>JAUTXW010000878.1:0-437500 GCA_030620095.1 Kuschelorhynchus macadamiae | reverse complement strand
TTCAGTTTTTTTAAATGGAACCCCCTGTATATTTTTATTTATTCTTTTTAAGCATAAAAAAATCTACAACTTTTATTACATATATTATATATCTATCTTCAATAGTTTTCGAAATATTTTAAAATTCCCTTTATTTGCGCACATTAGAAAATTACCAAGTCGATCAAAGTAGCCATAGTAGCTTTCAGTAAAACAAAATTGTTTAATATGAATACAATAGTTTATTATCTAAAATTAATCCAATGAAAATTTAGATAATATAATAATTTGTTAATAAAATTGCTACAAAAAAAATGATCTAATAACCTTAAGATTTTAACATCAGAATCTACCGTAAGCAAGACTACAAGAAAATATAAATATCATCCATTTCATATTACATTAAACCAAGAGTTATACGCTGAAGATTTTAAAATCCGTGTTAAGTTTTGTAACCCAATGATAAGGCGAGTAGAGCCATTTCCGAACTTTTTAGACAATATTATGTTTTTGGAATGAATCTTACATTTCAAAGCAAAGGATACGTGAACTGGCATAATATTATAAATATTTAAAAATTGTGTTGAAAAAGGGATCTACTCGTCTAGTTTGCAAATAAGTAAACACACTTCAATGAAGGAATATATTTCAATTTAGATAGTCGAAAACTTATATTAATAGGTACTAATTTTTAAAGTTATACAGAAAAAAACACTTATCAGATTAAAAAAAATCGCTTTTAAAAGTTAATAAAAAGTTTTCATAGTTATATTTTAAAAGATGCTCAAATAAGCGTCCGCCTTCACGAATACACATGTTGAACCTTTTAATAATATTTTGCCTAGTTTTAACTAGCATGTCTGGTGATATAGTGACGCATACATCCCTGATTCGTTCCTGCATGTTCTCCCTTGCTGTAGGTGGTTGGGTGTAAACACGATCTTTAATATAACCCCACAAGAAAAAATCTAATGGAGTTATAAAACCGCTACGGCCAACCCATTTTTGATTAAAATTAGCGTCCAAAAATTCATGAACGTCCCGATGGTAATGAGCAGGTGCACCGTCTTGCTGCAGCCACATGTCTCAACGTTCAAAAAGTCTGAATATCTTTATCCATTAAGTGGTTCATTAAAAAAATACGGACCTATGATATGGTTTCCAATGATTCCACACCAAACATTTAATGACCAGTGATTTTGATGTTGTACCTCTCGTACCCAGTGGGAATTTTTCATTGCATTATAATGCATATTATGCCTATTTACAACACCTCCATTGCTTCTAAATGTAGCTTCATCGAAAAACATGATATTCGCTAAAAAGTCCGGATATGCTTTGTAGCATTATATTTTTCATGAGCTAAATTGTTTCATTAGGTGAACAGTTAAATTCACGCCGATATATATTAGAAGTAAATTGGGTTGTCTATAAGTGTGATTTATAACGTAATATTTAATTTTAGGGTGGAAATGTCGTTTTTTATAATTTGTACATAAATCAAAACAAGTAATTTACTTCATATTTATTTTTACGTTGCCATCCAGATAAAATCACAATATTTGCCAATCATTTCAATATTCAAAGCAGGTAAAGGAATTTTATATTTAAAATGAACATATCCTTTTGGTACTCTCAAGTCATGGATTCACGGCGTCGACGTCGACTTGCGTTTCTACTTTCGGTTTTCAGTTGCAGTGTTGCCGAATCGAGTTAATGATTTTTCTTAAGTTTCATGGTGAATTTGAATTTGCCGCTTCCTTTCACGACTCACTTTACTGACAATTTCCGTGCTCGACCTTCATGGTTGGCCAACGGTCTTCATCCCTTGGTATCGCCATTCCGCTTGATAGTCGAGGTACTTACAACACCTCCATGTGTTGATCCGAAGAAAAATCGGGAATCATCCCGAATATACCCAGGAGTGGTGATTTGAATTTTTGTTTCTTCGCATGGATTAACTATCTGCTTTATCTGAGAGCCAAAGTAAAGTTTGTGTTTTGGAGAAAACCTGGTTTTTATCCAGCATTCTTTGGCCATGCCGGAATCAAACGTTTTGGAGTTTTTTTTGTATAGTAACTTTGGGATTTAGTTAAGGTAAGCCGTTTATTATAATTTCACATACCTTTTTTCTTCGTTTTGAAAAATGTTATGTATTTCCCAGATTTCATCTTTTTTTTGTAGTACTCATCCATGGTTTTCCCTCTCCTTTTAGAATCCACATGGGAGTCGACTCCTAAGTTTTGGCATACCGTACCGTACCATGAGTTATGAATTATGGTCTTAAAAGAAACGTGTTCTGTTCGAATGATGTTAGTTCCAGACACTGTAACTGTTCCTGTGATTTTGAAGTGATCCTCTTTTGATGTTTTGATGCAGCCCTTGAAGTCCTGACATCCCTGGAAGGATTTACAAAGGCCAGATAATATTTTTTTATTAATTATCCATTTTTATTAATTTTTTTTTACTACAAGCATTATTTAATATTATACATTTTTACATTTGATTTACAGTTTAAACGATTCATGCTATTTAAAAGTGAACCAGTTAATGAAATATTTCTTTCTAACTTTCATTTATGTAACAATAATTAAAGGTGTTAAAATTATTAATGAGGTATGTGAACTATAGTCGACTATGGGGCTTATTTAATTTTCTTTATGAAAATATTGGCATTTTAAATTCCTCTTTTTTTTACCTATTTTGAATTATCTTATTTAAATTGTACATTTGCTATATAATATATGGTGTCGTAAGTATAGAAAATTTACCTCATATTCTCATTTATCCTGCCTACACTCACCTAATTTTTATTTCAGTTTTTTTTTTTGCTATAGGAACTAGCTTAGGCTAAAGTTTATTTATTTTGGTTTCGCAGTTTTCCTTTATTAAATATATAAAAAAAACAGCGTGGCGCCCTTTTAGTAGTCTACTTGAATTATGTAATGTATTTTTTTTAAGATTTACTTTTGATTTTAAAGAACACACCAAAATTTAATAATTAAATTCTAATATCTAACATCAAAGTTAATTTTATACAATTATTTTTCATTTACCCCCGAACCCACAGTGCTCTTCAGATGAAAAGCTGTCGTTACCTGAGCGTAAAAAAAAACAAGGGTATGATACGCTACAGCTTCTATTCGCCTTATCATTAAGTTGCAAAAGTTAACACGCCTTTCAAAATCTTCATCGTGCAACTCTTGGTGTAATTCCATACGATATGAATGATATTTATATCTTCTTGTGGTCCTGCTTACTGTAGATTGTGATGTCTCAGTTGAACTAGCAAGTTGTCTACTACTTAAACTGGGATTTTCTTCTATATGAAGTAGAATTCGCAACTCTTTATCTTGTTTTGTAGCAATTTTATTGACAACTGTTCTCTTCGAATATGCCACATGAATAGCATCATATCTCTCCATGACATTTTGAAAGGTCACTTTAGAAGGCGCGCGTCGATCCGGATATTTTGCTTCATATAGCCTTTTGGCCAGAAGGCAATTTTTTTGAGCTTCACCCAATATATAGGCCATATCTGTCATATCATTTTGTGAAAAATTCATTTTAAATTAGACGAGAATACGAAAGACGAAATACAATGCACTAACAACAACACGTTTTTGACATTTCATACATTTAGTCGCCAGTTGCTATAGACTGTTTTTTCCATGGCTACTTTGATTGATCGAGTTGTTGATTTTCTATGATATGTTTAATAAAAGTTGTAGATTTTTTTATTCTTAACAAAACTAAATAAAAATATACAGGGGTTCCATGTAAAAAACTGAAATAAATTGGTTTGAAAATGTTAAAGTTGGGCATTTAAATTTGGACACCCTGTATGTGATATCTTTAATATTACGAAAGCAGTCTTTTATTCCATGCTTATTTAGTGCAGAAGCAAAATATTTAATTTTAGTGGCACAACTAGGCGTTATATTGCTAATCATAGATGTGCATCAGATTTAATTTTTTTTTGGTTAAAGCTAAATATTTAAGAAAGTATCAATTTTAGCCATATAACACGTTAAATAAAAAAATGTTAGAATGTTATGTAGAATTTAAAAATCAAGTCAAATATAGGGTGTCCCATTTAAAAAAATACAACTTTTAGTTGCCATAATTTTTTGACGCACCCCGTATAATTTAAAATGTTTTTAAAATGAGCACGACTTACATATATATCCCACAGCATAAACAGTTTGTTTCCAGATTTTACCTCTTCGACGTAAATTTACTTTTTCCAATGGTTGACTCACCCTGTACATATTATTCCAGACTGGCCGGTACACAAACACGAATGAACTCGTTTTATTCAGAACATAGCTTACATGTATCAAAGGTAAACACTGGTTATACCTAACAATCGTAACTAAGGTAACTTTAAACGTCACTGTCAGCTTGTTAACACTTTAAAATCTCAAACTAAACTAAATCAAAATGTGGCCTCGCGGCGCGCTTATGTAGCGTTTAGAAAAGGATGGAATGATTTAAGAAAATTCTAGAATAATCTAAATCCTACAGGGGGAAAAGAATTAAGCGTAACAGAACATACGAGAACGATTTTTGACACTATCATAGTCGTTACATGGATAAAAATTGAGGTAAGTCTACTTCATTAAAATAACAAATAATAAATTCATCTAAAACTTAACCAACCTATAACTAGGGCTAAATTCACAACAATATAATATGGCACTCTTTGTTTCTGTGAGAGCTGTAATTTTTCTACTAGTTCTTGGTGCAGAATTTTGGCTTATGCATGGCGTCTCAAATTTTATTCACTCGCAGCGAACACTTAACATGCTCTTGTGACATGTTGTATGGTCTCTGACATCCGACATCCATACCTGCAGCTGTTATTGACCACTGTGGCATCTTTCGTTATATATTTTAAGTAGCCTCTGGTTGGAATTACCTGATCTTGTATGGCAACTAAGAAACCCTCCGTTTCAGGAAACATCCGTCCCGACGTCAGCCAGTAGTTCGACGCTATGTTGTCGACGTAATCCTGACTGACCTCATTTGAATGTCTGCTATGCAGAGGCTCTTCCCTCCAACTCTTCAGTTTCTCATCTACGGGTTCGTGACGAGTTGAAACTTGCTGCTCTATTGCCTGTAAAAAGGAAACTGATCCGAACACATATAATTCGATGTAAGTCAGATGTGCGTGCTTTTTGATGAAAATAACTTTGCAGTTTGGTGATTTGTTAATCTAGCTGCTTTGACGTATCTGTTAATCCTGTTCCGCCTTGATGCCGTGGAATTGTCGTACGTTCTATGGCACTTCTTGGATGGCGTTGCAGTGCGCTGCAGGTTATTGATGTTAGTGTTGGACCACTTAATTATCCAAAATGAATAGCCAAGCACAGAATAAGAGTAGGTGTTAATTGCCCTAGACAAATTTATGCTGTTAAGTTTTGATTTTAGCAATTGTCGTATTCTTCTTCTAAACTCGCTGGTCAGTTCATCCTTCATTACTCGGTGATTTATACACTGCCCATGCTTTATACCAAGATATTTGTAGGTATTTCTATGTCGCATTGCTTCCATACCCTGACTGTTCTATATGAAACAAAAAATTACCTAATTAGTGTTCTGAAATTTAAAAAAATCTATTTGTTAGCTTCATTTTACAGAAAAAGCTTAAAACTAAGGCGAACAATATACGTATATATTAATAAAACTACAAAAATACACTTTTTAATGCTGACAAAGGAAACATCGACAGTGTGCTCGTGATATTCTGACGAACTGAGATTACACCATTCTCTCTTATCCAAATCGTCATGAATCGCCACATCATCATGCAAATTCTATCAATATATATTATATAATAGTCAGACCTCGGCGCTAACCCGCAACTGACATTGGGACGTTCTCGCCCCAACCACATCGGTTTCATCCTGACTTACGACGAGGCTCCTGAAACTGGATGCAGGGGCGGCTGCAAACTCTAAATCAAAATTTACACCAGTTAACATTAAAAAGTTACTGAGAAGTTCTACAACTACAATCACATAAATAGTAATTAACTAATAATGGAATAATTAAGTTGATGTGATTAGCAAAACGGGTATTATTACCTCAATAATATTTAAAACAATACGATTACTACGTGTTAGATATAAATATACCTTAGAGTCAGTGATATCCACTAGAAACAAATATATGCTCACACAGTACTTGATCGATTGTGACATCTGCCAAACCAGCAATACATGCCGAAGCATATCACTCACTCAACCAACAGTGCTATCTGTCAGATCAGCATATATTTATATCAAAGAACAGTGATTTCTGACAGACCAACCAACATACATGGTAAAGCATTAACTTTTTTTTTAAACTGTTTAGCTTTATTTACAAAAATTACCTCAAACATACGCCTCGAGTACATCGGCACAGTCTTCCGGATTCCATTCTTTTGCACATAAACGCATTTGATGGGCAGCTGCTGATGTAACTCTTGTATATTCAGCTACATCTCCCATTCGCCTGGATTCATAACGATTTGGAGACACAACACTTTATTTGGTGAAATCCGAGAGCCATATCAAGAGTCGTAAAGTATTTGCTACAGCTTAAGCGGTTTTTTGATCATCTATGCGGGGAAGCGGAAAACGGTCTTTAACGGTAATACGGTTCAAAGCCCTAAAAATCGAAAACCAAACGTGGTTCGACATTTTTCGTTTTTACCAAAAGTACAGGACTGGCATAGGGCGATTGTGAAGGTCGAACTATAGAATTGTCTATTAGATCTTGTACAATATCTCTTTCTGCCACTGTAAGTCAATAAGGACGGTATTTTATTTCTTTATCTGACGTAAGTCTTATTTTGAATTCTCTAGTTGTAATGAAAGAAGGAACTTTATTCCCGCTTGTAGTAATGTCTTAAAATTCACCTAATGAACTATTAAGCTGCTCAGTCGCACCGAAACTATCGGGAGGATTAAATTCTAATGAAGGCACGGACTGGCACAACAAATTACGCCATTAGGAAAGACAGTATTTTTAGTGGTATTTTGTTATAAAAAAATATTGTTTAATCTATGAATTATGATTTAAAAATATAGAGTAATTTTTTAATGGAAAAACTACCTGAATTTGAGCTCTATTATACTTGACCTAATGGTAAAGTGATACAAGTATTCATAAATTAAAAAAAGTCAGTATTTGATAACTTCAATAAAAAAAAGTATATGATTAACTAAAATCCTGCGTTTTGATTGATATAGCTGGAAATATTATATATTTTTTAAATAAAATATATATACATGGATCTTACGTTTTGAATGGATGTACTTTTACAATGAGAATTTACAAACTTTATTATTTCAAACATGGCAGGAGGCTCCTGGGCTTATTGGCGGAGTTTTGTTGATCATTCTTTATATGTATTATAAATAAACTTCTAAACACATTTACGACTAGAATAATTTTCTTGGTTTGAGTAACTATTTTACACATGTTCGTCATAATATGCATTATTAAAATAGTCATATTGGGGTTCAGCATAGTGGGCTCTCATTATTTTGGATATATAAGTTCTTTTGAATAACTTATGGTCTTTGGTCATACGTATTTGATTGATTGGCTATGTATTGGGGTTTCATTTGATCATTAGATGTTTGTTTATGGATTTCTTAGATTGAGAGTTATTTGAATTTTGGAAATTATTTGGTCTTTGTTGTGAGTGGTTTTCATTAAATTGGGTAACTGGTCGATATAATAACTTTTACATTTTAGTTGTTGATTTGATTGCAATTTCAGCTTTGTTGATTAATTTTAGGTAAATTAGGATTGGTTGGTTTTTGCGTTTCAAAGATAATTAAAGTTGGCATAATTCGAACTTAGACTCCAAGAAGATCTTTCGGATTACTTGCTCTTATTATGTGCCCTATTAAGCGTTCTAGTGCTTGGTGCTTAAATGTTTGTATATTGGCATGCATTTTTGCATTTAGCGTTTGTAATCTATTTAGGAAAGTTAAAAGAAATTCATTTTCTAATTAAGAAGTTGTTTTATTTCAATGTATGATAATGGATTCCTAGAGCTTATTAGTTGCGTTACTTTACCCCGTAATTTATGTGAATTACTAATAATTACTTTTGACTACCCGAAGACATGTTATAGCCACAATCACAAGTATTTATAAAAGTTTGTAAAAATATTTGGTCGCCATCCTATGGGGGACATTTGAAAATGTTTTAAATAATTTGCATGGTTCAGCCTGTTATTATTATCATTATTATGCTGTAGCACTTGTTTAGTCTGGCATTTTGATTAATATTCAATATACCAAAATAGAACGAAATTATAATAATACAAGTAAAAGATAGAATTACTAATTAGGATACAAATGTGTAGTATTCGTACAAAAGAAAATAGGAAAACTATTTGATGTCGATCAGCAGTATAATCTGAAAAAGTATGTGAAAATATAAGTTTGTTCAAAGAACATAAAGTTTTGAATTAATAACTATGAAATACTCCAATGTTATTTTTAGTATAAAATACCGTTTAATGTTAATTAGCATTGTAATTAACACAAGAAAATATTTAAATCTAATAAATGTGGTTTATGTGGCTTGGAAAGTTCTTTCGATTAACAGGATAATCGAGAAAATTAATTAGATAATTTCTCAAAACATAAAGACCATAAAAGGAATGAGTGCTATAGATCTTCTCAAAAATAAGATTAATAAACTATGACTTAACAGTTCGACGAAAGTTAAGAAGTGACGCTTCTAGGCCGGGTCCGTAATTTATATGTTCTTGGCGGTCCGGTTTCGGGCTCCTAAGGTATCCCAGTGGATATAGTGTTTATTTAACAGATCTCGAGCCGACATATGAGCATTTTTCATGTAGCTCATAGAACGCCTACGCATACGCGAGTTGTAAATAATCTTTTCCTATGCTCAAGTTCATACAAACATTTACGGTGGATATCACCTTACTTAGCCCTCAATTTGGCAACGCTGGGCGTAGAATATTTTAAGTTGTTTTCGTTGGAACGGTTAGAGTATGTTTATATATATATATATGTATATATATATATATATATATATATATATATATATATATATTATATATATATATATATATATATATATATATATATATATATATATATATATATAATATAATATATATAGATGGATATATATAAATTTTATAATAGAGACTATTCGGACGCGAGAAAGAAAGCTTCGAAACTGCCAAATGTGATTTTGGCGAAACATCAGCAAAACTGTTCTTTTCAGAATGACAGTAGTGAATAGATGTTCACCCGGAATGAAAACACACACACACACACACATATATATATATATGTTGATTTTTACTCCTTCACGGATGGAAAAATACAATGTATTTTCATTCCGGGTGTACATCCGTTCACTACTGTCGTTCTGAAAAGAACAGTTTTGCTGACGTTTCGCCAAAATCACATTTGGCATTTTCAAAGCTTTCTTTCTCGCGTCCGAATAGAGACTGAAGTGTTGGTGACTGCGACGCTTCCTTTTATACCCCCACTCGGGGCCGAAGGTTATATCTGCGCAGGCGTTGGTCGTTATTTATGTTTTCCGGATGGTGCTGTTGTTGTTGCGCTAATTGCGCTTGAGTTTTTGCGATTTTAGATTTGTCGATTATTGTCTTCCATACTGTTGGTAGTTTTAATGATTCGTCCCTTTTATTCAAATCACCTTGTTTTTCAATTTCTATGGCTTCTCGGATTATTCTGGTCTTATAATGTTCTATATTGGCAATCTCCCTACACCCATCGAAATTTATTTTATGGCCGGTTTCCTGATGATGTAGGAATAAAGCTGAGGTTGTTTGTTTATTCCTGATGCTGAGTTTATGCTCTTCCACTCTTGCTGATATTCGCCTGTTAGTTTGCCCTACGTACAACTTTTCACAGTCCTGGCACGGAATGCTGTACACTCCGTGGTTTTCCAGTTTGATTTTATCTTTTGGGTTTCCGAGTAGTTTACCTATAGTTGTTTGTGGCTTGTGTATTGTTTGTATGTTGTGTTTCCTCAGAATCCTTCCGATTCTGTCTGTTGTGCCTTTTACATATGGTAAGACTACTCGTTGCTTTCCCGGCTCATATTTTTTGTTGTTCGTTGTTCGGGAAACCTGTGCATTAATAGCTTTCTCTATGGTGCGATTTGTGTAGCCATTTTTCTTTAAAGCACTAGATACTACCTTAAGTTCGTTTTGTCTCGTCTGTGTTTCAGTTAGTCGCACGGATCTAGATATTAGAGTATTTGCCACAGCTTGAATTTGTGCTGGGTGATGATGTGATTTTGCATTTAAATATCTGTCTGTATGTGTTGGTTTTCTATACACGGTGTATTCGAAATGTCCGTTATGTAGTTTTGTGACCAAAACGTCTAAAAATGGTAGTTTGTTGTTTTCCTCTAGGTCTAGAGTAAATTGTATTCTGGGGTGGATTGAATTTACGTGAGTCAGAAATTTTTCGAGCTCTGCATGACCATGTTGCCATATAATAAATATGTCATCCACATAACGAATCCATAATTTGGGTTTTAAACTTGCTTTCTCAAGAGCTTCTTTCTCGAAGTATATCATAAATAAATTCGCGACTACTGGTGATAGCGAGGATCCCATTGGAGCACCATCCATTTGTTTATACATTTGCCCGTTGAAAGAAAAATAAGTATTTTTGAGGCAATGCTCCGAGAGTTCTATTATATGTGCCTGGAAATCCTCGTTCATAGCAATCTTGTCCAATGCTTCGTCGATTGGAATACTGGGATATAACGATTTGACATCTAGGCTTGCTATGATATCGTTTTTTTCAAGGACGATATCTCGTATAATTCGAGTGAAATGCTCCGAGTTTTTTACAAATGAATCAGCTTTTTCTACAGTTGGTTGCATGATTTCAGAAAAGTATTTCTCCAGTTTTTGTAGCGGCGAATTAACAGCACTAACAATAGGTCTGATAGGCGCCCCTGATTTGTGTATTTTTGGTAAATCATAGAGTTTAGGACATCTGCTCGACTTTTCCCGTGGTATGATTTTTTGTTGAATTTCGGGGTTTATTGGTGAACTTTTTATTTTATTTTTAGTTGTTTTTTCTAGGTACGTTGTCGGGTAAAACAAAACTAAAAACACTAACTAACAACTAAAAATAAAATAAAAAGTTCACCAATAAACCCCGAAATTCAACAAAAAATCATACCACGGGAAAAGTCGAGCAGATGTCCTAAACTCTATGGTTTACCAAAAATACACAAATCAGGGGCGCCTATCAGACCTATTGTTAGTGCTGTTAATTCGCCGCTACAAAAACTGGAGAAATACCTTTCTGAAATCATGCAACCAACTGTAGAAAAAGCTGATTCATTTGTAAAAAACTCGGAGCATTTCACTCGAATTATACGAGATATCGTCCTTGAAAAAAACGATATCATAGCAAGCCTAGATGTCAAATCGTTATATCCCAGTATTCCAATCGACGAAGCATTGGACAAGATTGCTATGAACGAGGATTTCCAGGCACATATAATAGAACTCTCGGAGCATTGCCTCAAAAATACTTATTTTTCTTTCAACGGGCAAATGTATAAACAAATGGATGGTGCTCCAATGGGATCCTCGCTATCACCAGTAGTCGCGAATTTATTTATGATATACTTCGAGAAAGAAGCTCTTGAGAAAGCAAGTTTAAAACCCAAATTATGGATTCGTTATGTGGATGACATATTTATTATATGGCAACATGGTCATGCAGAGCTCGAAAAATTTCTGACTCACGTAAATTCAATCCACCCCAGAATACAATTTACTCTAGACCTAGAGGAAAACAACAAACTACCATTTTTAGACGTTTTGTTCACAAAACTACATAACGGACATTTCGAATACACCGTGTATAGAAAACCAACACATACAGACAGATATTTAAATGCAAAATCACATCATCACCCAGCACAAATTCAAGCTGTGGCAAATACTCTAATATCTAGATCCGTGCGACTAACTGAAACACAGACGAGACAAAACGAACTTAAGGTAGTATCTAGTGCTTTAAAGAAAAATGGCTACACAAATCGCACCATAGAGAAAGCTATTAATGCACAGGTTTCCCGAACAACGAACAACAAAAAATATGAGCCGGGAAAGCAACGAGTAGTCTTACCATATGTAAAAGGCACAACAGACAGAATCGGAAGAATTCTGAGGAAACACAAGATACAAACAATACACAAGCCACAAACAACTATAGGTAAACTACTCGGAAACCCAAAAGATAAAATCAAACTGGAAAACCACGGAGTGTACAGCATTCCGTGCCAGGACTGTGAAAAGTTGTACGTAGGGCAAACTAACAGGCGAATATCAGCAAGAGTGGAAGAGCATAAACTCAGCATCAGGAATAAACAAACAACCTCAGCTTTATTCCTACATCATCAGGAAACCGGCCATAAAATAAATTTCGATGGGTGTAGGGAGATTGCCAATATAGAACATTATAAGACCAGAATAATCCGAGAAGCCATAGAAATTGAAAAACAAGGTGATTTGAATAAAAGGGACGAATCATTAAAACTACCAACAGTATGGAAGACAATAATCGACAAATCTAAAATCGCAAAAACTCAAGCGCAATTAGCGCAACAACAACAGCACCATCCGGAAAACATAAATAACGACCAACGCCTGCGCAGATATAACCTTCGGCCCCGAGTGGGGGTATAAAAGGAAGCGTCGCAGTCACCAACACTTCAGTCTCTATTCGGACGCGAGAAAGAAAGCTTTGAAAATGCCAAATGTGATTTTGGCGAAACGTCAGCAAAACTGTTCTTTTCAGAACGACAGTAGTGAACGGATGTACACCCGGAATGAAAATACATTATATATATATATATATATATATATATATATATATATATATATATATATATATATTTATATATATATATATATATATATATATATATATATATATATAAATGTATATATATATATATATATATATATATATATTTACGTTTATAATATGGCCAGTGGTATGCTGGTATTCAGCTACAGCATGTAGAACAATTTGTTTCTTTTTAATACATCGTTCATGGTTCCTTAAGTCTAATTGACATTGAACGTCCTGTTGCTCCCACATACACTTCTCCACAGGAGCAAGGAATTTTATATACTCCTTTTGTTTTGTAAGGATCTTCTTATGTGTATTGAAGATTGTACGTACGTTGGACCTCCGAAGTAATCGTCCTATTTTATCTGTAGTGCCATGTATGTAGGCAAGAACAACATTACCTAACGATGGCTCCTTATCATTCACCTTTGGCGAAGTTGGATTTCTACATCTTTTAATCGAACGCGTAATATCTTCAGTGCAATAGCCATTCCCTCTGAGAGCTTCGGTCGGTTTCGAAATTTCCGATGTTAGAGAATCTTGATCAGAAATCGAAATAGCTTTGAATACCAGTGAGTTAATAACCGATTTCTTTTGTACTGAATGGTGATGGACGTTTGCATTTAAGTATATATTTGTATGCGTATTTCTTATAAAGACAAATTAATCCGTTTTTTAAATAAAATTTTAATTTTCATCTCTTTTTACCCTCATTTCTATTAAAGTATCAAACAGATTTTATGATTAAAACTCCACTCCTTGATAGAAATATGGACCAAATAATGGCTTATTGTTTTATTATGTTATTGTAAGTAATTATTATATTGTTGCGAATTTATCCCTAGTTATAGATTTGTTAAGATTTAGATGAATTTATTTATTAGTTGTTATTTTATTGAAGTACTTACCTTAATTTTTATCCATGTTACGACTAAGATAGTATCAAAAATCGTTCTCGAATGTTCTGTTAGGCTTAATTCTTCTGACCCTGTAGTATTTAGATTATTCTAGAATTTTCTAGATCATTCCATCCTTTTCTAAAGGCTATATAAGCGCGCCGTGAGGCTACATTTTGATTCAGTTTAGTTTGAGATTTCGAAGTGTAAACAAGTAGACAGTGACAAGTTTAGGGTTATCTTAGTTACAAGTATTAGGTATAACCAGTTTTTACCTGTCCTACCTGTAAGCTGTGTTTTGAAAGTAAAAGGAGTGCATTCAGAGACTACGTGTTTGGTTACCCGCCAATCTGGAACGTTTGGTGTCGGAAGCGGGATTAGGATTCAGTTGAAGCTAAAGAAGTAAGAAATAGTTTCTATTAGTAGCAATAATCATGGCAGCAAATTTGGATTCTTTGATGAACTTGATTATTGCAATGCATAATGACATTCAGAAAAACCAAGAAGATGTAAAACAAGAAATGAAGAGGAACCAAGAAAAACTAAAGCAAGAACTTACAGTTGACATAAGAACCAAGAAGACTGAAGAAAAAAATGAACTTGAAGATATGACAAAAAATGCAAGAAATGGAAAAGAATCAACAAATCACTAGAAAAACGTTGCTTGAACTGACGCTAACCACAGAAGATGTAAAAGAGGAAATGGAGAAAAAAGTACAAAAGCAAGTTCAGGAGGTTCATAACTAAATGCAGCAAGAAGTCCAAAGTCTACGTTCCCAGATACCGAAATTTGGAAAGCAAAGTGAGTTCAAATCCGACGTTGTCTCTTTATCACAGGTGATAAAGCCACCTACGTTTGATGGTAAGGTGCCGTGGGTTACTTACCTGAAACAATTTGAAGCTGCCGCAACAGGAAATAGTTGGCGAAGCAATGGAGGTGCTAAGGAACATACCCGAAGATAAACAAAATGACTTTGGGACATTAGTAAGCCATCTAGAAATGCGTTATGGTGAAGCACATCTACAGGAGGTTTATAAACCCCAACTTCAATGTCGAAAGCATAAATATAACGAAAGTCTTCAAGAGTACGAAGCAGATATTGGTCGACTAATTAACTTGACTTATGCATCCTAGCCTGAAGAGATGAAACAAGAGTTGGCAGTAAGCAGTTTTATCCACCAGTTAAGTCCTTCGTGATCCTGATACCAACCAAACTTTAAGAATGGCTAGAATAAAAAAGATTTCAGAAGCTCTGGCATATGCCTTTCAGTCCGAAACGGCTAAACAAACATCCAGTGGCCAAGGAAAACTACGAAGACTACAGTACACTCCAGAATACCGGACTACAAATGAAAATGCTTTGAACATTTTAAAAGAACTGCAAGAGATTCTTCTTAAACATCAGAAAGTCGAAAATAAATCTTTAACTTTCCGACAAATAAAAGGCATCCGTTGTTGGAAATGTGGAAAAGAGGGACATGTGCAAGTTGGCTAGGTGCTACCAAGCCCCATCATCATCAATAAAAATTAAAGTATCCGGGCTGCAGAATAACGGTTCTAGCTTGGTAGTATCGGGGTACGGTCGGGACTGTGAAATGGTACTGGATACCGGCTCTACCCACACCATCGTAAGGTCAGATATTATAGATCCTTGCAAGACAGAAAATCCATACGAAAAATATGTCTTGGAAATCGCCAACGGTGAAATTATACCTGTGAAAGACATCCATGAAGCTGAAGTAACTCTGGGGAACACTACCTTCATACACAATGTTTTCGTCGCAGATATAATGTCATACTTGGTCTAGATGCTATAAACCCATATAAGTTTGTCTTTGACATACCTCAACGAGTCCTCCATATGAAAAATTAAGAAATCGTTATGAACCTGCCACGAAGAAATAATTCCACTATCCGAGAAGTGGTTTTGCTGGAACTGCTATTTTACCTGCCTGTTCGGAATGTGTAGCGAAAGCGACGCTTGATGATTTCGAGGAAGAAGTAATTTTATTCGAACCAGTTCAGGACTGTCCCCTACATATAAAGGGAATTTTACCAGCAAGAACCTTAACTCAATGCAGGGGAAATATGATGTTCGTCAAAATGATGAACTTAAAAGGTCATCCCAGCAAGTAAAAAAAGGTGACAAGATTGGAACTTACCAACCTACCAGTACCATATTTACCTGTACAACCTTGCCACCCTCATGACCTGCAAATATTCTCCCTAAGGTACTTTAAGACGTGGCGATATCATCAAAATATTTAGTGAATCAAGTGCAGGTGACCAAATTGGAAGAACTTCCGAGAAGGAATCAAGATGTTTTTTCTTTCTTTGACAGCGACTTAAGAAAAACCAACGTAGTTCAACATAGAATTAATTCTGGTGATGCGGCGCCGATAAAACAGCCTCCAACAAATACCTTTGGCAAAGCGGCATGTTTGCCAGATGCTTGAGGATATGGAAAAAAAGACATTATAGAGCCATCACAAAGTCCCAGGTCGTCGCCAGTAGTTCTGGTTAAGAAGAAAGATGGTTCCACCAGATTCTGCGCGACTTTCCCAGGCTTAATGACGTCACAAAGAAAGATAGCTTTCCCTTACCAAGAATTGACGATACCTTGGACACTTTATCTGGGCCAAAATGGTTCTCAACCCTGGACCTGAAAAGTGGTTATTGGCAAGTTAAGCTTCATCCAGATGATAAAGAAAAGACAGCGTTTTCTACTGAGACTGGACTGTGGCAATTTAAAGTTATGCCGTTTGGATTATGCAACGCCCCAGCAACTTTTGAACGTTTAATGGAACTGACATTACATGGAATGACATGGGAAACATCCCTAGTATATTTAGATGATATCTATATATTCTAGGGAAAACATTTGAAGATCATTTAAAGAATATTAAAGCAGTGACGACAATAGAGCATAAGCTCCGCCCATCCGCCATTAATGGGCTAAATTTTTGTTGTTTATATGTGCATAAACGGCGACTCTGCATATTTGTTTTGCGTTTTTAAATGGTTTGTGTCTAAATATTTTCAGTTTTAAAATACCAGTGTTGTGTATTTATGTATGAAGTTTGAGCCTCAATTAGTTATTGTACATTTAGGTAAGCAAGTTTTTAAAAAAATAATGTTTTTATTAGCGCTGTTTGTGGAAGTTTTCCTTTTGAAAACACTTATTTAGAAGTAAATTACGAAATTAGAGTTGTGTTTTCGAGGATTTCAAGCGTATGGTTAAGTTTCACAATATTACCTACTATTTTTTCATAAGTATATATTTTTTAGATCATTATAAAACTACAATATTCCAGGTTGTGCTGCTGTAGGATGTTCAAATTCTGCCAATGAAGGTGTTTCCTAAACTGAGAATGGCTTGCCTAAAACTCAGTCCCAAAAAGTGCCAGTGTTTTCAAAAAGAAGTGAAATATCTAGGCCATGTAATTACCGAACATGGACTAAAAACCGATCCTGAGAAGACTGAAACCATTCAAAATTGGCCAATACCAAATGACTGACATGAACTAAGCGGTTTTCTGGGACTTTGTGCGTACTACAGACGATTCATAAAAGGTTTTGCTCATATCGCTAGACCATTACATCGACTTACTGAAAGCAGTCACTGCTACGTATGGACCAAGAATGTGGAGAAGCATTTAACAACCTGAAGCAAGCCTTGTGTAATCCTCCAGTGTTGTCATATCCTGAGCCATCCCAGAGGTTTATTGTAGACACCGATGCTAGCAATGCCGCTATTGGTCGTATTTTATCACAAGTACAAAATGGCGAAGAACAAGTAATAGCCTATTTCAGCAAGGTTCTTTCTAAACCTGAACGCAACTATTGTGTGGCAAGGAAAGAACTACTGGCTATTATTAAAACATTAGAGCACTTTCATAAGTACTTGTAGGGGCAAAAATTCCTTTTAAGGTCCTCAAATGGTTGCTACAATTTAAGAATCCCGAAGGTCAAATAGCCAGGTGGTTGCAGCGCCTACAGGAATATGACTTTAAAGTTGAACATCGCAAAGGGTTAAATCATAAAAATGCTGATGCTTTATCCAGAAGACCATGCCCAGAAATTTGTAAACATTTCAACAGATACGAGGAAAGAGAAGATCCTGACGATTTTTATTGCCGAAGAACAGCGCTTCAAAGCTCTCAAGAGTGGGACTCTCAAATGTTATTCAAAGATCAGCAAGAAGATCCAGATATTGGCACTGTAATAAAGCTGAAATTAGAAAATTCACCAAGACCTTGTTACCAAGAAATTGCAACCAAATCCCAGAAATTTAAAGGATACTGGGGTTTATAGGACTCTTTGGTTTGAGAAAGGTTTTATTGGTTGGAAAGTCGCACAGATGTGAAAGATTGGTGCCGAACCTGCGAGGACTGCGCCACCAGGAAAGGACCCCAATCTCGTACTCGTGGCAAAATGAAGCAGTACAACATGGGAGCACCCTTCGAAAGAATTGCTATAGATGTAGCAGGACTATTTTCAGTTAGTATGTCCGGGAACCGCTTTATGTTAGTAGCGATGGATTACTTCAGCAAATGGCCAGAAGTCTACGCAATACCCAATCAAGAAGCCATTACTATCGCCGACGTAATATTTTATGAACGGATTTGCCGATATGGAATTCTAAGGGAAATACACTCCGACCAAAGGAGAAACTTTGAATTCGATGTATTGAAAAGCCTGTGCAGCCTATTAGGAATTCATAAGACAAGAACAACACCTCTTCATCCGCAGTCAGATGGAACGGTTGAAAGATTTAATAGAACTTTAGAGAACTACCTGAAAATCCAAGTTAATGAACAACAAAGTGACTGGGATAAACGTATTCAACCATTTTTACTGGTCTATCACTCTGTAGTTCATGAATCCACTGGAAAAACACCTGCCAGTGTAATATTTGGATCTGATTTACAGCTTCCAGTCGACCTCTTGACTGGACGACCTCCTGACAATAAGATAACTACTACGGATTATGCCAGCCAGGTAAGTAAACGCTTCAGAGAAATCCATGAGGATGTCCGCCATAAATTACCGATAGAATGAAGTCACGTTATGATTTACGAGCCAGTCACACTGGATTTACAGACGGTGAAAAAGTTTGGTTATACAATCCAAATAGAACTAAGGGACGCTCGCCGAAGTTGCAGAAATCATGGGAAGGCCCGTATCGTGTGGTGACCCGACTGAATGACTTGGTATACCGGATTGAGAAGAGCCTTCATGCAAAAATAAAAGTGGTGCACCTGCATCGACTAGCCCGTTACCAAGATACCGAAGATGTTTGATCGGAACGATCAACTCTGGCAAGGGGGCATGTTCCGAATTTAACCCTAGTTATAGATTTGTTAAGATCTAGAAGAATGTATTTATTATTTGTTATTTTATTGAAGTAGACTTACCGTAATTTTTATCCATATAACGACTATGATAGTGCCAAAAATCGTTCTTGAATGTTCTGTTAGGCTTAATTCTTCTCACCCTGTAGTATTTAAATTATTCTAGAATTTTCATTCTATTTTCTAAAGGCGATATAAGCGCGCCGCGAGGCCACATTTTGATTGAAAGAGAAGAAGACCCCGAAGACGTTTTGATTCAGTTTAGTTTGAGATTTCGAAGTGTAAACAAGTAGACAGTGACAAGTTTAGGGTTGCCTTAGTTACGAGTATTAGGTATAACCAGTTTTTACCTGTACTACCTGTAAGCTGTGTTTTGAAAATAAAAGGAGTGCATTCAGAGACTACGCGTTTGGTTACCGGCCAATCTGGAACAATATACTTAATTCTATGCTAACTATACAATTTTAGCTTTTTTTTTTTAATCTACCGCCTAATCTGGGTAAAGAGGAAACCGGAAAATTTTTCTCGATCGCCCATTCAGGTTTATACAAGTTTCAATGTACTTGATGTTCGAACTCCAAAAATCTGCAATAATTTGGTAGTGCCGGTTTTGTATAACGTCGCCCTAGTTATCATTTGATACACAAGACATATTTTGCAAAACTAAGGTTTTTATATTTTTGACAAAGCAAGGATGCTACGACTGTCAAATATTTTCTGTAAATTTCTATTTTTTATGAATTTTATCAGTTCTTATTTGAGATATGTCCAATATTTTTAAAAATATTTAATTTCTTATTTGACAGATATAAGATATATATATATATATATATATATATATATATATATATATATAGATAGTATTTTACTCCACTATTATTCCCTTTAAATTTTGTCGAGATATGTCAACTAGTTTGACAGCAATCATGGATTAAATGTCCTATTGCTGATATTTGTGAAAGGCCGCAATCTTAAATGGATTATCTTGGTAATATAAAATCATGGATTTGAATTAATGTTGAAGAGACCTTTAAAATAATGTTTCATTCGACTCGTCTTTTCACTTAAAAAAATATTCTGGGTGGCGTCCAGCCGCTATGTTGAAAAGCATAACTGTCATTTTTATCGTAAAAGGTAGTATTTGGTAAGCTATTAAAGTCCTACAAATTTTGTTGGAATATCTCTGTTGGTTCAAAAGAGGGAGGACTGCATACTTCCTAAGACCAGCAGTGACGTGTTTCAGATCACTGCCGCTAAAGCTCACCTCGGATTCATCGGGACCTTCGTATTATTTATCACTAGACACCTATAAGTAAATGTCCCAAGTTTCAAAAATAATACAGCATATTCTTTATTAACAACTACAAATATAATTTTTTATGGTGTTTTCGGGAGCAAAAAAAAATAGATGGACATTTCGCAATACCTTCGCCATTTTAAAAACAAAAAATTCTACAGAGGGATCCCATTTCTATTTAAAAAAAAAACTCGTACTGAAAACTTTCCATCTGCATTATCTGGATGACTAAAATTTTTTTGCGTGTAGTAAAAAAGATTTGTTATGAAACATCGAACATTTTGGATAAAACATGTACAGGGTATTCCGATAGTTAATATAGTGGGTGAATTAGCCCCTAAAAACAAAGTTAAAAATTTATTTTTTTTAAACGATGGAATTTCTATTTTAAACAATATTTTGTTTTAACTACATAGGGGGTCCTAAGGACTGAATCATCTTTTTAAAAGCGAATGATAATATGTCGTCAGGATATTTGAGTTCTATGAAAATATAATTTTGTTAATAGCTTTATGACTAGGTAATTAAAATTTTTAATACCTCCAAACATTTTCAAGTTTAAACTTTTTTTTATTTCATTCTGTACAATGGTACAGAATGAAAAAAAAAAAACGACAACCATGTAAGACTTTTCTAAATATTAATTCACAGTTTTTATATGATCTTGATGATTTAATTATTTCTATGGTGAATCCATAATAATTTAGATATAGATCAAATAAGATCTAAGTTTTTAACACTTTAGAATACATATACAATGATTTTAGTAACCTATTTACCTATTTGATCGATATCAAAAATAAAATAGTTAATAATAATTAAACCCAATACTTTTTTCAATAAAATTGATAATGTTTGTTCTAATTTTTATAAACATAATTTATTATAAAATCCCCATATAAAATGTTATTGCAATACTTTTTTAATTTCACCTTAATCTCCCAGTTTTAACTTTGCAGGTCGGGTTTCTCATTTTTGTTGTTTTGTCCTGTAAATCAAATAAATACAAGGACGACGTTAAGGTGATAAATCAGTCACTATCTTCTGATTATGTTCCAGAAGGTATAAAAGTGGCAAGATCCAAACTAGATTAGTAAAACTTTTAGATCATGAGCTATTTTTATATCCTTTTCAGTATGGCTTTCGCAAGGCAGGGAAACAATTTTTGCTACCATTTATCTTGTGTCAGATTTAAGGTCAGGTTGACCAAAAAATAGCTGCATTAGTGTCTCTACATCTGCGAAAAGCATTTCACACTGTTAAACACAGGATACGTTTGCACAAAATGGAGCTCCTTGGTAATCGGGGCGTTTGTTATGAATGATTTAAGAACAGATTTATTTACATGAAAGAAACCATTTTGTTGGGATTTTAAAAGTTCATGTCTAAGTCTTATCTGTAACATTCCACAGGACGCCATTTTGGAGCCTACTATATTTTTATTATATGTCAATCGAATCTCCAATATCATTCTAAAAGGTAAAATTGGACTATACGTAGATGATACTGTTTTTTATTGTTATGATTATCTGGATATTATTAGAAATTACATGAAAGGCGCTTTAGTAAAAATCGAACAATGACTTATAACTCATAAACTCTTAGTTACATATTCAGGATTTAAAAAACAAATTATATGCGCCAGTAGGCATTTAAAAAAGATTAAATTACAATATTCCAAAACACTTGTTAAGGTCACTATTACAATTACCGCCCCCTCCGGCTCCAGACAAGCCCATCATCTAGGCCTAAGCGAGGTCACAATTTTTGATTTTTCTTCTCGAAACTTTCTGGAACGACGGCTATTCGGGTCCCACAGAACCCTATTATTTTTGGTTGAGCTTTGAACACGTTTCGTGATTTTACGATTTTTTTCGTTCGAAAAAAGGGTGTTTTGGGGCGCTTATAGCTCGAACTGGGTCCGTCCTAGCGAAATTTTGCAACAGACATTTTTCATTGGAAATATAGAGGATAACAAAAACTTTAATGCATCTCTGTTGGAAAAAGGACCGGAAAGTAGACATTTTTCGAAAAAAACTTTTTTTTTGGAACATTTTTTATATACAAAAAAGCAGGCGTCCTGTCGGAAAACTCATTACGGCATCGGAAAGTGCTAAAAAAATACGCACAAAATGAAGTGAAGGATTCTGTCCGGGGAGTGCAATTACCTAGGGCGTGGGGTATTTTTTTACGAAACTAGGTACTCGTAGGCAGATTGTGACCAAATTTCAAAATTTTAGCGTATATTCGTTTAATAAACGTGCTATTCGATTATCGTTTTAGGATCAGTTAGAGCAGCAAAATACTTGCATCTAATTGGATACGGGATAGATGCATTTTTTAGTATATAATCCGGTATGTTTATATATTTTGTGAGGTTTTTTAGGATACGGGCAAATAATTTCTAATTTTTTTATGTTGGTATATGTGTAGCATAGGAAATGTAATGAAGTTCGGTGTTATACTGTTTGGTAAAGTAGTAAAGTTTATATTATTTTATACAGGGTCAGTAGGTAGAACCTTTTTTTAGAAATTGTGTTTTTTTTTCTTAGTGAAACTTTTCGGTACAAGACATTAATTAGAGCATTTTGATTTCGCAGCGGCGATTTTTTCAATTTTCTTTTGTTTACTGGTTTTTTTTTAAGATTTAAACATTGGCATTATAAGTTAGGTCATAGGTAGGGTTTGATTGATTGATTTAATTTTTGTCTCCGTCACAAGTTTTCAGAACAGAAGTATAGCATATATTGTTATACAGGGGCAGTAGGACATTTTTTTCTTTAGACATTCTAGTTTAAAAACTGTAATTTTTTTCCTAGTGAATTATTTCGGTATGGAATATGGCTTGAAGAGATTTGGATAATAAATTTAGAAAAATTAATTTTTGGCAGCTATGAATTTTTTCTTTTTTTTTCCTTACCTATACTTTTAAAGGATTTAATTGGAGTTTTCGATAATAGTAGATGGGATATTTTTTGTAACTTTTCTATTTGATATCGATACATCTATTCTAATTAGTTGTAATTCTTTGCTGAATCGAGTTGTTTAAAAAAAGTTGTGGGTAGATAGATTACGTCTTTATTATCAGATAATCTCCCGATATCTTCCAATATTTGTGGAATTCTCTGATATATACTTATTTACTGCTTCAGTTTATAGTCAGCTCTTTAGCTTATGATCTGTGAACACGTGTTTTAGAGAATTCTTAGTTTGAAAATAATATTATCAGTGTTTCCCAAAGTGTATATGGATTTTGTTTTAAACTGTTTTCTTCAAATGATATGGTTTTGTCTATCAGGTCTCAAGGAGTTCTGAATTGAGGGTTGAGACTTCCGGGAAAAAAGGAGAGTGCTCGTGCTATTCGAATTTTGAATAAACATTTAAAACGTGCAAAAATCGTAACAGAAAGCGATGTTTATTCTACTTTAGAATCCAAGGTTAGAAATGGTACCATTACCAACTTACGTCATACTGACCCAAAAGCTTTTCTGAAGTGGAGAAAAAATATTTGATTACGAGGAATTTTTCTATATATCGGGACACAAACGTAGATAGTTTATTTATAGAAACAGAATAAATTCCTCTTCTATACGAGTTAGACCATTTTCAAGTAAAAAATTGTGGGTGGGCATTAAGCAGATTTATCAACCTAATGATTAACATAATAACTTAAATGCTGCCATACTTATAAAATACCATGTATGGATTCCGAACTATCCTGATTATTATAGCTCAGCAGATGTAAGTGGAAAACATATAACTGAGATCAGTGTGCACACTACCTCAATTCTGTAGAAAAACATGAGCAACACCCGAATGACTTTATGAAGCTCACTGAACGTATTGTTGCTAAACTTCCTTCAGGAGAGCAACATTAAAATTTAAACAATGTTGTAGATAAGTAAAATGTTCGTTAAGTTATATATGCAGATACAGGGTTTGCAGAAGAAAATGATCCTTCTAATAATACAGAAAAATATAAAAAACATGTTCCTTTTAGTGTTAGTATCCACGTAAAATAAGAGCTTCCTATAATTTTACAAATCATATACGGGACAGGATTATATGCAATGGTTCGTTAAAGAATTTTTGGATTTTGCTGAAAATGTAGAGACCGTGTTTCTATGTGACATGCCCACGAACCCAATTTCAAGCGAAGGTAATAGAACATTTTACAGTTCCAAGCTTTGCCATATATGCGAGAAACCTTTTTCATTCGGTGGTAAGAACATTCATAATCATTGTCTCTTAACAGGTAAATACCGAGGTCCTGCATATGAGGTAATCTCAAGTATCAGAATGAGAAAATTGTACCAGTAGTATTCCACAACCTCAGTTCGTATGATGGACCCCTATTGCTAAGTGCATTAGTTAGGTGAAATAGACATGGAACCTAATTAAGCAATACACAGACATACCCCTTGATGATGAATTTACTTAACAAAAATTTCAGTAAATTAAAAAGAACTATATCAAAAGAAAAAAAGAGCAATATTGTATATGAGATACAGTCACAAGTACGATTTTTAAGAAATAAAACAGCTCTCACAAAGCATGTGACTGAAACTAAACATACTTTTAACTACCACAAAAAAAAGAGAGTTTTACGAAATGGTTTACATCTAAAAAAAATCAGATACTGTAAACGCAAAAACAGATACAAGGAATTTACATAAAATATACCACACCCTTTTAAAATGTTGCGATACGTATAAAACAAACCCGGTAGAATAAAAAATACATCATATTATTAAACTTACCTCACATAAGAATTTAAAAAAAACCAACCCATGTATTTAAAGGGGGAAAAAAGTACCTAGATGCCACATACAGTAATATAACGTCGTATTAGTTTCGTATTCTCAGTTATTAGAGTATATGTCCATTCCCATTTGTGTTAGTTTTAACTTATTTATTCAATGTTATAGGTTCCAATTAAGTTATTTTTAAAACTATGTGTGAGTGGCGGATTCCCCAAATTTTCTAATGTAAGTTTTAGTATTTAATTCATAAAACCCATTTTAACCTGTCCGATCTTTGTAGATTTTGACACTAACTCTTGGCATAATATATAATCAACCTAACCCTAGAAATTAACTTGAAAGTTCTTAACTTTTCGAAAATCAGGTCGGTTAAAGTTAATTAAGAATAAGTATTATCTGCTTAAAGACTTTGATGATTCACTTATTAAAAGACGTTTTTATGTTACAGTTTCTCTCTCATTGTGTTAGTTTTTTTTTTAGGTAAATTTCGCTTTGTCCATAAAATTGTAACAATTTTCCTGCGACAATAAAGCATACTTTTGTTTGTTTGAGATATATCTTAGTTTATGATATTTTCAATATAATCACATAAAATACAGCATAACATAACGCAACACAACATATACTTATGCGACTATCAATACTCTTAACTGTTTAGATTCCGATAAATATGCAAAAACTATAAAACTCTGTGACTATCTCACATAAAACAGATTACAGACACGTCAAGCCCTATTGCTCTCGCCCCTTTTATCTTTCTTTTAAAATTAAAATAAAGTTTATTGTCTGAAAACTGTGTTGTATTTTTCCTTACAGCATTGATACCAAGACGAAAGCACACACATCCACATGTGCGATGCTTTTTTAACATAAATAAAGTCTGCCTCTATATATATATATATATATATATATATATATATATATATATATATACAACTTTTTGCACATATTCTTAAATATTAGTACAAACAAGCTAGATATCTAGATAAACCCTTAACACAGTAACTTGCTTCACCCTATCATTTTTCTTACCGGCATTCTTCAAAACAATTGAATAATAAAAATGTTGGCAAATCGGACAATTTTTTTTCACTCGTTCATAGCTCTAAACATGTGTAACAAAACTTATGGATACAAAAGCTTGGAGCACAAACGTCTTACATCTCCACTGCAGTTAGACAAATTGGACATTTCGCCGCTTTCTGCTTAACTTCCTTATTACTGATAGTTCTAACACTTAACTTACGTTTTTTAACGTCACCGTTTAGTGTAACTGTAGGTAATAAATGTTCACTTATATAATAGATGAAATACTCTCCATGTCCATTCTGACTTAAATATTCGTCAGATGTCATTGAATTTCATATAGCAATTAAACTCCTAAACCACTAATGACCATGTTAGAAATTTCTGTTGAATATATATCTTTCCTCCCACCTCTTCCACTTATTTGAATAGTCAAATATACTCATGCGTACATACGTTGTTTGTAGAGGTTTATGTAACTAGAACTATGTGCTACTAGAACTATGAAACTTGAACATACCTAAGTCAAACTAAAGCAAACTTGAAAAGATCTAAGTATATAATAGTCACAAATCTTAACTTGCCTAAGATAAAGAATATTTCAACACATTGTAAAGAATCCAATCTAGGTATATAATCTTCTTCAAATAAGACACTTATATTCAAACTCTGATGAGTCTATCAATTAACCCTCTCGCTATTACTAAATATATTCTTGAAACGCCATCATTAATATCTTAAATATTAGGGCTTTTCATTTTCGAACGATTTGTTACGCCTTCATGTATACGTTTCAAAAATGTATTTGCTATAATCAAAAAATACGATATAAAGCCTGAAAATGCACTATTTAAAAATAAATGTAGCCAATAATGATTTAAGTTAGTTTTATTCCTCGATTTTTTTTCACAATCTTCTATTATATTTATGTTGTATTGAATTCAATGGGCGTCTTCTAATTTTATGATAGTTGTCGGTATGGTCGTGTTTAAGAAAAAATAAGCAATATTGATTAGAATTAAACAAAATTTTTAAACATAGATGGATTTAAAATGTATTGGAAGTTATTACGGCATAGCCGATTTCGGAATAACTTCTAACCCTCCTTTCAGCAAGGGTAAAAAAGATCAACAATATGGCTGATTACAGATCGATCTTTACATTTTCCGAACGTCAGGTAGCTGAAACGAGTTCGGTTCTCGAACGCATGGTTCAATGATCTTAATGATCGAGTTAACTCGTTTCTAATTTCCGAAAAGCCTTATTAGTTTTTCTCGCACTCCATCGACCTATATAAATATTTGTATATACTCACGCGTCTACTGAACTTCGTATTTCCTGTTTAGATTTGTTCATGGATGGTTTATTTTACCTAAACAGGATTGCTTATGTTGCCTTTCTGTATGATGTACGCACATATTTTAAGTCTCCTATTACTTACTTATTACGTATTAATGATTAAGTTGGTTGTTTAAGTTTTTTTTTTAAATAGTTACACTTCAGTGAAATCTCTATTCTTGATAGTTAAACAGTCAGACTTCAGTAAGCCCTCTATGTTTAATAGTTGTATGTATATTGTGGAAGAGATACGAGATATATTTTTAGATGTCTATATTCATTCAAACAATGTTATTAACAGTTGGTAATCAGAAATGTAAACGACCTCTCTAAGCCGATATACTTAGTATGATTATGTTTTTAGAAGATTCCTATATAAATTTGCTGAAAAATACAATGCATGCTCCAAATGACCCAATATTTGCTAGCGTTTATGCATCTCTACATTTCCTTCTAAGTTTTTTCTTTACTACTTGACTATATTTATGTAGTTGAAAACACCTTGCGTTGGTTAGCTATATAAAAGATACACTAAGTTACATGCAAACATTTTATTTAAAAAATATGTATAATAGCATACATGTATTTCTTATACATTAACCCGTAGATGCAAACTCAAATTCTATAGCGTTTGTTTCTTGACCTGCAACTGTCTTTTTCACACCTCTGTAGATAAGGAATAGCTTTTTCTTATATTTGATTAATAATAAGAATTCGTTTGAAAATATTTCGAAGCGCTTGGAAGCCATACAGTTTTTTTTTCTTCTTTGAATCTTGCTAATATGTTTCTATCATACATAGTCTGAAATGCTTTCAATTGGGAAATCTGATGAGTTGAAAATATTTATTTAATCATTTATCTCGGTCTAATATTATCTAGAACTTTACATGGATGCGCTATCTAACCGACAGACTACTTCGTCATAAGGTATGAGAATTAGGGATAACTCCATACTATTTATATCATAAAATACTTATTCCCTCGGCTTACAAACCTACATCCTACATATCTTTTTATTCTCACTAAGTTGGATGCTCTTGCTTAGTTGTATATAGTTGTATTCTTTAAGTTCAGACACCGGAGATTAGGCATGGAGAATGATTGGTTTATGATGGACTTGAACACCTTTCACCCTCAGTAACTACTTATATAATTTTCTACTATCGCTGCAGGGTACCCGCAGATTTGTTGTTTCTACTTTATTATCGAGAGTTGCAGTTACTTCTTTATGTTACAACAACAGCAACAAGACTACTAAGATATAAACATTGATAGTCTAACGTAGAGAGAAGTTAGTTTAACAAATATAAGACAGTTATTGAGTAGTAAAAAGTTATTCAAAATAAGAAACTTAAACACTTGAACGTAGAAAAAAGTTGTTAATAAGAACTGAAGAAATACAATTCGTTGCGTGAGGTAAAAACGATTCAAAATAAGGAATATAGACAATTAAGCGTCGAGAGGAGTCAGTTTAAGATATATAAGACAATTAGTATAAGGTAACATGGATATAAATTGTTGGAAAGAAGGAAGATTTACCGCAGTCTGATGCTCGAGATTAATAAGGATCTATGAGTTTAAACCATGTTATTCAACTTACAATCAGCAGTATTTATCATATACGCAGTTGCTCCCCTCCCATATAAAAAACATCTGATAAATGCATGATACATCTACACCCACCCCACAGGTCTCTGAATTTCTCCAAAACTTCTGCTAAAATTAAGAGTGTCATAACAAGAATCATAAGATGTGTCTATCCCCTATTAAACTTAAATATGCATTTGGACAGGTCTAAAGTGAAGGCGCGTATGTAAAACTACCGAAAAATTAAAATGTCAAAATATATGATGTGTCCAACTTCTATTAAACACAAATGATTATTTGCACGCGTCTAAAGTAAATGCGCATACGTAAAACCATCAAAATATAAGATGTGTCTAACAACCCGTATTTATCATAGATAAGCATTTGCGCATGTCTAAAGTGAAGGCGCATACGTAACGACTTATATTCTTGTCTATATGTGTTTTATTTCAAATATCCCATCGACCAGGATGTGTTTAACTCCTATTAAACATAAATATGCATTTGAGCACGTCTAAAGTAAACGCGCGTACGTAAAACCCATGAAAAACTAAAATGTTAAAATATAAGATGTGTCTAATATCTATTAAATATAAATAAGCATTTGCGTGGGTCTAAAGTGATGGCGCTTGCGTAAAACCACCGAAAAACTAATGGCAAAATATATAAAATGTCTTAACTCCTATTAAACACAAATAAACATTTGAGCACGTCTAAAGTGAAGGCACATATATAAAACGACCGAAAAACTAAAATGTCAAAATTTAAGATGTGTCTAACCCTTATTAAACATAGATAAGCATTTGCGCACGTCTAAAGTGAAGGCGCATACGTAAAACCTATGAGAAACTAAATGGTACGTAATTAAAACAAACATATTAATATAGACTTGTATTCGTATGTATATGTGTTTTATTTAAAATATCTCAACGACCAGAATACTTGCATTGTAATAAATAGCTGATTTCAAAACACACGGTATCTCAAGACCCATATATAAACTCACGTCTGTATCCGTAATAAATCAACGTGTCAAAGCTTTTAAGGCACATACGTAAAACCCACGAAAAACTAAAATGTCAAAATATAAGATGTGTGTAACTGTGCACGTCTAAAGTGATGGGGCGTACGTAAAAGCACTTGTGTGGATCTAAAGTGATGGCGCATGCGTAAAACCACCGAAAAACAAATGTCAATATGTATGATGTGTCTAGCCTCTACTAAACACAAATTAACATTTGCGCACATTTAAAGTGAAGGCGCATACGTAAAACCACCAAAAAACTAAAATGTCAAAATATAATGTGTCTAACCCCTATTAAACATAGATAAGTATTTGGGCACGTCTAAAGTAAAGGCACGTGCGTAAACCCTATGAAAAATTAAATGGTACGTAATTAAAACAAATATATTAATATAGACTTATATTCGGCTATATATGTGTTTTATCTATCCCAACGACCCGCACACTTACGTTATGATAAATAGCTTATTTGGGTATTGATTTAAAAACATACGGTATCTCAAGATCGATATGTAAACTCAGATCTGTATTCCATAATAAATCAACCTGTCAAAGCTTTTAAAATTACGAACAAGAGATAATAACCCAGATGTTTAATTATCAAAGGCCGAGACCGTCTCAGCAGAGGTAGTCCCAGTGATGACGAGCGTCCCATCGGGCGGCTAACCCTTTCAGTTTTGGACAATCAATTGTAGTTAACGATCACTCGAATGGGTATTAATGGTGACACTGTACTTTATTAGTCCGTTTGTTAGTTAAAGCTATTGTGCAGTACATACATTACTCCATCGAAGTGTACATAAAAATGACGTCTCGGGGGGTTGGTTCAGAATCGATTTGGCTCTTGATCTTCAAAGGGACTAATTGGATAAATTACATGAATATTTATTACGTTTAAAAATGACACATAGTTGGGCTAAACAAGATTTATTTGAGTCAAGCCCGATATGAATGGGTGGTAAATTTGGGTTAGACAGATATTATTTAGGTGAAAAAAAAAGCATCGCACACGTGGGCTAGCTCACCCAGGTAAGGGTGGCGTTAAGGCCCTATAATTGTTACTAAGAGGCCTCAAAAAAAGATGATAAATGTACATTGAGCTTCTTTTTCTTCAAGTGCCGTACCCGTATTCGGGGGTTGGCGATGGTCAGTAAGTGCCTTGAAACCTCTTATATCAAGAGTATATGGTTTCTTGAATGAACTACACTAGACCATTATACTAGGAAATGTGTTCTACGTAGTGGTTTCCCGTTGCCTTCTTCGCAGTTGTGTATGTGTTGAGTAAGAGGCCTTGTTATTGTTCGCAGTCGACCCCAAGTCTACGAACAGAGCCGTTATTTTATTATCCCAACGACTAAAGGCACCTCGGGAAGCTACCGGACCAGGCATATCGAGCAAAGTGCCGGCTACGCCAAGCGGATTCGAATCCGCGCCTTCCGGGTGGAAAGCCAGCTCTCTTACCACTGAGTTCCAAGGTGTTTTTTTAATAAGCACTGCTACTTTACTTCCATGTCTAGTTTTAAATACATTTTATGCTACCTCAAAATTATCGTGACTAATGGGTCGACTTAGGATAGAAATGTTCTTTATAGAATTATTTTTTATAATTAAAGTATCAAACAATTCACTAAATGTTAGCCAATCTGGCATATTTTCAGAAAAAGGATGACTTTTAATTTCAGGCAATTTTAACCTAGGGGTAACGTGAACTGGTTCTGGCGTACTGGATAGTGACGACACAGAGGAAGAAGGCGACAGTTATTTAGTGTAAAATGCTCATATCTTAATTTAAACAGTTCGTTTATTTTTTAATGTCTTAAAATCTATTTTTATTTAATGAAATTTGAAATTAATTTATACAAAATATCTTTTAAGAAATAACCATTAAAACATTATTTAAAGAAATTTAAAAAAAATAACATACAGTATTCACTTCAGAATGTCTGCAGTTTATAAAAATATAAAGCTTTATAAAGCTAAAATAATAAAAATAAATTCAGTCAAAAAGGTAAAAAAGTCAGTTCTAAAGGTCTATAGTCGCTAGTACGGCAATGTTCACGACATCACTTGTACAATTAGCGCAAACGGTATCTAAATACAATGCAAAATTTGTTTAGTCAGTTACCTATTATTACCCTTATTCATTTAGATAAATAATTAAATAAAACAACTCGTTGGTTGGTGTTACCATAGATGACGATTCTGTATAGCTAATTTGTCTATTTGTAGAACCACTTAATTATTTATATTATCAATAAAAATCATCTTAACAGAAAAAACTAAAGCTATGTGGTTTCAGTTAAATGCAAATTGGTACATTAAAACAAATACAATTCTTAGAAACTAAAACGTTCACACATTCATTCACTCTATGGTAAAAATTAATTTTGACAAATTATTCTCCTGAAGAATCAGCTATAAATTATTTTTAAATAAACAGTAGAAATGATATTGACAAATTCACCCAAGTCACACTAAATATGATTAAAAAGATTTTACTTTGGATCAGCCTTCCTATCAACGTCTTTTCCTTGCACTGGATATCACTAAAACACTTTAAGTTATTTTTTGTTGAACAAGTAAACTATTATATAATATCACTTGAAGTAGAATAAATCTCAAATGATTATAACATCAGCAATATAATTTGGATTTACTTAGATCTAATAAAAAACAAGACGCTTGTGGTTTTAATTAAAATTTATGTTTCATTGTAGAGGCACATAGCTTGCCTTTAATAATAAACTAATATGCCCACTACACTTCTAGCAAAGTTGATAACCAACTACTATGGTTTTTAATTAATTTAAATTCATTAATTAAATTTTGAGGAAGGTTCTCACCCTTCTTGGCATATCTAGTTGCGGAGAAACGGAGGCCGGCTGCGTAGACTCTTTTCACGCTAAGCTACCTTAAATTGTATAGACATCTATGAATTCATGAAGTTAAACAGAGAAGAAAAATTCTAACACGTGATCACACATAATTGGGAAAAATCTGTTCATTCAATGCAAAGGGAAAAGAAAGATATGTTTGATTATTGTAACTGAATTTCTTAGAAACAAATATAGAGATATTGATGTCGGCGCTAAGAAAATATTTTTTTTCTATTAAGGGATTTATTCCTGATATGCCTTTTGTGACGTTTCGGCATTTCTTTGCAGCGTTGCACTTCTTAGAAAATTCCTTTTAGAGGCAATGAAACAATTTGTTTCATGTAGATAATTTCAAGGAATTGAAACTTGTATGATACGAGAATGTAAAAATGAGTTTTGAGAGTTTTTGAAGTAATCGTTTTATTTTTTTAACTAGAGCAGACAAAGGTAACATATCTGTAACTGTGAAAAAAAAAAGGAATATATGTCTAAATCTCTTAAAATATTATCTGATAAGAAATATTATACACCTGTTAATAGAGACTCAACATCAGCATATCAACAAAAGGCAAATAAAATTGTCTCCTCTTTAAAAAATACCAAGACAGTTACTTTAGAACAGGCGAGGTAACTTACTTTTTTATAATCAAACTTCAGCAAAACTTTATGGGCTCCCAAAAATACACCATTAAGATCTATAACTTCTTCAATTAATGCCCCAAATAGTAAATTGTCAGAATTGGTCACAGAAATACTAACCAAAGCTTATGAGTTTTATGACAATAACAATAATTACTGTACTTAGGATAATTTTACGTTTTCAGCATTTATAAATAACAAACAGTTACCATCAAGTTTTGTAATTATTAGTCTGGATAGTGTCACTTCTCAGTAATATACCTTGCTCCCTAATTAACAGAATAATTAAGCATTGGGTATAAATTTCAACTCATACTAATCTAACTGAAACAAAATTTTTGGAGATATTATAAACAAATCGTAGATACACCAATGAGAGCTATAATATGACTTATAGCTTCCCAATATATAATGGATGACTTACTCGATGAATGCGTACTAAAACTAAGCTACCAACCAAAAATTGTAGACGATATTATCACTTCTGTACCGTCCAGTGGCGTGGACGAGATACTAAGGGTCTTCAATAACTACAATAACAACATTCCGTTCACAATAGAACAAGTAATATGTCAGAATGTTCCTGTGGACTGTGGGTGCGTGTATTAGGCGTGTCCGTCACCGTAGGAGTCTAGGCCTACATAACAAAGTCATAACCCTGACTTTTGATTAACAAACGTCCGCTAGTCCGATACATCCGGTTACGAATATATATGCTATACATTTATCTGTGAAGATCTCATTTAAAAAAAAAATTAGCTATTTAAAAGTTAGGAGTACTAGACGTTTTTTTTAGACAGCTGCAAAAATAAATTACGACAGAAAAATTTCAAACTCTCTCTTAGAACAAAAATACAGTCAAATTAATGGCCCTAGGTGTAATTTTTTCCGAAATACGCTCTCTGAAGATTCGAAAAACACAGTTTTCTAAAAAAACACGACATCGCCACATAAAAACTGTAGTAACAAAAAGTTACGTTTTATGTATAGAATTGTTAACGTTTGTTAAAAATTCTATACATAAAACGCGGCTACATATATTGTACAGTCATTTTGTAAATTAAAAAATATGGACATGTAATTAAAAAATATATTTTCATAAAATATGTAAAAATCTGATTTAAAGAAAAGTAACTGCTCAAAAGTTAAAGAAACTAGATTTTTTTTGGCAGCCGCCAAAATATTGTTTTGATATAAATTCAAACTGTGAAAAACCACATCTAAAAATTTTAAAAAGTTCAGAAGTCAGAACGAAACATTTTTTTGATAGCTCTCAAAATTGTGAGACTAAAAGTTACAAGGAACAATAAAAACTATATTTCAAATTTTGAGCAGTTGAAAAGGTAAAAGAAAAAAGAGACATTTTTAATTTTGAATTATTTTAAGTAGTTTAGAACTTGTGGACAAATCATTTTTTTACAACTCAGCATGTTTTTTAAATAAATAACGCCTTTAAAAGTTACATGGAACTGTAAAAACCGTATTTAAATATTTCAGATAGTTTAGAAGACAAGGAAGAAAGTTTCATTTTGAAAGCTGTCAAAATATTTTTTTCAAAACAATTGCGCCTTTAAAAGTTACATGGAATCGTATAATCCACATAAAATTTTTTTAATAAGTTTTAAATTTACAATAAAACGACAATTTTTTTGAGGAGCTTTCTTTTTATTAAATTACATTATAAAAAATTAGAGAAAACTGTGAAACCCGTTTTTAAAAAGTTTAAAAGTCCCGAGAAATTTTTTCTAAGAACTGTCAAAATATTTTTAAAAATTACATCACTAAAAGTTACATAGATCTGTGAAAACAATATTTAAAAATTTTAAGCAGTTCAAAAGCCATAAGGAGAATATCGATTTTTTAAAGCTCTCAAAATATTAAAAACAAAAAAAACGCCACTAATAGTTACTTAAATCTGTGAAAACCGTATATAAAAATTTAAAAGAGTCACTTTAATAGCTATTAAAATATTTTTTGTAATAAATTACACCCGTAAACGTTACAAGAAGTATCCTATTTATTATCGAAAATTCCAATTAAATTTTTTAAAAGTTTAGGAAAAAAAATGAAAAATTCATGGCTGCAAACACTAAATTTTCTAAATTTATTATCCAAATCTCTTCAATCCATATTCCATACCGAAATAGTTCAGTAGGAAAAAAATTACAGCTTTTAACCTAGAATTTCTAAAAAAAGAAAATGTCGGTAACTAGTCTTTTCCACTTGATTCAGAAGCTTGAATAACTGGATAAGCTATGATAACAATTATTAGCCATTCTCAAAAAGCGACTTTACTTATCATATACCTTGGTGAGGTCATCTCAATTGTTAATACTTTTGATTTTATTTATTTTATTAAGCCACTTCGCAGCTGATAAATTTTCATTTTTCAGGGTTGCATCCGCTTCTTAGCATTATAAGCCGATCATTCTACTAAGATCCTTAATTAATTAGAACTTCAAATAAATTTATTTTCCAAACATTCGAAACTGTGGATAAATATTATCTCTGTTAAATGCATATCCTGACGTATCTAGTAAAGGTCATAAAACATCTGCTGTGCTGCGTAACATCATTATTTGGTCTTGATGTTGTTGGGTTGCAAATATACTTTATTTGACTTGACCCCCGTCTAATATTTCGTCAACTGTACGCCTATGACTTCTCGTTGAAGAATCCTTAGAACAATGAACATAACAATAAAACAATAGACGTAAACAATAAACAACTAACACTATATAAGCGTCAAAGTGCACCAAACCACTAATTTTGTTTTCTTAACACAAAATCAATAACTTTTATTTGGTCCCAAATAATTAGTATGGGCACTAACGTCGTGACTTAGTGCCTTTTTCTTTACTCACTATTACGAATAAACTTCAATGCATAACTCAACATAAAAAAGACAAAAGTATCACGAGACAAGCTCGTGGTCAACAGAGCGTGCAATATCAATGCCCTGAGCTCGTTTATCCCGCAGAGTGGGCGTGGGAAAAAAATAAAAATTAAAAGTAAAAAAGGTGAGCGCCACCAATTTATTACGGCCTAAATTGGAAAGCCCCTAGATGTGTTCGGCACTCACTCGTTCCGGATTCTTAAAAAAAATGTAATTTAATAAAAATAAAGAAAGCTATTTAATAAAAAAAACTGAAAAAGAAAAGAAAATGTGAGCTAAATAAAACACACTCTAAAACAATAAACTTTAATAAATGGTTAGTTTTTTTGGAAAAACCCGTACAAAACAAAAGAAAAAAAATACACTATAAAGTAAAAAATGTTCACCAATTGGACAAGCGTCCCAGCGTGATACGTCACTACAACCGGTGGAACGTGTAACAGTAGACTAGACCTTAGAAGTTGTAGGGCGGAACGTTACTCGTTCACGTCAAAGGGAGCATTAAAGCCCCGTACTAGGACCCTATTGAATGGGGTTTAGTTCGCCCCGGACAGGAAGACTTCTTTTACAACGTTGCAGGAAAATAGAGGCCTGGTCCAACTTCAGTACCAAAAATCCTCTCTTAGAGAGATTACTTGGAGGTTACAAAATATTATAAAATTCACAAATACAAAACCCCAAGTAAATTGGTTCGAAGCTGAGGAGAAATCCCACTAACGGATTCCCAAGAAAAACTTGGATTTCATTTTCCCCAGTTCGCGCTGAAGACCTTTCAATGTTACAGGAGACCAGAAAAGTGAAGTGAAAAAGTAGTTCCTTCTTGGAACCAACTCCATTCTACCTTCTAGAATTTACTCAACTCAGATGCCGAACTATCATTGGTTAGATTGCCCCAGGTGACATCAGTGTTGTCAAGAAGAAATCGAAGTGATTTGAAATAGGGATTCTAGGGCAAGAAAAACGACCACTGATTGGTTTAAAATTCAAACGGCAAGCACCTGAGAAGAAACTTGGCAACAGTTGGGATCTTAGCATGCGCCTACAAAATGAGGGCATATCGGATGCAGCGAGTGACAGCGCATAGGAAGTGACACGTCCCATAACCCTAAATTATACTGTAAACTAGGCAAAACGAATAGTAAACAAACATGTATCTTCCAGCTTCCAAAACTTAGATAATTAGAATAATAGTTGAAAAGGCTATCCCGAAAAATCAACTTGCAACTAAAACAGAGAACAAAACTAAAGGGAATTGATTTCAAATGGGGAAGTGGAAAAACTCTGACAACAAAAAGGTACCTAGGCTTATTTTAAATTAAAATTTCCCAACGAAATATTTTAGGCAATTCACAGAAGACAAAAAATGGTCGAGTAATAATTCAGGACATAAAAGGGCTAAATACTTATGCAATCAGGAGAAAATTATTGAAAAAGGAAATATTTAAGGAAGTAATTTGGTTTTCCGAACACTACACAGAACCGATGTAGTTATACCAATATGCAACTGCTACCTAATCCAAGAAAAAAAGGTATGAATATTGATTTTAAATCGAGACATTTTATGTGTTTATAGGTCAAAGTTAACTGAAAGAATTTGTACTAAGATTGCCCTTAGTGTTAGATATCCAGGGCCAAAAGGATACAATTAAAATAGGGTTAATTTAAAATAAAGTAATAAGCACGTATTGGCCTAAAAACAATCTTGAGAGGTTTGAAGTCGAAAATGCAACATCCTGACAAGATTATCGAAAGGTCAAAACTTGCATAAAGGAGGCAAAACAGGTTTTCAAGACTGCTTAAATTAAATTCTTATTTACTCTGTAATATTAAGAAATAAATATCTTTAGATGTTATTTGGGTTTCGTTTTTTAAATAATTATAGTTTTAATAGATGAATGATATTGTATGAATCTAGGCATCGCCATCCATGTAACAACGTTCGAACATAGCAGTAAAATGTTTCTTTAGAACGGGGTGGTGAGCTACTTTAGTTTAAGAATACTGATAGTTGTTGATAATAGGTGGCGCTATACATACCGATTAATCATTATAATATAATCCGGTATAACAAATGAAATCTTCGCTTGAGATATGGGTAATCTAAATAAACTATAAAACCAATATATAATTTAAATAAAGCGCACATGTTAATTATTAAAAATTAACACTAAAAGAGTACATTATAAATGTTAAACTTAAAGATTAAACTATATAACAAAATTAGAGTGTTAAAAAAAATCTGTACCAACCGATCCAAAAGAGATACAAGATGTAAAACGATAATTCAGGCAGGAAAAGAAAAACCAGTAAAGGCATTTTAATAAAGACAAACTAAATTAATAAGAAAGGGGATAAATCAATAAAGTATGAGAACAAATAAAAAAAAATTTCGCGGTCACCTCGCCTTGCAGAATTTTGGAACTCCTCAAAGAAATGCTCAAAACAACACAGCAGCACTGGTTTAAGATCTTGAACGTGCCAAATACCTTTGCTAGCACCGAATTCATCTGCGAGCTCATATGTACAAGTGCCAGTTGTTCTTTTAATAATAAAAGGACCTATAAATTCCGGAGATAGTTTAGCGCTAAAATAATTGGCGGCGTCGGACAGGCTCTTATTTTTACGCCAAACTTTTTGGCCAGAAGTTAACTAGCAGGACGTCTATGTAAATTATAATGGTGTTTCGTGACATGTGGTACGAATAGCGCAAGCAATTGGAGATAAATTATCTTCCCAAGTTCGGTGGTTATTTTGTTGTATATAAGACCGAAGCATAGTTTTTATAACACGATTAACTCGCTCGGTGTGATCTGCTCTAGGATAATAAGAGGCGGTGTAAAAAATTTTAACTTTATATTTGTTACAAAGAGATTAAAATTCTTTAGATTTCATTTGTGTGCCGTTGTCACAAGTCAGAAATTGAGGGGCTCCATAAACGAGGAAAATACGATCTTAAACAAATTTTACCAAAGACTTCGCCGTAGCAGATCTGCAAGGAAAAAGTTCGACAAACTTGCTGAAATATCTGTCACCACTAAAATATGAGTATTCACTTGTTTTGAACGAGGCAGTGGCTCAATATAGTCAAAGCTGATAGATTGCCAAGGCTCTTTGATTTAAACCTGCAGGGGGTTTTGCTCTATTTTATTCTGAGCACAAATTCTACAGGAACGAACATATTTGGTCACATCGGCCCTCATTTTTGGCCGGTGAAAACGTTCGGCGACCTTCCAAAATGTTTTAAAAATTCCGACATGACCCGCAGCCGGATTATCATGGCAACGATGCAACACTTCTTTTCGCCTATCTTTGGGAACGACAATGTTCCAGCAGCTGGAATGATCTGGAAAGTTAGGATTTGCCGACTTAACAAACTTATACAAATTGCCGTTTTCCGCTCGCCAACAGGGATACTTTTCTGAGTGATCTTCTAACCTTATCACACACATTGACACTAGCGACTGCGTCAGTGCTAACTGGTACAGAACGTGAAAGAAAATCAGGCACTATATGTTCTTTACCCTTACGGTGAATAAGTTAAAAGTCATAGGGTTGAAAGCGGAGAGTCAACCGAGCAAGACGACCTTGAGGATCTTTAAGATTATGCAACCACACCAACGAATGATGATCTGTAATGACTTTAAAATGAACACCTTCCAAGTAGAGCCTAAATTTCTCAACACTCTAAATAACTGCAAGACACTCTTTTTCCGTAACAGTTAATTTCATCTCTTCTTTGGTGAGAGAACGGGATAAATATTCAATGACTTTTTCGCCATCATTAAACTGTTGAGTTAAAACAGCACCTAAGCTATAGAATAAAGCATCTGTCTGCAAAGTAAAAGTTCTATCAAAATCTGGACAAGTAAGAACTGAAGCTGTAACGAGAGCTTCTTTGATGAGGTGTTAAAAGACTGTTGACAATCAGCTGTCCAATCCCAGTTAACATTTTTCTTAGTTAGCCGAGTGATAGGGGCTAATACAGTCGAAAAATTGGGTACAAACCGTCTGTGCTAAGAAGCTGTCCCAACAAACCTACGGATCTCCGTAATGTTACGAGGAGGGGGTATGTTATAGCATGCACTTTCTCTGGATCCGGTCTTAATCCTCGAGCATCTACGATGTAACCCAAATATTTAAGCTCAGGTTTACAGAAATTGCACTTTTTCTGAGACGCTACTAAACCAGCTTCCCTTAATCTGTCAAAAACAAGACCTAAGATTTTCAAATGTTCTTCAAAAGACCAAAAGGCATGCGGCAAAACTGATAGAGATTTCTGCTAGGGACAGTGAAAGTGGTAAGTTCTCGGGAAGATTCACTAAGAGGGACTTGCCAAAAGGCATATTTAATGTCTATGGAACTGATAAAACGGGCATCTCGGAGACGATCTAAAATGGCTGAAATATAAGGAATTGGGTAGGAGTCTTTTATTGTTTTCTCATTGAGATGGCGGTAGTCGATGCAGAATCTGTAGCTGTCGTCTTTTTTCGTGACTAAACACAGTGGGCTTGAACACGGACTTTTCGAAGGTTCAATGATACTAAGTTTTAACATTTCGTCCACTTCTTGGTCAATGATTCTCTGCTTAAAGGGAGAAACAGGGTAGTACCGTTGTTTGATAGACCTGGTACCGGGCTCGAGTTTAATAACATGCTCAGCTACTTTACAGAAGCCGAGTTCGGTACTCATCAACGAGATTTTCTCCTTGAACAATGCGTCCAGAGCAGCTTTGTCGTCTGGGGACAATGTATTGACATCAACAACTGAATATATTTCCAGAGAACCTGAATCACTGGCAAACTGCCAAACATCTTTCTTTAAATCTGGAACGATCTTCATTGTTTTCCAGAAATCAATACCCAAAATAAGTTGGTGCGAAAATTTAGGGATAACCAAAATGTCGATTATGAGAGTTTTATCTAGCAAGGTTACTGGAGCTTGACCAAACCCACTATTGCTATTAGCTACGGTGCATCTAATTTCTCGTTTAACAAGGTTTAAACCCAAATTTTGTAAGATTTTATAGCCAGATTTTCCAACAATAGTGCGAGAAGCACCCGAATCCAATAAGCCTAAAATAGGATGACCTAAAACTGAAATTTCCAAATAAGAACATCTCCATAGGCATGATAAATGATGAAATCGAGAATATGCTGATTAGAAAGTTGTCATTGGTCGATGGAATATTAGAGATGGGAGACTTCTTACGACCTATCGACTCTCCCGGGAACCCTTTCCCGAAACTGAACATTTAGGACAAGATCTGATGGTGACACCAGCTTTGATTTTTTGAACAATGAATTTTTCGAGGATGAGGGCATTGGCAATTCACATGGCCAGATGCTTTGCAATTCCAGCAGATTACGGAAGGTCGATTGGCTGGAGGTTGTTGAATGACCTCGACGACAGGAGCTCTATTTGTGTAAGGAAGTGGAGTGGCTGTTGAGGTAGAAGAATCTGATGCAACAAATGCTACCGGATTAGATGAAGATAAAGCATCTGAGGCTATGAAAGCAAAATCTGGTTCGACCAGGTTATGATGTTTTCTAGAAGGTGGAACATAATGATCAGCACGATATTTCTTTGCCTCAAGTTTAAGATACTCTTCCTCGAGTTCGTTTAAAGAATTAACTACAGGAAGTTGAGTAGTATAAAAAGGAGATAAGCTACGGGTGATGATATCTAATTGAACGTCCACCATAACGCCTAAACAAAGCACTCATACTTGACAAATAATCAACTATACTTTCAGATTGATCCTGAGTTCTATCTAAAATTTCTTTAAACAACCAAGAAGATTGAAGAAGAAATTATAAACAGATAAATATTTAGTGTCACCTGTAAATTTAAGACCCCACTTTTCAACTCTTTGAGTTTTTGTACCCGAGGGGTCAGCAAGAAGCTGAAGGCTTATACTTTGGCGTAGATTGCGTACGCGATGATCCTACCAATTTATTTTTATTTGTATTGGTACTTGTACCAAAGCACTCAGACGAATCCGAGTCAGAGTCACATAATAGAATTTTACTAATTAATTTACTCAAATTAGGATCATTTTTTGATTTTTGCTCTAAATTATCAAGCGTACTAAGAATCTCACCCATTAGGGACGTTTATTTAGCTCACAGGGAAAACAACTATTTAACCTACACAAAAATCATTCAGTTCTAAAAAGTTCAAAGGTTTCAAAAAAGCAGTTCAAAGGCTTAAAAAAAATAAGTTCAAAGAATTAAAATTTAAAAAAAGCATTTCAAAGGCTGAAAATGAAAAAGTAGTTCAAGGCTGAAAATGAAAAAGCAGTTCAATGGCCCCAACACGTTCGGGCGCCAAATTGCAACCCTTGCTCTGGTTTATAACCGTAGGGTGCAAGATTGCTACGCTCTTATTTTTTTAAATAATAAAGTAAGAAATATTTTATTTATTAATGTATTGAAATAAAAAAACTCGCAAAGTTAATTTAAAAAAAAAGGCAAAAGTATCAGGAGACAAGCTCGTGGGCGTGGGAAAAAAATTAAAAATTAAAAGTAAAAAAGGTGAGCGCCACCAATTTATTACGGTCTAAATTGGAAAGCCCCTGGATGTGTTCGGCACTCACTTGTTCCTGATACTTCAAAAAAAAATTGTATTTTAAAATAAAGAAAGTTATTTAATAAAAAAAACTGAAAAAGGAAACAAAATGTAAGCTAAATGAAACACACTCTAAAATAATAAACTTTAATTAATAAAAGGTTAGTTTTTTTGGAAAAACCTGTACAAAACCAAACAAAAAAATACACTGTGAAATAAAAAAGGTTCACCAATTGGACAAGCTTTCAGCGTGATACGTCACTGCAACCGGTGGAAGGTGTACCAGTAGACTAGACCTTAGAAGTTGTAGGGCGGAACGTTACTCGTTCACGTTAAAGGGAGCCTTAAAGCCCCGTACTAGGACCCATTCAATAGGGTTTAGTTCGCCCCGAACAGGAAGACTTCTTTCACAACCTGTCAGGAAAATGGCGGCCTGGTCCAGCTTCAACACCAAAAATCCTCTCTTAGAGAGATTACTTGGAGGTTACAAAATATTATAAAATTCACAAATACAAAACCCCAAGTAAATTGGTTCGAAGCTGAGGAGAAATCCTACTAACGGATTCCCAAGAAAAACTTGGATTTTATTTTCCCCAGTTCGCGCTGAAGACCTTTCGATGTTACAGGAGACCAGAAAAGTGAAGGGAAAAAGTAGTTCCGTCCTGAAACCAATTCCGTTCTACCTTCTAAAATTTACTCAACACAGATGCCGAACTATCACTGGTTAGATTGCCCCAGGTGACATCAGCGTAGTCAAGAGGAACTCGAAATGATTTGAAATAGGGATTCCAGTGCAAGAAAAACGACCACTGATTGGTTTAAAATTTAAACGGCAACCACCTGAGAATAAACTTGGCAACAGTTGGGATCTTAGCATGCGCCTACAAAATGAGGGCATATCGGATGCAGCGAGTGACAGCGCATAGGAAGTACATAGAAGAACAGCGATCTTCCAGCTTCCAAAACTTAGATAATTAGAATAATACTTGAAAAGGGAAAAGGACCGAAAAATCAACTTGCAGCTAAAACAGGGAACAAAGCTATGGGGAATTGATTTCAAATGGGAAAGTGGAAAAACTCTGACAACAAAAAGGTACCTAGGCTTAATTTAAATTAAATTTTCCCAACAATACAATATAAATAAATTTGTTATTTTACCATTAAAAGAGATTTATTCATAACGCAATATTTTAGGCAATTCACAGAAGACAAAAAATGGTCGAGTAATAATTCAGGACATAAAAGGGTAAGTAATTTGGTTTTCCAAACACTACACAGAACCGATTTAGTTATACCAATATGCAACTGCTACCTAATCCAAGAAAAAAGGTATGAATATTGATTTTAAATCGAGAAATTTTGTGTTTATGTGTTTATAGGCCAAAGTTAACTGAAAGAATTTGTACTAATATTGCCGTTATGTGTTAGATATCCAGGGCCAAAAGGATATAATTAAAATAGGGTAAATTTAAAATAAAGTAATAAGCATGCATTGGCCTAAAAACAATCTTATATATATCTAAAATAGAAATATTTATCAAAGTAACCGTGCTTCATAAACATAAATTCCTACATATGAGTATTAATACAAAATATCGACCTTACGTGCAAAAAAAATTCGGTGCATTAATTGCCTGTATTTTATTATTTACAGCAACAGAAAAGATATGTTTGGACCCAAAAATAGAGGTTTGAAGTCGAAAATGCAGCCTCCTGACAAGATTATCGAAAGGCCAAAACTCGCATAAAGGAGGCAAAACAGGTTTTCAAGACTGCTAAAATTAAATTCTTATTTACTCTGTGATATTAAGAAATAAATATCGTTAGATGTTATTTGGGTTTCGTTTTTTAAATAATTATAATTTTAATCAAGGCATCGCCATCCATGTAACAACGTTCGAACTTAGCAGTAAAATGTTTCTTTAGAACGGGGTGGTGAGCTACTTTAGTTTAAGAATACTGCTAGTTGTTGATAATAGGTGGCGCTATACATATCGATTAATCATTATAATATAATCCGGTATAACAAATGAAATCTTCGCTTGAGATATGGGTAATTTAACTAAACTATAAAATCAATATATAATTTAAATAAAGCGCACATACCAATTATTAAAAATTAACACTAAAAGAGTACATTATAAATGGTAAACTTAAAGATTAAACTACATAACAAAATTAGAGTGTTACAACGTAGCGATTGACCTCACACCTGAACTGTAAGGTACCTTAATTATTGAAACACGAAAGTATCAACATAAACTATATTAAATACTTTAAATCGTAAATTGCTGTAAATATATATATATCGGCCGACATCGAACAATGCTATCAATAGACTGCTCTCTCCAAAGGATTGTCCAATGAGATGCGTCACCGTACGTATCATACCTCTCCGAATTATCAGGATTAAGGTGCCTTTACTTTTACTTTTTTAACTGCGCAACTCTAATTAAGTTTATTAGTTTCCAAAAATTAATAAAGAATATGAACTTACCAAGCATATTAATTTATCGCACTAGGTAGGTAATTCACACGCTAAAAAAAGTATTTTAAAAACTTAAAGTAAATGCTGCTACCGCCACTATTTAAACACGCAGGAATACGGGAAAGCCAATTTTCTTTAACAGATTCAAGAACGTTGGGTCTTTGTCTAATTCGTTCCGCTGCAGTAAAAATACGGTTTCTAAAGGCATCTTCATTTTCAATTTCAACCCTATTATGCATTAATGTTTTCATGTGGCCCCAAAAATGAAAATCAAGGGGGGACACCTCCTGTTAGGATATCTTTCCCGGTATATTTGGGACGCCAAATGAGCATTCTGTCTACACTCCCGACTACGTATTAAAACGGTATAGAATTGCCTCATACGGCAAAAAATTAAGGTGAAAAACGCAAAAAACAAGACAACTACAACAGATATGTTTGCGAATTCTTATGTTCATTGAAGCCTGCTCGTTTCTCTACGGTGGACAGTGTTGCCGTTTTCAAATAAGCATTCTATGGTATAATTAAACGTTTCATTTTATTTTTTAAATTTAGGTTGTTCAGATATTTTACTAAGAAAAAATTTGTAGGCATTTTATAGAAAATCATATAATTAATTGTTTTACATTAATAATTAAACGACTCGGTACGACACAGTACAGACTCGGTACTGTGTCCTATCGTGGTTTATTATTTTACTTTACAAAAAATCCAGTTTTACTAGTGTGACGTAGATATTTCTTGTTTCAATGAAGTTTGCTACAGTACTAACTCTTAATAAATAAAAAATATACTTTTATGAACAGACTCATTGCCATCGACATTCGAGAAGCACAAACAAGACTAAAAGTGCTGAGACAGTATTCAGCGAAAACGTATTGATATGCGACTTTATTATCGGCGGCACTGGGACTGTTAAACAAAATAATATTAAAAAATATTTTATGAGTTCTAATGAAAGCTTTAACATTTTAAACACAAAAAGATTTACAAATAGATATTTGCCTTAATATCCACCCGCCTTGAAAGGATCTACCTTTTAATAAAACACAAAAAAACACAATTACAAAATAAACGATAAAAAATAAATTCATAAGTTTAAAATAACTGATAAATGATTAATAAAAATTTACATATATAAATAATAATGATAAAATTAACAAAATACATTGAGAAAGAAAATATATATGTGTATACATAAAACCTATTCTCTACATACTAATCGATTTTCCAATCAATCGGAAGTGGACATAATTTAGAAAAACAACGTTTCACTTCGCTGTTTAATGTTTGAAAAGTTGCTACGCGACTTATCCCGTTGTCTCCCGGATGAAGACGAATTACTTTCGCCATTTTCCAACACAATGGCGGTAGATTGTCGTCCCGAATTAACACTAAAGTTCCTATCTGGAGTTCAGTTTTGTTGTATTTCCACTTCAATCTGTTTTGCAATTCAGCAACATATTCTCGCGACCATCTTAACCAAAACCCTTGCTGAATTTGGTGCAGTTTTTGAAATCGTGATAATCGGCTTTCGTTTATTTCGAGTAAATTTTGATCTGGTAAAGACGTCAATCTGCGACCGATTAAAAAATGAGCTGTGGTTATTACATCGAGATCAGACGGATCGGAAGACATTGGCGTAAGAGGACGCGAATTAACTATAGCTTCTATTTGACATAAGATTGTAGAAAAATCTTCATAGCTTAAAATCGCGTTCCCCATTACCCTCTTTAAATGATATTTAACACTTTTTACTCCAGCTTCCCAAATGCCTCCAAAATGAGGCGAATAAGCGGGAATAAATGACCATTTACCCTTCACCACTTGCCCACTGTTCTAATTGTTTAAGATTAAGCACCAATAAAATTGTTTCCGTTGTCAGAGCAGACCCTTGAGGGTTTACCTCTTCTGGAAACGAATCTTCTGAAAGCGGCGATAAACGCGTCAGTCGCTAAACTTGTCACCAACTCTAGATGTATTGCTTTTGTGACAAAGCATATAAACAATTCAACATAACCCTTGTACGTTTTATTAAATCGACCTTCGAAAACTTAAGGTTAAAAGGCCCAGCATAATCTACCCCTGTGACATCAAAAGGAGGTTTAGGAACCAATCGGGACTTGGGTAGATTTCCCATTTGAATCTCAAATCTTGAAGGTCGCAATCTCACATATATTACACAGTTATGCACCAACTTTCGCACTTGATTTCTGCCTCCAATAGGCCAATTCCCTTAGTGAACTCAATATCATTTGTGGGCCAGCGTGCATCAATCTTTCATGCTCACGTTCAACAATTTTTTGTGACAAAGAATGTTTAGATGCCAAAACTAGCGGAAATCTTTTATCATAAGAAAATTTTGACAACTTTATTCGTCCGCTAACTCTTAACATATTTTTATCGTCGATAAAACAGTTTAAACTAACTTAAGTTTAAAAACATGTTTTTTGGCATCTAAGGACGCTAAAACGTGAAGATATGTAAATCCTGAAACGGTGATTTTCTTCACGACTACAAAAATTTTTTTTGGCCGCAATTTTGTTCCGCCATCTTGAGTTAGTAATACAGTTTTACTAGTTGATCCATATACCACAATTAGTTACGGCACACAATTTGAAATCAATCCATTAAGTAGTTTTTTCAGGCTGAATTTTTAAATATTTTATTATACTGCCATTTTGTTTAACTATATTGGATTCGTACCAAAATTTTACCAGTTGATTCCAACATAATACATGATGTTTATGCAAAAATCAAAATAAATTGGCAGTTTTTAATAATAATTTTTTTAACATTTCACTACGCCGCCATTTTGTTCCGCCATTTTAGATTTTACCAAATAATACCCATATGACCCTTAATTTTTGATAAAAATTTGAAGTCACTCGGGTAAGTAGTCTTTAAGCTATGCCGCGAACTGACAGACAGACAGAGTGACATACCTACAGACGATCGACAGAATTGAGAAAACATGTTTTTTTGGCATTTAGGGACGTTAAAATGTAAAGACGTGTAAAAACTGAGAGGGTGATTTTTTCACGATTACATACCTTTTATTTGGCCGCCATTTTATTCGGCCATCTTCAATTGGTACCAGAATTTTACTAGTTGACCCTTTACCGCAATTAGTTATGACACACAATTTGAAATTAAACTATTAAGCAGTTTTTCAGGCTGAATTTTTAAACATTTTATTAAGCCGCCATTTTGTTCCGCCATCTTGGATTCGTATCAAAATATTACCGGTTGATTCCAATATAATAATATAAAAGTCGTGATTTTTTCATGATTACAATAAATACCTCCCTTTTACGAGGGAAGTAAAAATAAAATAAACTACTGGCTTTTGTTTTATTTCATATAATACCAATTTTATACAGAGCAAATGCACTTGAAAAAAAATTGATACCATTATTATAACCGTTCTTAAAAGCATAAGTATGTTATAAAAACCTAGAGCTTCTATGTTTTCATAGTTTTAAAAAATATAGGATAACTGTTTAGAGACAAAAATGGATCAAAATTCGTCTTTTTTCTCTGCGGTATTCTTAGATTCCGAGATCTTCAATACATACATACAACAAAACATAACAGCAAAATTCGGACCTTAAATTTTCTTATGGATATTTATAAGTAAAAATGACAAACATTATTGCAGTTCCTATATAACTCATCTATTTCGGCGATAAATGCTGGCAATATTGCTAGAAAGCTTATGCCGCCAGTATAGCCCAATTTGGTGAAGCTCGACTATAATAGATATAAACACTCTAACAATGTTTTAATATCAATAAAATATTTTTAGGATATTGTCAAGAATCTACGAAATGCCTGGAGACCTATGCATTTGAATGATCTTCATCCTGTCTTAATTGATCCTGACGCAGGAGACTCAGATGAGTTTTTACTCCCTTTTGTACTGGCAGATCTACATTAAATCAAACCAATTTTAGTTGTTTTATAAAAACAGGAATACACCAACTTCGATTTTTGCCTTTTCCATCCTATATTATGCATATGTGTTAATTAAAAGTTAAAGGTTTAGATCTAGTGCAATCGAAGTCTATCTAAAACTGATCACACAAAAGTGGCAACAACTATACCGGTGCTACTCAATCATTCGAATGTAATGTATATTATATTATGCACGTAAGTTTTATATATATACTTTAAGGTGAGATCTATATACTGAAAGTTTTATGTTACATTAATATTTGGTATCTCTTCTTTTTGTGTCATTATATTAATTTTGGTTTCTTTAGGCATATATTTTGTAGTGATCTATATAAAACATCTGCTTGTTTTACATTTTTTCTTATTTCTTCTCATTGTTAATTTACGTAAACAATTACAGACAATATCAGCTTTAAGTAAATAGGTCTCAAAAACGAACGGAAATTGCATGAAATGACCTGTCAAATATAATAAGTAATAAGAACCAAATCATCTGTGATCAAATTTAAGTAATACGATCAAAGCAACGCTTATAAAAAGTATTATTTGTTATCAATCTGATATAATAACTACTAGTACCTGCAAGGAGACACTTTATTAAACTTCTGAAGTAGTTCTAAAATAGATGAGGTTGCTAATATAAAAAGATTGTGTTATAAAAGGAAATAGGATATAAAGTTGTAAGTAAAATACACTTAAAGAACAAATAGCTAGAAGTTACTTATAATCATTAGTTGTATACTGATTTGAAGTAATTTACTCCATGGTATAATTAAAATGTGCATAAAAAATATTTATAATTTGCTATTGGAATTATGAACTTTATTTTGAAACATTGTTAAATATTTTTGCTAACAAAAAAGTTTGTTTTCTATGAAGTTTGTATTATCTTGTTTTTTCAAAAGCAGTGAATATAAGAAATGATGTGAATATTTTTCTAACGAGGTCCATTTACACATATCAGTGCTGACACAGTTCCGTGATTTCTCAAATTTGGCCCACCACTATAAAATCTTTAGTTTGTACATTAGAATAAAAACTCGGAATGATTAAATAATTTATTAAAATGAGTCGTGTGACAACAAATGTAAAATTCTTTTACTTTCTTTTTAACCGGAAATAGCCAAGATCCATAAATTTTATATTATCTTTTTGTTATGTTATATATATGTTATATATATGTTATATATATATATATATATATATATATATATATATATACATACATCTGTGCGATATCAGACTATGTTGTATAAATAGAAAGGTGTTTTTGTTTTAAAAATCGTACCCGAACTCGATTTCAAATATAACTCGTTTCCCGCCTATAGATCAGGGCTACCTTAATTTGGTTTTGATATACAGGGCTTTTTAAAATCTTCACATTTTTGAATATCCTCTGTATCTCGGTTAAGAATCCATATAGAACAAAAAACTTTTAAGTTAATGCATTTTATGTTTTAGTTTTGCGTAAAATTGAGTGGTTTATTATCTTTTATAATTTCGAAATTATGACTCAAATTTCTTTTTTTTTTTGTATATTTTTTAATATTTCGTCTAGAAACTAATTTAACTCTTCATCGATACCATACACTTTTTTTCAATAATAACGTTAATCAATATTTAAGGTTTTCCTAACCTAATTCGTTATAAAAAAATTTAAATCGATTATTAATTTATCAAATAATTAAATAAATAATCGATAACAAAAATAAAATGTTCTGCCTAAAAATTGCACCTAATTAAAATCCGAAAACAAATAATTTTTGATAATACCTAATTATTTATTAAAAAGTCGATGGAAAAAAATATCTGAATGTTCGATATGTTTAAGTGACATTTACTTTAACGCATTAGTGACTAATAAAGTTTCGATACTGCGTACATAATTTATTTAAGCTAAATATATTACTTTGAATGTCGAAAAGATAGTTGAGATCCCGAACGACATCAACACAATATACCTTTATCTGGAAAGCTAAAACAGAATTTAGGATTTTCCTGTAAGAATACTGCCGGAAATTACATTTTTTCAATATTTTTTTTTCGATACACTCCAATATTATTGATTATTTCTTTTGTTAAAGCCTTATTTCTTCTAACTCCCGATTTTCTTTGTAACAAATTTTGGTCCATGGTTTAGTAAATTACCTATATGTTGAATAAATTGGATGCGCCGACACTTTTCTTACTTAATAAAATTATCTACGTCATAGGGAAATTTAATTATTTACCAATGCGTTTCCGTCGACTACTTGATAAAAATTATGTATCATCAAAAACTGTTATTTAGTTTCGGATTTTAAACAGGTACTTATTTAATTAATGTTTAGAAAGAAAATTTTATTTTGTTATTTATTTTTTTATTAAATAATAATACATCTTTCGTGACAAATTATTGTTAGGAAAAGTTACAATACTAAATATTAACTTAATTTTTGAAAAAAACATTAAGTGAATGGTATCGATGAAAAAATAAATTAATTTCTAGTCGAAAAAATATACAGGGTGTGCCATTTAAAAAAAAACCCAACTTTGAGTCATATCTTCGCAATTAATTAAATATAAGTAAAAAGTGTTTACGCCACTGACTTTTACAAAAAATCTATAAAAACTATTAATTTGATTTTTTTCTATCTTATTAACCGAGATTTAGAGGGTATTCAAAAATTAAAAAATCTGAAAATGTCCTGTATATATATATCAAAACTTAATCAAGGTAGCCTTGATCTTTAGTGGGAACTAATATGTACGCCGAAGAAGCGCCACCCTGTACAAATTGGCTCCTTTATCTTGGGACACTAACTTATCTCAGAAAGTTTACGAGATTGAGCGAAAAGTTGAATACAAAGATTAATTGGGGTAATTCGAGTGCTTAATTATTATTTTCATATATACAGGGTGCGTCGTTTTCCGTGGGCAGCTACCAACTTTCTTATTTCAAATGCAACGTGTCAGATTTTTGGACATTTATTATCATTATTTGGTGCATTTTTAGACCAGCATATTTAAGGTATTTTGGTATTTCTTGAAACTCTGCCTGAGTCATAAAAAAGACAATTTTAGTCTTTATTTACTGCCTAGACCCAACTCTCAAAATAAAAAAATGCCAGGTTGCCAAATTCTGCGAATAGTTATATTTTTCAATATTTTCAAATTCAACCACCTATGTTTTTGAAGGTAGTAGACAATGTAGAATGTTCACTAAACTCGTTCTGTCGGACTTGCATTGTCTTTATTATTTCGGTTTCACAACGTTTCGAGTGGTAACAATTTCCGATTGTTTTTACGTTTAATCTAAATGCTAACTCTAAAGCTGCGGGCTTATATACTAGTCGTGTGCGGTGGTTACCTAAACCCTGAAGTTTTAGGAAGTCAGTTTGAGCTAGAAGCAGTTTCCATGTGTTTGGAATATCGATACTGGGCTTACTGAATATGCCTCGATTCATTTCTATGAAAGCTGCATCTATAAACTTTCGCCTTTAGCCTCTGACCACTAGAATAGATTTTTTCCACCAGTGGTAAGTTATTCACGAACGTATTAATGCTTTGCTGGTATTATCTAAAATACGTTTTACCCTGGGATAATATTGTCATTGCGGGCTTCACACAGAAAAGAAATGTGGGTCATTTCTTTGATCAACTTCATCCTTGTCTTCTCGTAGCTCCGGAATTTTTCGCTGTTTCGGGTCCGTACTGAGCTTCCAACGTTTGTTTGAAGGTCCTAGGCAATGTAGGATTTTCCAATGGTAACTATCTCCAATCGTTTTCAAGTATAAACTAGCCTTAATACGTTCGCACATAAGTTACCACAGGTGGAAAAAATCTGTTATAGAGACCGAATCGATGCAAAGATATGAAGAAATCAAGACTATCGAAAAGACCTGCGAAAGAATTCGAGAACAGTTGTACACCAAACGACATACAACAACATGAGTCTGAGAGGCACCGTTTCTAACTTATATACGATTATCTTCAGTAAATATTTTTTTAACTCCAAATGGGATTTCCAAACATTATTAACCTTATATTATTATTTACATAATTATTTGCAGTTGTTTGAATTGTTTATGGGGTGATCTTTAAGAGTACCTCAGAATCCATTCTATTATCTGTATTGTGTTTTCATGTGGTTCATTTTTTTTTAATTTCGGCTAGGGAGCACAATCTTGCTTTAAAACTAAATTTCCACGTCTTCCAGAAGGCACTTTATATTTAATAACGCTGGGAAATTACATTTTGTTTTAACCTAGTATTTGTATTGCGACACATATATTGACATATTCACCGCAGACCCATGTTGTTATATATCATTAAAGTCGTCGTTTAATTCTCTACATAGATCTAAAATAATATATATGCGTTAGAAAATTTTGAGAAAAATAATTATACCCGAAATTTGTTTTTTTTTTATTTTGAAAGTTGGGAACTAGGCAGTAAATAAATCATACATTTATCTTTTTTGTGGCTCAGGTATATATTCAAAAAGTACTTACTAAAATACCTTCTATATATCAGTCTAAAAATGTACCAAATAATGAAGTTAAATTTCAATAAATCCGAAACGTTGAATAACAGACCCATCAAGTTATATTTCCCATTTAAAATAAGAAACTTGATACCTCCCTCGAAAAACGACGTAACCTGTATATAAGAAAATAAAAATTAAATCCCTTAATTACCCAAATTAACCTTTGTATTGAATTTTTCGCTCCATCTCGTATACTTTCTTTGTCAAGGTAGTGTCCCAAAATAAACGGGCCACCTTGTAAATCATCTACTGAACATATTTAACCACTTGTTTTCTTTTTAAGATTGTGAGTTATTGAGGTGTGCCCGTTATTCCATAAATTAATGTTAAGAAAAAATTAATGCCGGACAGAACAAGACATTAATCTTAAGCAAAAATTAATGCTGGACAGAACAAGGACATTGCGCAACAAAGTTTTTATTTTTTTTTATTAAGTACATGTCTGATGAAAAATCAGTTTTAAATTTATAAAACCGTTTTACATTCACTTATCTACATGCTTAATGATCGCAGATCTTGGTCCACGATCAAACCAATATTTTTAAATGATTCAAAACATTTTATAGGTTGTTATTTGATCAAAATATTATTTTTATTTCTATTAGAAAAGTCACATCACGGTCCGCTTTTCTTCCACACACCACACTACTGGACTTTCAGGAATTTAATCGGAGGAGATGACTTTTAGAAAATTCGTATATTTTTTGTAATTCATAGTTAATAGCCGCCATTGCTTGAGAACTTTGAGCTTAATAGTGTTTTTTACAGGATGAAAATACAGACGGAAAATTTGACAAGTATACTGAAAATAGTAGAAGGTCTAGAATTGATTCTTGAGGAACGTTTGATAAACATTTTAAAAAGAAGAGGATCTTCCATTACAGAAGACTGATTAAAATGTTTCTCGAAGATAGTCCGCAATCAAGGCGCATGCTCCCCCATTGATACCTACAAAAGTCAAACTGATATTAGAAGTTTATGATCAAGATTATCAAAAGCTGTACTATAGTCAAAACATTATTAGTACTGTGAGTTTATTTTGATCTGTAACAGAAAAGATATCATTTAATAGAAACGCCAAAGTAGTAGAGTAGTTATGGCCCACCGTAAATGCGGATTGCGTGTGTAGAAGAATATAATTCAATTTAAGGAGGCTTTGAAGCTGCGCTTCTATTATCTTCTCTAAAATTTTTGAAAAATTCGGAAGAATACTTATTGGTCACAGGTTACTGAAATTCGTAGGGTTAGACATTTTTGGTAGTGGTATAGCTCGTGCTTTTTTCCGTTATCCGGAAATACTGAGGAATAATTTACATGGGTTATGTAAGGAAGTATAAACTGCAAACATAAATGAATTATTAATATATGTATCCAATCCTGTATCTTTACTTTTTGCTATAATTTTAGGTCTTGTATTTCTGAAACTTGAGAAATCATAAAAGGAATAAAACCGATTTTTTTCAGTTATTTTTACAAAATGAACATAATTCTTTATCGGACATCATTGGAATAGAATCAGTCAACGTCATTTAATCCATTTGGAAGTTGTATATTATATTCTAGAAAAACTTAAAGGTTTAAAGATGGTCAGACGTCCGTTTGATTGTTGCTTAATTGTCAAAGTAAGCCAAAAGGCTTTTTCCTACGAACAGCAACTGTAACCATGTTGCGCATTAATGTATACATATTGAGTATTCCAGTCATGAACATCTTTATAACATAAGGTGTGTAAGCCATGGAGCAATACGGTTTAGTAATGTCAACTTGCCTAGTTGGGGCATGGATCAGGCAGAGCCAAAATATTTTCGTTAATAAAATTTATCTTGTAGTCAACATTATCTAATATAATAAAATTTATTATCGATGATATTTACAAGTGAAATCGAGCAGCAGATTCAACGAGTACGCAGCAATTGTTTCGCCTAAATTTGATCTTTTAGGACTTCGTCCTGTTTGTAGGCTTTGTTCTAACTTCAACAACACAGGAAACCATAATACTGCTTTCAGTTAGGTCTACATATATATGTATATATATATACATATATATATATATATATATATATATATATATATATATATATATATATATATATATATATATATATATATATATATATATATATATATATATATATATATATATATATATATATATATATATATATATATATATATATATATATATATATATATATATATATATATATATATATATATATATATATATATATATATATATATATATATATATATATATATATATATATATATATATATATATATATATATATATATATATATATATATATATATATATATATATATATATATATATATATATATATATATATATATATATATATATATATATATATATATATATATATATATATATATATATATATATATATATATATATATATATATATATATATATATATATATATATATATATATATATATATATATATATATATATATATATATATATATATATATATATATACATATATATATATATATATATATATATATATATATATATATATATATATATATATATATATATATATATACATCACTCTGCTCAAGAAGCAACACTGAAAACAAAAAAACGTCACAGGGGCGTATTACAGAGCACCGTATGTCACATTATTACGGAATTCAACGGACACGTGACTGATATGTATAAATAGACCCTTAAGATATAGTTTTCGCAAACCTGTTGCAAATCTCAATGGGAACAGACCGCTTTAAATCAAAATATTGTTTATCATAAGAATACTGAGTGTATTAAAGTCAACGTGCAAAATTTTTTAAATTTCAGTTGCTGCAAAAATTTACAAAAACTAATTTTCTTTTCTATAGGATATACAGGGGGGCGTCCAGAAATTTGCTTAAATTTATTTGGATATATATAATAGCATTTTTGTTTCAGCGCATTTCATCGCCCTGGAGAGAATACAATTTAAATATTAAAGTTTGATTTTTAGTTTAAAATATATCGTTTTTTAGCATCACACTGCTTGCTTTGAAAATTGCATGTTATACCCTTTACACATTTTTTCGGAAAACATTGCCTGTTCCCAAATCGCCAAGTTTTGAATTTGTATTTTGGGGTATTCTAAAAATTTCATATACATGATGCCCTCAGAGGAGGTTACCTATAGATATCACAAATAAACCAAATTTTTAATTTTTGGATAAAAAGTCATTTTTATAAAAATGTTTGCGTGTTCAAAATATTTTTTTTCGGAAGATTTTTTTTCCCACAGTTCATACTATTTATCTAGCTAATAGTCAGAAATATTACTTGATTAAGCGGCTTTTATTCATAACACGAACAAGACAGGATAATGTTTTTATCACAGACATTTAATTAGATCAGTTAAGATTTGAGGTCAAAATGAAAACATCTTTTTCATACTTTTGGTGATAAAAAGGTATTTTTAATAGTAGTTTATAATTAAAATAAGCATGGCAAATAGACTAAGCAGTATATTTTAATTTTAAAGAACAAATAACATTTTAACGAGTATTTTGAGAACGGCAATAACAATAATACCAAAAACATATACACTAAACAATATGCAATACTATAATATAATCTTAGTAATAATATTAACGAATAGAATAAAATATTACTATGACATAATTAGTCCTCATCAAGGCCAAAAGACTTAAAAAGGAAGCATCATAAATTGCAATTCATTCAGACAAAGATTACAAGCGAATTCGCATAGCTCCCTATGATTTATAAAAAAAATATTTATTTCTACATGGTATCTTTTGTAAATACTTGATGGAATAACATCTTTATAGCAGATTAATGCACTGTGCTGAAAAAAAAAATGTTAAAACCCCCTCGATTTCCCTCAGGATTTGCGTCATTTTATTTTCATGCAACGTTCAAACACGTATTTTTCATAAAGATTTTTTATTTCATTTATGGTTCTTCGACTTCGACACGATATTCATATTTTTACTACCATTGTGGCGTCCTCTGTATTGACCAAGTATAAACACCTGTACTTATTGAACTTGCTATTATTGCATCATTGGATGTGTTTTACCAAGCATCCCAAATCAAAGTAATAGTAGTGTCTTGTAGATGTATTTTTAAATTGCCTTTGATTTCCGTGCATATTTCGAATTTTGTTAGAATGTTTTCTGTTAGAAGCTCAATAACCTAGACGTAATAGTAACATAATATCTTTAAATGTTCTACCTTTAGCAACGTTCAACGGTATATTATTTAAAAAAAACATTGGCCCTGTTTAGGCTATTCTCTTGTTCCCTAATGCTTTTAATTACAAAATCATTCGAACTTCTGTTTTTCTATTTTTTTGTTCCAGAGTGTGCTTGTTGCATCATACTTCTCTTCTACCGTCTTCCAAAACTGCTTATGATATCCTTATGATTTCATTATTTTTTGTTTGCGGTATTTGAAAATCTCTTTAAAACAAAAAAAACTTTTTCAAATAGTCAAAGAAATACTGAGCTTTAGCATGATATTTATATAAGATAAATACAATGATTTTTACAGTGCATTTACACTCAAAACAAACTTATAAAAAAGGGTCCCTGTGGGACGTTTACGACATTATACTTGCAGCTGCAGATGTAAACCATAAAATAACATTATTTGGTAACTTCTAGAAACAGGTACTAAATAATATTGAAAATTGAAAATCGCATATTTCTCTACAATCCTAAATGGTAGGTACGTATGGTTTTTTCCTTCCAACCCTGGTGCAAGATGATCCAGATATCTTTGAACATCCGTTTCTTAGAGGTAAGAAAAACTTTAAATACGAAACTCATGGAAATTTTTGTAACGTTTAAAAAATGTATAAAACAACTAACTATCGAAAATAAAAAAATATATAACGTCAACTTTAATTAAAAAATAGTTAATTTAAATACAACACCTTGTATTTTATTACATTTTTTAAATATATGTAAATTTCTGGGCCAACTGATATAAACATACACTATGCCTATCTTCAATAATAGTTTTAGATATATTAACATATGCAAATTAATCGGACTTTATGACTTTAAAATGTAAACGGTTCAATTTCTTAGTTTTTTATTTTCTATTTTTATATGCACTTCTGGCCTAAGCAGAAGTAAAAAAACGAAAGAAAAATAGGGAAAAAAATTAATATCATGTTGTGTCTTGCCATAAAAACTAAAATAGTGTGCAGTTCACCCTAGGTCAAACGGTTGAGCTCTCAAAGCTAGAAATTGTCAATTTTCAAATTTGAATATCTCCAAAGCAATCAAGTTGGACTAGAGTTTAAAAATGTGATAATATACGGGGTGCTGAACATAAATTAACAATTTTTTATTCATTTTGTCATATTTTTTAAATTTGATAGTCAGTTGTTTTTTTTTATTAATAAACGTATCAATTCACGATGTTGCGTATTTAAAGTTTTTTCTCATTTTTACGAATAACGGAAATAAAGCCTGTTCGAAGATATCTGATTAACCCTGTGAATAACCCTCTAGGGCATTCAATTTAAAACTACATCTTGCATCACCCTGGAATACAGTATTGACGGTGTTTTTAAAACTTGATAAAACGTTTTTAAACCCCCTTACCTGCCAATTATTGTCTAATGAGAATAATAAACAGTTATACGTAATCCCGCTGTACATTATTGGAATACCCTGTAAACAAATTTAAAACATCACAATTGGAAATAGCGAATGTTTTCGCTTAATAAAAATATGTAAGAGTTATGATATACAATTTTTAAAACATGCAGTGTAATGCTAAAGAGCCGTTATATGGCGTTTTTGATTTCTATACCCAAATTAATGTAACTAATAAAACTAGAAAATTTCAATCCGTCATGACGAAATATACCAAATTACTAGAAATTTACAATACACCTGTGTTCCATTCTACAGGGCGCTGAAAGAAATGTTGGTTATCATATGCATTCTATGCAGAGTTTTGGTACATCAAACCATGGTAAATTACAATTTAGTAAAAACATTGATCATAGTAAGAAATAAGGTAATAATTTTAAAAAAAATTGAAAAATAAACGATTTTAATAAAAAAAATAAAATATTGAAAAGTTTTTGCTATTTTAATAAGAATTGTTTTAATATAGCAAACCAAAAATAAAATTGATTACCTATGTAATTTTTCGGAGCTACCAGAATTTTATAAATTTTGCCCTCTGGCTCTACACCCTGTACAATACATTTCTTACCATAAGCAAGATTTTTGCTTAATGCGATTTGTACCCAATAAAATTACAATCCACTTACGAAAAGCACAAATTCACTAAATATTTTGATTGTCCATTATAAAAACATTTATATAATAATCCAGTTTCGATGTATTTGTTTGTAATTTATATTTTCTCTTTTTATGTAGAATATTACCTATATTTTATTATTTTATAAGGGTATAAAACGAACTGTATATTGTGTAAAGCTCGGGTCTGTTTAAAAAAGCGTCCAAATTCGAAGTAGGAATTTACGAGGGCTAAATGACTTTGTACAATGTATAAACACACTTTTTGCAATACAGGTGTATGTTAAAAATGTCTTTGCTTTATAGTGAATATGGTAATTATAGGATAAAGTAACTTTTATGACTAATCATTTGTTAATTCTTCTTGTTCAGTATTGTCAGTAACGAAAACTGTATATTGTTGAATGTTCTGTAAAAGTTATATTATTTATTTAACCAATTTCACATTCTTCTATTTGTTAATCATGGAATTTTATATAACTTTCTGTTTTTTTTTGTTAGTTAAGGTTGTTTAGGTCGCTGGTATATATAAATTACATTTGGTGTTTGAATATCTAATTTTGTAACTAAAAAACGGTCGTTTACAAGCCAGCAACTTAGAAAACCGTCTGTATAATATATATCTATATCAAATATAATACCAGTTAGATTTATTTAACATGTATTTCAGAGCGTAATTTTGTAAGCCAAATAGTACAAGCTTAATAATAGATAATTAGATAAAAGTGATAAATGCCCCCAAAACTCTTCAGATAAATTCCAAATTGAACCTACCTTTTATAATCAGCATGAAGATGCTCATTTATTGAAACAATATACAGGATATTCCATTTAAAATAACATGCTCATTATTTCACTTTCTAATTGTCATTTGAATATTTTTTTAGCAAATCATGACGGTTCAGAGAAAACTACAAAACTTTCGTATACAATATTTTTTGATATTTCTAAGTTACGCTTGTAGACCTCGTTTAAAATATAACCAGACACCCTGAACATTTAGATTTTTGAATTTAGCTTCTTTTTGCACTTAATATATAGAGCTTCAGTTTTGGAAATATGGCAAAAAGTTGACTTACGCTATTTCTGAAATCAACGAATCAATTTTTGTCAATTTCGAGCACTAAAGTCTTGGTGTAGCTAAAATGCAAATTTGAACCGGCATCATCGTTCTTCCTACTGGGGAAGGTTCTCACGTGGTCTAAGAGCTTGTTTTTGGCAGTCGCTACTCGTTCATATCGCAACATTTTGTTTTCATATTAATTACTTTACTATTTAGTGCAAGATCATTAAATTATTATTACTGGATCAGTACTCAAAAGAACTTTATTTAAACCAAACAACTCGAGAGATGATTTTTAGAACGCTTGCTAATCGTATGTATAAATAATAATTTAGATATAAAGCATTGTATTAAAATAATTAAAGCCGGAAAGCATCTATTTATATATATATTTTTTTTTTATTTTTAGGAGAATATGAAGACAGATTGTTAATGAAGTACTACTTATGAAACCCTAGCACTATAATATTGCCTACTGTTATATATTTTAAAGAAAAAATACTAGGCGAAAGTATTGTAAGCTACCTAATTAAATTCAATAGATTCTGGTTCTATTGAGAGTATCAACAGATATTTGGAAAAATTACATTGATTATATATTTGTTTTTCAGGCACACAACTTGGCAATTTTATGACAAAATAAATATTGCTTCAGACCAATACTAAATGGTGTCCATCATGGGGTTAGTAATAATCTGTTAGTATAGAAGTATTGTTGAATGCACTAAATTGAGCATTTAATAATTATTTATGTTAATACCTCTCAAAAAGCTATATTAGATTTTAGATAAACATAAAGCAACTCGATAACTAAAAATGAAAAATTACAGGAGTGTGACAGTTGTCCTAAATATAGAACCTGAATAGAAGACTGTTTTATTATTGATATAGTAGATGTAGATGTAGTATGTGAAAATGCTTTATACCTAGATTAATAAAACATGGTTTATTGTAAACAGTTATTTTTTTTGGAATACTTTTACTTATCATAAGCACAAAATCAAATAGGTACTAAGTTTTTGTGAGGCTAGATGTAAGTGTTCAATAAAGCACAACTTTATGCAAATTAATATGTGGCACAATGGCGCAAAAAAATGTGCACACCTACAATATTTTTTCAAACTACAAAAAAATAGAATAAGTGATACCGGCAAAGTATAAAAATAAAAAAAAATAACTCGGCAAAGAACAAATGTTTTATGTATTTATTAGTTGACCAATATTTACAGGGATATACCTACAGACAGGATCAATCATTTATTTCTTCATTTTAAAAATACAGAACAACAACTGATGAAAAGGTCAAGGTTAAAATAAAACTAAGATGTATAAATACACTTAACAGTTTAAAAAATATAACATACCGATTTTTTAATGTAATTTCCTACAACGAAAATAATTCTTTTCAAGTAGATATTTCTTTAAAAGTTTTTTATGTTATTAGCATCTCTAATATGATCATTTAACTTATTACATATGTAGACCACAACCTGTAAAAAAATGTAGTTTTACTTAAATTAATTTCATTGGAAAAATGTTTATAATTTACATATATAAAAAATATAAGGAACGTTTTCGAAATGGGAAATATATTAGAGTGATCAACCTATGATCAAAAATTCTAATAGGCAGATCTAACAAGTGACATATATATATACAATATTAGATCATTAAAATTTTTGAAGTCTACGTATTCTACTGACAAAAACCGGCCTTTTATAGGGCTTGTCTAATATTACTACAACATTAATTTAGTATCTAAGTACACTAACACATTGGTTATAGAATACATACACAGTATTTGGTTCAATCGTTCTGAACATAATGTAATAATGTAACAAACAAGATATTTCTTTGTTAGAAGCACTCCCATTCTGCTTTCTATTACTAATTCCAAGTTCAAAGTCCCACTTGTTTTATGACTTGTTCTTAATTCACTTAATTTTGAGCGCATAACTTTCCCCTGTGAATAGATATTAATCTTTGAAATAATTGGTCTCTTACAAATTTTCCGCTTTAATATAAATGCTTTAAAGTACGGTACATGCGTTCTATATGCATATTGGTGTATTATAGTCCACAGTTTATTCTGTAGCACTTTGTCCATTCTTTTACTTTATTTAAATATAATGGCTTTGGAAATAATTTGCAAATTCTTAAAGTATCCACTGTTTACTGCCTTCACTACAGAATACAAACAACTGTTGTATTATTTGAGATAAAGCAGCAATATCTCGTTCTTTCAAAAAGGTAGTAAGCATGTTGACTATATACTAAAAAAAATAAAATTTTTATATTTTTATCTGGTACGAAAACTACCTTTTTTCTTTTGTTGCAATCCTATTAAGATTTTTCCTCCACGCTCGAGCAACATCCCAGTCTTACAAAATTAAAGGTCATTGACTATTTTTTAAAGCGGTACTAATTTTTCTTTAACAATTCGTACTGTACATGGCTATCGCTGTTTTAAAGCTGTTAAAAGTTATTTAAATAGGTATTTTTGAAGTTGGATTCGTTCAAATTTTCAGTTCGTATGAGTAAAGTCATATATAAGGCAGTGTACAGTGTGATTAAGTAACTTGTTCACATTTTGATCTGCCCAAGCTCTCGTACACAGGTACAGGTTTTGTTTAAATGGAACACTTTCTATATAATATTCACATCATTGGCTGATTGTTTCAGTAAAAAAAAGTTACAAGTATATTGTTACACAAACGATTAGCCTTTTCTTTGTTCTGATATTTTGAACCTATAATTTGCACTGTACATGCACATAAACCCATTACCACCTAAATTATTTTACAGGATTTTAGTAAATTTGTATTTACCTTAAATCTGCTGGCCTCATTATTAACATCCATGCATTATAATATGATTCTGCCAGATCTGACAAATAGTTTTGGTTTGGCCTCTTTTTACATGTAAATAGAAGATGCTGATAATGTCCGATCGGTTGGAAATAAAAAATTACATGGGTATTCCTCCCTTAGGTCATCCAAAACAAGCAGGGCATGCAGTTCCATGCAAATCCATAACCATTGAGTCCATGAGTACCATCAACGAATATGGAGTCATTCCCAAATGTCTTAAGAACTTTCTTTTGGCCTTGTGTCCTAATTATTAAATTTACGAGCCAATTCTTGCCTTTGAGTGGCTGTAATCGATAAGATAGTTTCTGTTTCTTCTATTCTGCAAATATATGTCTATTTTTGAAGGGCAGAAACAATTAATTTTTTGCAAAAGTGAAATAAACCAGTATTTGGTTATTTATTTTCCAAATATATTAAATATCAAAGTATGTTACATAAGATAGCAATTAATACAATTTTTAACCCAAAAACAATTTAACCAGTCACATAGAGATTAATTATGTAACTCTATAAAACAGAATGACAATATGTGAAAAACTGCAATAAGTATGCCAAAAGGCTCATAATAACTTAGTACCCAATATTTGTTTGGTGGTTTTTGAACTAAAAAAATAATAAAACATTTAAGCAGAGTTACATCAATGGAGTTATTAAAAAATGAATGCATAACTAATAAAAAAATTTATGGTTGTATGTAAAATAATAGTATTAGCAGTGCTAGAAATTCTGCCTAACTGTGCTAATATTTGCTCTATTCCTTCAATTAGAAAACTCGAATGAAACTAGAGTATTTATCAGTAAACTCATCAGATCTCAATACCCTAAATAATATCTCAATAGTTATTATTTACACAAAAAGACCAAGAAATATAAAAATGAAGCAGTGAAAATAGTCAGAATAATAAAATTATTAAGAAAAATGCTCAAGTTTCAGTTTCCGAAGGAATCAAAAGCGTCTGGACCTCCCTAATTTCAACACAAAACGTCTAGCAGAAAAGCAAATCACCACACGGCAGAAGGAAAACTATCCCAGCTTCTTCTAAACATCCAAAACATTTTCTCCGGAGTACTCTGCAACTCTCGAAGATGGAGTAAAAAAAACACCTGCACTGTAGCCTTCTTCAGATACAGTTTCAATTCAAGATAATAAAGTAAAATTGTCATGATAATTTTGGTACTTTTAAATGTTTGAGTTAATACAAATATAAAATAAGAAATCTTGAAGGTAATTAATTAGAATCTTGCATCATCCAAAATTAAAAATCGGTAGATTCAAAATTAAAACAACTTTGGTTGTTCCGACTTTATTAAGAATTTGATTGGTCTTTAATTAGAAAAAGAGTTTCAAAATCAAAAGAAACTCGGTATTAAAACAAAAAAATCAGAAATTAAAATCCTGAAACAAAGAAGAATTATATGTCAGTTACACCTGCACAAAATGGCGTCCTGTGAAGAATATTTTACCTGTTCTGCTGGTTTATATTTCAGCTAGTTGAATTTTTGACTGCATTCCTTCCATATACAGAAGATTAAAACTAGATCATTATTATTTGTGAACTAATCCGACATTGTCGCTACCTTATACGGTACAAAATCACAAAAAAAATTCTAATTAAACATGGTAGTCTAACTGGCTCCTGCTCAAATTCAAAGAAAAGAGGGAGATCGATGTTGGCCGAGGTAAAATAAAGAAACTTGAAAAGGGACAAAAAATGACGACTTCTCCCACTCGATTAAATAAATTTGAACTTTCTAACGTATTCAACCAATATTCTATCCACTAAGGGTATCGAATATATCAAAAATAGTGTCTTACTCAATAGGTTGCATTTCTATAAATATATAATAAACATGGTCGTAGTTAAGTTTCGAGAAAATTGAATAATACTAATAATTTTGATTTCTTTTTAGGATAAAATGATTAAATTTGCAAATAAGTTGTAACAAATATAAAATGGTTGTTACAAAGCTTGAAGTAAATATAAGTAAATGTAAGAACTAGTTTTGCTTTTATTAAAACGTATTTGTAATATACAAGTACATTATTTTAAGAGAGAACTGCACGCAAAAAGTGAAAAACCAGCTACAAGGTCTAGTCAAGTTCAAAGTAAGATGAAAAAGTACCTACATATTAGAGAAAACCTCCTGCACGTCCGACCTCAAAAAAATGTGTTATGTATAGGCAATTTAAATTACATTTCGTTTAAAAATGGGTTCAAAAGGGTTCACATGAGTACGATTTACCATTTCAAATTTTGCAGTTACGTAGACAAAGGATCAATGCAAGGCGGTAAAGAGCCAAAATTATATGCGACGGCATTTGCGCCAAAAAGTGGTCAAAAAATGGTCGAAAATGGACAAATCTACTTCTATTTTATAATTCTAGATTTGATTTTTTCATAAAAATTCGCATTTAGCGCCCAACTATACATATTTCCCTATTAAAATTACATTGAAGCTAATACATATCTCTTATAGTTTTAACATAATATTGCAGCGGCGGAAGGCTTGCAAGTGATCTATAATACTGCGTGCAGTTCCCCCTTAGCTAATATCCAAATACACAATTTTTGACCTATCTATCCATCTTATTACTACATTTTATGATGGAACCATAAACCAAAGTCCACCTGGTCCTTAAGCAAAATATTTCGTGTTTTTTTGTTCAATGACCAGCTGGACTTTGGTTACTCTCCATTATTAAATGTATATATTAAGTATGTATATACTTAACTACTAGATAACGAGATAACAGTCTAGGATAGATAGGTCAAAAATTGTGTATTTGGATGTTAGCTTAAAATAATGTTCTAGCGAAGACACAGTGTTGTCGAGAGAGCTGTCAATATTGGTAATAGAGTGGAAATTTTCTAAACATTTGTTTATTTGTACTTGTATATTACAAATACATTTTAATAAAAGCAAAACTAGTTCTTACATTTACTTATATTCACTTCAAGCTTTGTAACAACCATTTTATGTTTCTTACAACTTATTTGCAAATTTAATCATTTTATCTTAAAAAGAAACCAAAATTATTATTATTAATATTCAATTTTCTCAAAACTTAACTACGACCATGTTTATTACATATTTATAGAAATGCAACCTATTGAGTACGACACTATTTTTGATATATTCGATACGCTTAGTGGATAGAATATTGGTTGATTGGATGATAGTTAGAAAGTTCAAATAGATAGGTCAAAAATTTTGTATTTTGATATTAGTTAGAAAAACAGTGTTGTCGAAACAACTGTCAATATTTGTAATATAGTTTAAATTTTCTAAAAATGTATTTATTTGTACTTGTGTATAATGAATTCCCATCAACTGTATTGAATTTTTATTTGTAATATGTAGTTACTTGAATGTTTTCTTCTTAAATGATGTGTTAGCTATTCTTATCGACAAATGAAATATTGCAAATAGCAAGTGTTTTGGACTATTTCTTTGGAGCCAAAACATCTAATTTATTTTCAAAGAATAATACATATTTTTCCTTTATTACTTCACCTTTCTTGTATGTGGATATTTTAGTTTATACTTGTATTTGTACTCTAAAGATATAGATCATTACCTGGATAACATTTTTTAACATGCTCCCTTTGATGGAACAACTTTGATTGCATGTGCTCACTTTACATCCATGACACACGCAATCACAACTACCAAAAAAATGAACAGGACTTCACAGATAAATCTGACAAGAAGATACCAGCAAAAAATTGTCAAACAATTGTAAAAAAGTTCGTTACAATAATAAGGCAAGCGGGTAGCTGTCACAAAATCCGCCAAATATGACGTTTTACCATACCTTAGCCAATAGGAAGATCGAGGATTCCAGCCCAAATTTGCATTTTGGTTATACCGACACTCGTATTTCTGAAATATTTGAATGATTTTATAAGTTTATGAAAACATAATAAGCACATAACGTTAACATTCCAACTACATTGCGTCTCAACATTTTGTTATAAATAAGGAATCTACGTTTGTATTAATGAATGTAAATTATTATATAAACATAATCGTTCCTAATAGTTAAGCGACATGACCAAGTATCTGGTTTAAAACAGAATAGTAGTTTCAGTATAATATACGTAGGTATAGGAAGAGCTGTTATTAGATTTACTGTATATATTAGTGGTATTTCACACAAAAAAATAAATGGAGATGATTTATTGGCAGTTTTTGTCTTATTTTAATAAAAAATTTCATGTTTAAGAAAGTAAATAAATATTTTCAATTCATATAGTTTGTAGAATCGGTGGTCAAGGTACTAATTACCGTCTAAAGGAGAGTTTAGACCCGACTTAATTAGTATTAGTTTTAAAATTGGTTTTGTATCATTTCTGTTTATTTTGTTAATTTCTATACATTGTGAACACTGTAAGCATACAAGGAAGTGAGGAACTAATTCGGTTTATAGATTGTACAGGGATAGCCCTACTTTTTATTTACTGTATATCAGGAGGCTTGTTTTAATTAGGAAACATGCTGAGTTTTTGCTAAGCTACTAAGATTTTTTATAGGATCGAACAAGGGAATATGCCGAGGTAAAAAAAGCACCAGCAGTATTTTTTGTATGGGCAATTAAAACGAAAATTAAACCTATTTTGGGTTCCGTAAAACTTTCCTTAATAATTTAGTCTACTGTTGTTCGCTGTCCTATAAGCCAACAAAGATAGATGTTGGTACAACTCGCGCTGATTTCTGGAAACAATTTTGAACAGATATTGTATAGACTTATTAAATCGTTCCACCCTGACATCTCATGGACGATGTAGAGGTGTTGTTCTAGTTTTTCGTACAACCATGGTTTCACAAACTTTACTAAAAATGTCTTGTCGCTTCCTGTGGTTCTCGAGGGTAAATACGTCAGGCCATTTACTAGAGTAATCCATGACAACTAGGATATATTTGTTACCTCGGTCAGACTCTGGAAATGGTCTTGAAAGGTCTATTGTTATCCTATCGAATGATAAAGCGACGTTATATTGTTTCATTGGTTCCCGAGATCGTCTGAGGTCCTTTCTTGCTGAACAGCAATCCAGTAGAATCGATCTCAAACTTTATCCAGAGTTTTGTTTACTCAAAGGTGCGCTCCGAATTTTTCGCAAAGTAGTTCTTGTAATATGCCTTGGATTGTTTTTATGGGACCTACTAATTGGATTTTAATGGTTTTCAGCACTTCCCAGACTTGTTTCAAGAATCCATCCTCAACTACCAATGAATCCCATTGAGACCACAGTGTCTTAAATGCAAGCTTTTTGTAAAATATTTCTCCATTCTGGCCTAACTTTGGTACTTTTTCATGCACAATTGGTCTAATATTGGGGTTTTAATTATGAATCCTTTGATTTCTCTGTAAACATATCCCTACCATTGATCTACCTTTTGACAGTACTTACAGTCTTTTATATAAGGACGTCTGGATAAGGCATCACCGTTTTTATGTTATCTGCCGGGTCGCTGTTTAATTTGGAAATCGTAGTGTTGTAACTTTTCTAGCCATCTGGCCAACTGCCCTTCTGGAATTATTCGTTTCCATAAGCCATCCTAATGAAGCATGGTGTTCGCTCTACCGTTCCACTCTTCCGTCGCGCGACCCTCAGAGGATATATCCCTCTGGAACGAAACCTCAGGGTCGATAGTTATGTAGGAGGACGACAAAATGAAAATTGGAGCAATCAAGAGGTTTTCCGTCGTGTGACAATTGAACTACTTACATATTTTGTGCGTTAAAACCGTTCACCGGGTCGGTTTTCGCCTAATATTGATGCCTAATTGTTTCTAATTCTAATTTCTTCATTTTGAGGTCGTAATAATTTGGTTTATCAATTTCGGTATATTTCTTAATGTTTTGGCCTTCGTTGATTAATGTAGCCGCCGTGCTTGCCCGTGGGGTCACGAAAATGATCAAGTATCAATTAACCACTAGGGATGGATGATATTAGAATTAACCTATCGATAGGCGATAACACATCACCTATCGATATATTTTATTGATCCATATGTCGATAGTTGTCGACTTATCGAACTATCGGTATATTTCCGAAAAATTATTGAAGAGCAAAAAAGTTCCCATTTTTGTAAATATCTATCCATAACTATTGGTTTTCTCAGCTACCTATCGATATAATCGATACCAGTTGTTATTCGATATATCGCTGACCTATCTATAAAACGCCCATCCCTACTATCCCGGAATACGAGGATAGACTTTCCTCTGAAACGTCCAAAAAATAGATATTTTTCAGGGTCTTTCCTCAGGTACCTTCAAAATGAACCCAGAACTAAAGACCACAGATTAAAATTTTAAAGTAATTTAGTAATTTTTTTCTTGCAGATTTACCATATTTTGTAGCGTAAAACCCAAAAATAATTTTCTTCTCATTTCTAAAATATATTATGACCATTTTACACACATTAATTGCGACTTATCGTGTGTTAAATTTTGAGTTAAATATCTTTAGAAATATAAATGTAGTTAAATGGTACTTTATCAGCTGATCTGTTACACCATAGCGTAGATTGTAGGGTGTGGTCTTTCAAGTGTGTTTGTAGCGGGTTGTTTTTAATATGTTAGACAGAAGCGTACCAGTAGTATATTTGCATTAATTAATTTGAAAACGAAAAAAGCCATTTTAACGCACTAATGGGCGGTTGCAGAAAGCTCAATTAAAGTTTAAATGTTTAACGGAAAGTCACATTTCACACCGAGTTCTTAGATTTCTGTAAGCAGCTTGTCAAACGCGAAAGCTCGGTTTATATTCTAAACAGCAATTAAGTTTTGTGCAATCGTGGGTCTATCTTGAAAACGAAGCGCTTCCAGGAACTTTTTTTTATTATTTTCATTTAATGGAATAGCCCCTCCAAATATGGGAGCGGAATTTCCGTGTAACCTGTATAGGATTAATCTAAAGACCTGAGCCTAGTTTTTTTTAAAGGGTCTTAAACGCTAAATTTTAATTACGGTCACAAAAATTCGGATACATGATTTTCTCTGATGTAAATGTACTTCTAAAAACATAATACCTGGCCATGATGACGGTGTCAAAACTAAAGTGTCAATTTGATAATTTAATTATAATTTTCTAAAATGTATTATAGCGATTTTACAGATATTAATTGCGATTTATCGTGTGTTAAATTTGAGTTAAATATCTAGGAATGTAAGAGGCCCATCAAAAAAACTAAAAAAAAATCGAAATTGTTTTCGTTAACGATCCTCTTGTTATGTTAAAGTGGAGTATTATTTGGGGTTAGGATACAGTAAAAAAGAACAAGTCTTTTTTTTTATTGTCGACGTCTCGCAATTTATTACTTTATTGTTGCATCCTCAGGTCACTAAAATGCCAGAGAAGAAAAACATATTATGGGTTACAAAATCAGTTAAAACTAAACAATTAAAACATTTTTAAGAGTTAGAGTAAAAAAAACAAGATTTACAGAAAGGCCACGATAAAAATAAGGTCAATTTTATCAAAATGCAATCACGCTATAGGAAAGTAGCAACACAAGCTATTAATACGAAATTAATTGTTACACTTACTAAGTTTGACTTTTGGTGTCAAATAAATTGATAAAACTAAGAGAAACCTAGGTGTTAATTATATAGTTCCACACAAAATAATAAACAGAAACCCATACTACAAAAAGGACAGGAATATGCTAAAAATATTAAGGGAGAACTGCACGCACAAAGTGAAAAACCAGCGACAAGGTCTAGTCGAGTTGAAAGTAAGATGAAAAGGTACCTACGCATTAAAAAAAACTTCCTGCACGTCCGACCTCAAAAAAATGTGTTATGTATAGGTAATTTAAATTACATTTCGGTTAAAAATGGGTTCAAAAGGGTTCACGCGCTGCAGAAATACAAAGACATGAGTACGATTTACCATTTCAAATTTTGCAGTTACGTAGACAAAGGATCAATGTAAGGCGGTAAAGAGCCATTTTGTGGAAAAAAAATTATATGCGAAGGCATGTGCGTCAAAATTGGTCAAAAAATGGTCGAAGATGGACAAATCTACTTTTATTTTATATCTCTAGATTTGATTTTTTCACAAAAATTGGCATTTAGTGCCCAACTATACATATTTCCCTATTAAAATCACATTGAAGCTAATAGATATCTCTTATAGTTTTAACATAATATTGCAGTGGCGGAAGGCTTGCAAATGATCCATATTCCAGTTCCCCCTTAACGTAACTGCTTGGGTCTATTTTCTGTGTATATTTACATATAAAGTTATCGACGGTCAGCCACATGAGCAGCATCGAAAAAAAACAACACAAAAAATTTCAAGAATAATTTGTATGTTTTTGGTATAGGCAGAGTTGACATAGATATTATTTTATTTTATCGATTATCTAAAATAGAGGATCTGTCAAAATCAAAGTTATGCCCTACATTAATTTTGTGCTCAACTAGTGCCGTTGGGTTTGTTTAAGATACTTTTTGGATCATTTTATATGTTTTTTAATAATTTGTTTGATCTTCCTATGTATCCTATGTAGCACTTTGTATATTGGGCGCTGGGATGTTGTTTTGAATAGAAATGAATCTCTACTGTATTTCACTCTTTTATGCAATTTTGATTTTTTTCATTGTTAACAGTAGTATGACAAACAAATTATTAAAGAACATATAAAATGACCCAAAAAATATCTTAAACAAACCCAATGGCACTAGTTGAGCACAAAATTAATGTAGGGCATAACTTCGATTTTGACAGATCCTCTATTTTAAATAATCGATAAAATAAAATAATATCTATGTCAACTCTGCCTATACCAAAAACATACAAATTATTCTTGAAATTTTGTGTGTTGTTTTTTTTTCGATGCTGCTCATGTGGCTGAGCGTCGATTACTTTATATGTAAATATACACAGAAAATAGAACCAAGCAGTTAGGTTAATATTTTTAGAATATTCCAGTCTTTTTTGTAGTATGGGTTTCCGTTTAATATTTTGTGTGGAACTATATAATTAACACCTAGGTTTCTCTTAGTTTTATCTATTTATTTAACACCAAAAGTCAAACTTAGTAAGTGTAACAATTAATTTCGTATTAATAGCTTGTGTTGCTACTTTCCTATAGGGTGATTGCATTTTGATAAAACTGACCTTATTTTTATCGTGGCCTTTCTGTAAATCTTGTTTTTTTTACTTTAACTCTTTAAACTGTTTTAATTGTTTAGCTTTAACTGATTTTGTAACCCATAAATATGTTTTTCTTCTCTGGCATTTTAGTGACCTGAGGATGCAACTATAAAGTAATAAGTTGCGAAACGTCGAAAATTAAAAAAAAACACTTGTTCTTTTTTACTGTATCCTAACCCCAAATAATACACCACTTTAACATAACAAGAGGATCGTTAACGAAAACCATTTCGATTTTTTTTTTAGTTTTTTTGATGGACCTCTTACATTTCTAGATATTTAACACACGATAAATCGCAATTAATATCTGTAAAATGGCCATAATATATTTTAGAAAATTATAATTAAATTATCAAATTGACACTTTAGTTTTGAGACCGTCATCATGGCCAGGTATTTACATCAGAGAAAATCATGTATTCGAATTTTTGTGACCGTAATTAAAATTTAGCGTTTGAGACCCTTTTAAAAAACTAGGCTCAGGTCTTTAGATTAATCCTACACAGGGTGCACGGAAATTCCGCTCCCATATTTGGAGGGGCTATTCCATTAAATAAAAATAACAAAAAAAAGTTACTGGAAGCGCTTCGTTTTCAAGATAGACCCACGATTGCACAAAACTTAATTGCTGTTTAGAATATAATCCGAGCTTTCGCATTTGACAAGCTGCTTACATAAATCTAAGAACTCGCTGTCAAATGTGACATTCCGTTAAACATTTAAACTTTAATTGAGCTTTCTGCAACCCCCCATTAGTGCGTTAAAATGGCTTTTCGTTTTCAAATTAAATAATGGAAATATACTACTGGCACGCTTCTGTCTAACATATTAAAAACAACGCGCTACAAACACACTTGAAAGACCACACCCTACAATCTGCGCTATGGTGTAACAGATCAGCTGGTAAAAAATACAATCAATGTTTCAGTGGCATTGATATGTTTGGTCCTTCTTATATTACTTCTAGAAACATGATTTTACAATGTTTTATTGCATAACTTCTTTCTTCTCTTTGTAGTTTGCAAATGTTTTAAAGATATTGTAAAAGTAAGGTTTTTTTGAAGATGTAAAGCAATTACCATTTTACTACATTTATATTTCTAAAGATATTTAACTCAAAATTTACACACGATAAGTCGCAATTAATGTGTAAAATGGTCATAATATATTTTAGAAATAAGAAGAAAATTATTTTTGGGTTTTACGGTACAAAATATGGTAAATCTGCAAGAAAAAAATTACTAAATTACTTTAAAATTTTAATCTGTGGTCTTTAGTTCTGGGCTCATTTTTAGTTCTGGGTTCATTTTGAAGGTACCCGAGGAAAGACGCTGAAAAATATCTATTTTTTGGACGTTTCAGAGGAAAGTCTATCCTCGGATTCAGGGATAGTAGGGATGGGCGTTTTATAGATAGGTCAGCGATATATCGAATAACAACTGGTATCGATTATATCGATAGGTAGCTGAGAAAACCAATAGTTATGGATACATATTTACAAAAATGAGGACTTTTTTTGCTCTTCAATAATTTTTCGGAAATATACCGGTAGGTAGCAATAAACTATCGATAGTTCGATAAGTCGATAACTATCGACATATGGATCAATAAAATATATCGGTAAGCGATGGGTTATCGCCTATCGATAGGTTAATTCTAATATCATCCATCCCTAGTTGTTAATTGATACTTGATCATTTTCGTGACCCACGGGCAAGCACGGCGCGCGGCTACATTAATCAACGAAGGCCAAAACATTATGAAATATACCGATTAAATTATTACGACATTAAAATGAAGAAATTAGAATTAGAAACAATCAGGCATCAATATTAAGCGAAAACCGACCCGGTGAACGGTTTTAACGCACAACTATGTAAGTTCAATCGTCGCACGACGGAAAACCTCTTAATTGCTCCAATTTTCATTTTGTCGTCCTCCTACGTAACTATCGACCCTGAGGTTTCGTTCCAGAGGGATCTATCCTCTGAGGGTCGCTCGACGAAAGAGTGGAACGGTAGAGCGAACACCATGCTTCATTAGGATGGCTTATAGAAATGAATAATTCCAGAAGGGCAGTTGGCCAGATGGCTAGAAAAGTTACAACGGAACGATTTCCAAATTAAACAGCGACCCGGCAGATAAAAACGGTGATTCCTTATGCAGACGCCCTTATATAGAAGACTGTAAGTACTGTCAAAAGGTAGATCTATGGTAGGGATATGTTTACAGAGAAATCGAAGGATTCATAATTAAAACCCCAATATTGGACCAAAGTTAGGCCAGAATGGAGAGAAATATTTTACAAAAAGCTTGCATTTAAGACACTGTGGCCTCAATGGGATTCATTGGTAGTTGAGGATGGAATCTTGAAACAAGTCTGGGAAGTGCAGAAAACCATTAAAACCCAATTAGTAGGTCCCATAAAAACAATCCAGGGCATATTACAAGAAGTACTTTGCGGAAAATTCGGAGCGCACCTTTGAGTAAACAAAACTCTGGATAAAGTTCGAGATCGATTCTACTGGGTTGCTGTTCAGCAAGAAAGGGCCTCAGAAGATCTCGGGAACCAATGAAACAATATAACGTCGCTTTATCATTTGATAGGATAACAATAAACCTTTGAAGACCATTTCCAGAGTCTGATCGAGGTAACAAATATATCCTAGTTGTCATGGATTATTTTAGTACATGGCCTGACGTATTTACTCTCGAGAACGACAGGAAGCGACAAGATATTTTTAGGAAAGTTTGTGAAACCATGGGTGTACGAAAAACTAGAACAACACCTCTACATCGTCCATGAGATGTCAGGGTGGAATGATTTAATAAGTCTATAGAATATCTGTTCAAAATTGTTTCCAGAAATCAGCGCGAGTTGTACCAACATCTATCTTTGTTGGCTTATAGGACAGCGGACAACAACAGACTAAATTATTAAGGAAAGTTTTACGGAACCCAAAATATGTTTAATTTTCGTTTTAATTGCCCATACAAAAAATACCGCTGGTGCTTTTTTTACCTTGGCATATTCGCTTTTTCGATCCTATAAAAAAATCTTAGTAGCTTAGCAAAAACTCAGCATGTTTGCTAATTAAAACAAACCTCCTCATATACAGTAAATAAAAAGTAGGGCTATCCCTGTACAATCTATAAACCGAATTAGTTCCTCACTTCCTCGTATGCTTACAGTGTTTCACAATGTATAGAAATTAACAAAATAAACAGAAATGAGACAAAACCAATTTTAAAACTAATACTAATAAAGTCGGGTCTAAACTCTCCTTTAGGCGGTAATTAGTACCTCATTCCCAATCTATATATATATATATATATATATATATATATATATATATATATATATATATATATACATACATATACATACATACATACATATGTTTGTAAAATTCATTACCATACTGAAAATTGTTGTTTTCCAATACAAATGTTAACAATTCTAAAAAATATTCTTAGCTATGTTAACAACAACTTCGATAGGAATGCTAGTAAATAACGAGACGACATCCAAAGAAAATTAGTTTATAATCCTTTCGCACATATATCTCGTCCTTCACAATTTCACACATTCAAGATTTAAAACGAAAAACTACTTTTTTTTTGGTTTTTCGCCTCAATTACAATACTAAATCAAAATAATTACCTGATAAGTTTAATATGCAGTCTTTAGTTCTGGGCCCACTATGATGGTACCCGAGGAACGACGCTGAAAAATATCTGTTTTCTGGACGTTTCGGGGGAAAGTCTACATCCGTCTTCAGCAAAACTAAAAATAAAAAACTAAAAGCAGAATATTTCTTATGTTTTGTATCAGAAATATAACCAGAATGGCTAATCTGTGACAGAATGTCAATCACAGACCACCGACTTATTTAATATTTATATAAACATTTCCGTGTACTGTGATGTCAATTTAAATGTGTTGTGTAAGAAAATATGTGTACGTAGAATATGTTCATTTTAGTTTATTGTATTTTGAGGTGTTCTATTTTTACTTCAGTATTTAACAGTAATTTAAAATTTAAGTTTAACCATGTGTTATCAAAATTAACGGAACAAGACGTTACACACTTATCTTTATTTAACAATATTAAGGCACTTTCTTTTATTTTATGTTTTTTGGAACATGGTTCTTTTGCCAAAATACTAGAAGCATTCTAATTAATTTTATGATTGTTACCTAGTGCATGCTGACAAGTTTGATAACATATATAAATACCATTTTTTGTATTTTCTTGTTTATTGTTACGGTTTTATTTTTGTAAGTTTGCTTCTAAGCGTATATATATATATATATATATATATATATATATATATATATATATATATATATATATATATATATATATATATATATATATATATATATATATATATATATATATATTATATATATATATATATATATATATATATATATATATATATATATATATATATATATATATATATATATATATATATATATATATATATATATATATATATATATATATATATATATATATATATATATATATATATATATATATATATATATATATATATATATATATATATATATATATATATATATATATATATATATATATATATATATATATATATATATATATATATATATATATATATATATATATATATATATATATATATATATATATATATATATATATATATATATATATATATATATATATATATATATATATATATATATATATATATATATATATATATATATATATATATATATATATATATACATGTTGATTCTTAGTCCTTCACGGATGGAAAAATACAATGTGTTTTCATTCAGGGTGTACATCCGTTCACTACTGTCGTTCTTAAAAGAACAGTTTTCCTCTAACTTATATTATATGGCAACATGGTCATGCAGAGCTCGAAAAATTTCTGACTCACGTAAATTCAATCCACCCCAGAATACAATTTACTCTAGAGTAAGAAGAAAACAACAAACTACCATTTTTAGATGTTCTGGTCACGAAACTGCATAACGGACATTTTGAATACACCGTGTACAGAAAACCAACACATACAGACAGATATTTAAATGCAAAGTCACATCATCATTCAGCACAAATTCGAGCTGTGGCAAATGCCCTAATATCCAGATCAGTGCGATTAACTGAAACACAGACGAGACAAAACGAACTTAAGGTAATATCTAGTGCTGCACTTTTTAAACTTTTAGAGACAATTTATTAAAATTTGATACACTGTGAATTGTAACCAATACTTATCTACGAAAACAGTATGTACACTCAGATTGAAAATCAACTTAATGTTTTTAAATACGGAACTGTATTTTTTATTTAATTATTAAGAAACGTTCGACCTGCCAAAACTAACGATGTATCATACTTAATGTTTGAACAGTAGATTTAAGATTTTTCCATAAAATACAATGTGTTAGAGAGGCACAGAAAACCAGAATCTCGCCAAATTCACAAAGGAAAATTTTAAGTACCCTAAATGAATGAGTGCATTACATAATTGGTTTTTAGAAATCAAGGGCTTTTAAAAAACAAAATAAAAAATGCAGGTCTATTTAAAAAAATTGATCGGTCTATTTAAAAAAAGTTGATCTGACCGCGAAGAAGAAACGTCGGATTTCAAATCTATGTGTACCATCTTGTTAATGAAAAGTAGCTATAAAGATATAAAATTTATTTTGTGATATCTCTTCAAATGCAGCCCGAAAAAAATAAAATGTATATAGCTGATTTTTCGGTATTTTACATACCTATATCCTCGGAGGTAGTCAGAATTGTCTAACTTTGTCAACTACTTATTATTCGATGTTAAATTGCGCAACTTTGCCCTATTTTAACCGACATTGTATCTCTTACGGTTTCCAAGATCTCAGTGCTTGTACCTCGAATTTGTAACACCCTGTATATGTTTGTGTGTTTTGATTCGTTGGGACCATTCCGGTATACTACCTCAATGGTTGAGAATTCCAAGTACAACCATATGTAATTCTCACAATGAATGCTATTTTTTAATTAATTTTTATTTCTCAATCTAGAGTGCTGGGATTTGGCAAAAACTATTAACTTACCTCCAAGAAGCCTGAGAAAAATAAAATTATCTGTCTATTCACTAAACATCTTTTATGTCCATTTAAATATTAGTTAAACGATTTTTTTTAAAACATCTTTTTTTTTAATGTCACTCTTCTGGTTAGCCTTTGCGAGTAATATATAATGATATCCCACAACAATACGCAGTATTTTAAAAAATCGGCAAATAAAGACATAATATGCATTTAAGCCTAAGCATTTTCTAGTCACGCTGATATATGAAGGTTCTGTTTTGACACGTCATGGTTGAAGTTACAATATCACAGTAAATCAAAATAATTGAAGTTACAATATCATAGTAAATCAAAATAACAAACAAATGTAGGCCGTCCCATTTAAAAAACAAAAGTTAATAGCAAAAATTCGGAACTAAAAGAAGATATACGGCAACACTGTTACAGTAAAACAAAATAGGTAGAAACCCAAAGTGGAGGTGCTACAGATAGAACGTTTAAACACGCATTTCAGATTTCAGAACATAAAAATAGCTTTTTGGATAAAAAATCAGATTCAGCTTTTGCTGGAAGAACATTCATTGCTTTATTTTACACCGACAATATATATATATATATGTACATATATATATTTATATATATATATATATATATACATATATATACGTATTTATATATATATATATATATATATATATATATATATATATATATATATATATATTTGATAAATTAAAAGATAAATCCGAATTCAATGACCAATTCAAATTATAAACCTTTGATCAACAACAGAATCAGACACTATGACTAAGAGAGAAAATAAGTGTTACTTCACAGATTGTTTTGTAATCTGTGACAATATAGCTTGTACAAATTTATTTAAAACTAAAATCTCGAAATGTTGAAAGTAGTTTGCCGAACCGTCGGCGTCGCACGCCATGCGAATACTATTTTTTACCTTCGCCCTCCCACTTCATATACTCACGGCCCGCCACTGACTCACGCCCCCGCCGTCGTGTCGGCAGTGGCCCTAGCACAGAGCTTGCGCGTCATGTTTTTGTGGGGAATTAATGATTGAAATGCAAAGGTCACAAAGCGTAAGGCTCAAATGTGTTGGGGGCTCCGGGAGATATCAGCGAGCGAAATACAAAACTGAGGATTTTTTCTTTTTTTTGTCATCATGTAAAATTTGAGTTGCGGCCGAAAGGCCACCAAATACATAAAACCCATTGACCGTTTTTTGTCATCGCAAAACTTCGCCTCACCCAGATGAGCCCATTCAGCAAGAAAATAAAACTGAAGTTTACAAATATCAGATTATCTAAAGTGCTCATAGTGAGGATTCGTGAAATTTATTTTTATTAAAATAATTAATTAATTTAAAATAAAAGTTAAGAATGCTGCAAGTAAAATAATTGCAGGGGAAACTTCCATTCACATTTTATAACATTTGTTACTTGAGTTGCTGCACTAGTGCCGTCTATTGACATTTTTAGTTTTTACTTGCAGTTAAAAAATACAAACCAGGTTCAAAAGTGCCCTATACAGGTAGCTAAAACCATATTGTTCTATTATTATAGTAAATATATCCCAAATTACCATTTTTTAAACTTATCTTAACAGCTTGACAGTAAGCAACAATCCACATTTTTGAAAATGTATTATTTTGGAAATTTGAAATATCTTATATCTGTCACTTTTGTTTTTTGATTATAATTTCAATCTCGATTTCTACGGCCTGCAACTGCACAGGTAGGGCGTAATAAACAGTATTGAAAATAAAATCTATAGACTCAAAATAATTAGTTTAATAATTTTAAAAACATTTTATTGAAGCGTAAATTCTACAAACGTTTTTAAACGACAATGCATTACGGCTTATTTGACTCCCAGACGCTGTACATCGATGTGACGTACTTGCGCGTGAAAGAGAGTTTAAATTCGGCCAGTATCATCGTCTTTTATTGCACAAATGATATTAAAAATTCAGCAAGCAAGATTATTAGAATGCAATCCAATGTTAGCGCAATACGCAAACTAACAAAGTCGGCTCATACTTCAGAATACCAGACCAGGACCAGAGGAGAATTTTACAAACCTTTTTAAGCGCGAAGACTTCTCTTTCGTATGACGACACATTCGCAAATTAATTTGAGTTATCGAACACACTCACGCGAACACATTATGTTTCTTTTGGGAGGGCTATAGATAACTAGAAACTTCCGATAATAAAAATGCATTCGAGGGGCTTGTATTCAATCGAAATTGATATCAATGAAAATTGGTTTCAATGAAAATAGATAATCATAGAAATTGCTGTAAATGAAAATACCATTCATAAAAATTGATAATCGGTTTATTGTTTCCCACAGAATACTACTAAAGGTATTCGTTAAATATTGGATAAATATTGATATCAACAAATTTGTAAGTAATAAAATTATATTATAATAAAAAAAATGCATTTTAATTATAATAATATAATGAAAATTGAATTAATTTTGTAAAGACCCATCCAAATATCCTGACATACATTTTAATAGCTAAATCAAATTAATCGATTGTTAAAAATCTATATGAAGACCTTAGTATGGAACGCCGTTTTACTTTTTAGTCTGCTATATACCCGGTATTAATTTAAATTGAATGGGACTTCATTATGGCAATTTATTTTATAATATTATAATAAAAATGTAATTTTAAGTGAATCCTTAGAACATCCAGAGCTAAAGCCTTCATATAGATTTTTAACAATCAATTTGATTTAGCTATTAAAATGTATGTCAGGATATTTGGATGGGTCTTTACAAAATTAATTCAATTTTCATTATATTATTATAATTAAAATGCATTTTTTTTATTATAATATAATTTTATTACTTACAAATTTGTTGATACCAATATTTATCCAATATTTAACGAATACCTTTGTAGTATTCTGTGGGAAACAATATAAACGATTATCAATTTTTATGAATGGTATTTTCATTTATAGCAATTTCTATGATTACGTATTTTCATTGAAACCAATTTCCATTGATATCAATTTCGATTGAATACAAGCCCCTCGAATGCATTTTTATTATCGGAAGTTTCGCCATCTATAGCCTCCCAAAAGAAACATAATGTGTTCGCGTGAGTGTGTTCGATAACTCAAATTAATTTGCGAATGTGTCGTCATACGAAAGAGAAGTCTTCGCGCTTAAAAAGGTTTGTAAAATTCTCCTCTGGTCCTGGTCTGGTATTCTGAAGTATGAGCCGACTTTGTTAGTTTGCGTATTGCGCTAACATTGGATTGCATTCTAATAACCTTGCTCATAAAAGACGATGATACGGGCCGAATTTAAACTCTCTTTCACGCGCAAGTACGTCACATCGATGTACAGCGTCTGGAAGTCAAATAGGCCGTAATGCATTGTCGTTTAAAAACGTTTGTAGAATTTACGCTTCAATAAAATGTTTTTAAAATTATTAAACTAATTATTTTGAATCTATAGATTTTATTTTCAATACTGTTTATTACGTCCTACCTGTGCAGTTGCAGGCAGTAGAAATCGAGATTGAAATTATAATCAAAAAACAAATTTCCAAAATAATACATTTTCAAAAATGTGGATTGTTGCTTACCGTCAAGCTGTTAAGATAAATTTAAAAAATGGTAATTTAGGATATATTTACTATAATAATAGAACAAAATGGTTTTAGCTACCTACGGTTCGGCAAACTACTTTCAACACTTTGAAATTTTAGTTTTAAATAAATTTGTACAAGCTATTGTCACAGATTACAAAACAATCTGTGAAGTACCACTTATTTTCTCGGTTAGTAATAATGTCTGATTCTGTTGTTGATCAAAGGTTTTTAATTTTAATCGGCCATTGAATTCTGATTTATTTTTTAATTTATCAAATATATATATATATATATATATATATATATATATATATATATATATATATATATATATATATATATATATATATATATATATATATATATATATATATATATATATATATATATATATATATATATATATATATATATATATATATATATATATATATATATATATATATATATATATATATATATATATATATATATATATATATATATATATATATATATATATATATATATATATATATATATATATATATATATATATATATATATATATATATATATATATATATATATATATATATATATATATATATATATATATATATATATATATATATATATATATATATATATATATATATATATATATATATATATATATATATATATATATATATATATATATATATATATATATATATATATATATATATATATATATATATATATATATATATATATATATATATATATATATATATATATATATATATATATATATATATATATATATATATATATATATATATATATATATATATATATATATATATATATATATATATATATATATATATATATATATATATATATATATATATATATATATATATATATATATATATATATATATATATATATATATATATATATATATACACAACCATTATTGTCCCTACCTAACCATATAAGTCCCCGTTTATACAATGATATAACAATTTTAATCAAACAACACAACCTTTATTTTATTGACAGGTGTAAAATAAAGGAATGAATGTTCTTCCAGCGAAAGCTGAATCTGATTTTTTATCCAAAAAGCTATATTTATATTCTGAAATCTGAAATGCGTGTTTAAACGTTTTATCTGTAGCACCTCCTTCGTATCGAAAGATTCTCTAGCATCTCTACATGACAAGAAGGGTACACGTAAATCTAGTACAAGACAACCATCAATCGGTTTTTATGACCTATAAAACTATCACATATTTTGCCCTGGCTTACATCCATAATATGTGCGTGAGTACCAGAATGTAAGAACTAAAAATATTAAAAAAAATCGGCTTTGTAGATTACCTACGTCCGATAATTAAAATTGAAACAAGGTGGCTGCATTCAATGAAAATTGATATTCACAAGAATCGACATTAATAAAAATTCGAAATCAAAACAATGCATATTAAATAAAACCAGTTACCTTATACCCGCTAATCATTTAAATTCCACAACTCTTATACATTTAAATCTCGTATTAACTTATTTATTTATTCAAATGTATATTTCAAGTATTTTAATTTCCATGGTAAAGGGTCAGTGTTATATCCGTTTGATGTAGTATAAATTACAGATAAACGGCTATCAAAATCAAAATAATGAGCATTATTCTATTTACATTTTTAGGGTGTTAATGGAATTGATATTAAAAAAAAATGATATCGTAAAAGATGCTTTAATTTTTTTTGATATGCGATAAAAATAAATTAATTTTTTTTATTACATGACTTCTTAAATCAGATTTGCCTTCATACGGTTGAAATAAATTAATCTCCACAAAGTCGTTATTGCATTCTAATGTTTTCGGTATTAATATTAATTTAATGCGATCCAGTTTGAAGGAATTACATTTTAATAGGAGTCAATATATTAAATATTTAAACAGATTTTTGTATATGGCATTTATTTCATACCAATTTTTATTAACTTCGATTTGATGATATGCAATAACTAAGGAAAGACGCATGTATATAGAAATTTTAAGTAGGCTGTATACGTGTTAAAAAAGGATAAACAACTACTTTTTTGTGGTATCAATTGAAATGGTCTGCAAAGAAATTGCTTATCGTAAGAATGTCATTCGGTTTCCGCAAAATCCGCAAAAATTCGATATCGGAAAAATTAAAATTGTATGCAGGTAGCATCATTTATGTGTTTTGCAATTAAATTTGGTATCAAAGACGCGTATGACTAAAAAGTAAAATGGCGTTCCATACCTTAGGTCTGGATGTTCTAAGGATGCAGTTACATTTTTATTATAATATTATAAAATAAATTGCCATAATGAAGTCCCATTCAATTTAAATTAATACCGGGCATATAGCAGACTAAAAAGTAAAACGGCGTTCCATAATAGTCCGTGTATTTCGCTGGTACTCTGATACTTCTAGAAGGCCTCAGTACTGGTACCTCTGGTTCTGGTGGCTCATCGTCTGGATTATATTCATTATTTTCGGGCTGAATTTCATTATTTACTTCGTTGCTGTCATTATCAAAACAACAATCGTCTTCGTCGAAACGCATGGTCGCGGATTGGTTGCTCGCTGACAGATTGTCTGCGGCGTTGCCAGCTCCGCTACCCGATTTCTCCAAATTCTCGTGAAAAACTACGTTTCGAGAAATTGTGATTTTTCTCGTCACAGGATCGAAAAGTCTATAGTTCGTGGAGTTGTTATTGTACCCGACAAAAATCAGCTTTCTACTTTTTTGGTCAAGTTTTGTGCATTTAATGTCCGGTATATGCGCGAACGCATCACAACCGAACTTCCATTGCATGTAGTTCTCACCCTCAAATTTTCGCGCAACAACATCTCTATTTTCCGCCATCTTATCCTGTACACGACAATGTACCGACCAACCGACTTTAATCACTAAAAAAACTAGTACTCCGACACACGACTGTACTGTCTTTTCAATTCCCACCTGGGCCCATAACATTTTGGGTTGTTTTGATTGGGAATTAGAAATAAAGCCACTTATTTGAAAGTAGATAAAATGAGTTTTATTTTTCACACACACGATAAAGGTGATATCAGACGGTTCACTTTTTATTCATTTTTGTCGTTCTTTCGCCATCTTTCATTACGAATGAACCGTCTAGATATAAAATGAATGAAAAGTGAAAAATGAATTCATTAGTGAACAAATCCAGGGATGCTGGACTTTTTCATTCGCATCAATCATTTTCATTCCAAATGAATGAAAAATGAAACGTATGAACACAAAAATGAACGTTCATTTTTCGCTTTTCAGTCAACTTCAGTTTTCGCGCGTAGTGAAGTCTCGAACAGTTGTAAACACGTGGTCTGCGAAAAAAATGGTATTCAAGTGGAATGATCAGAACACGCTGTGATTTTTGGAGTGTTTCAAAAATTATGCCTGTCTTTGGAACCACAAGCTTGATGAGTACAAAGACAGAACAATACGAGGAAATGCTATGAAAGCGCTAATTGTTGATTTAAACTTGGAGGTAACCGAAGAGGACATCAAACATGAAATAAAGACAATAAGGACTCGCTACACATTAGAATTGACTAGAATAAAGCAATCAACTAAAAGTGGCTGTTCGTCCGATGATGTATATACACCTTCCCTATACTGGTTTAAGGCTGCGGATTTTCTAAGTAGTGTATGCGTTCCGAGGCAGAGTATATCGAATCTCGTAAGTATAATAACATAAATAATAATAAATAAAACAATTTAAAATAGAACAACCAAGTATATTGTTAAAACGTATTCATATTATGTACATAAGGTTACCGTACTCTTTTTATCATGTTCCATTGCCATGGCACCATGCACGTGGTGACAAACTTGACTGCATAGGCATCTCGCACGCGCCGAGCATTTTCACTATGATTTCTTGCAGTTGGAGGTATACCGTTTAGTGCCAAAGATGGTACTTCTCGCCATTCTCCTGGAATAACGCATCCTTTATCCCAATCCTCCATTTCTAGCGACTGTTGTGGTACATAATTTGCTGTGGTTTTTCTAAGCCAATTGTGGAGGGCACACGTTGTTTTTACAAGTTGTTCAACTTTAAGCACTGATAGCGGAATAGGCTTTTCAAATATTCGGAATTTTGATACTAGTATCCCAAAACTATTCTCCACCACTCGTCGAGAACTCGACAGTCGGTAATTAAATATCTTTTGTTTATCTCCAAATTCTCCTCTAGTACTATATGGCTTTAAAATATTGGTTTGCAACGGAAATGCGTCGTCAGCCACAAATACGCCCTCCTTTGGAATGTTAAGTAAATTTAGTGATAAGGCTTCATTCAATGTGGATTTATTGAAGACGGATGCATCGTTGGTCCTTCCATTTGTTCCTATATCTATATAAATAAAATTGTAATTCGCATCCACAACAGCAAATAGATGAATGCTGAAATTCTTCTTGTAATCGAAATAGTCAGATCCAGAGTTGCCCGGGCATCTGATATTTACCAATTTTCCATCCATTGCACCGATACAGTTTGGAAAATTCCATAACCTGTAGTAGTCATCCATTATTTTCTTCCATTTACTTTGACTTTGAGGAACCTATAACAATAGATATAATTATACAGCATGTTAATTAAATATCTGGCTTCAGATGATTCTTGAAAACTATTTATTTTCGGACACAAGCTTATAAATATAACTCTCTAAATTACATTTTTCATTATTTCAGGAGATTCCATCAGCAACCACGGAAAATACAGAACTGCTCTCAGAAGAAAGTACAAGCGCAAGTGAACAAATTAATTCTGAAGCTGTTCAAGCAGTTGGGCAGAAAGAAAATGAAACAACTAGTGTACAGAAAACTCCGAATTTGTTCAAAAAGCCAATCAAGCGTAAAAGGAATAATACGTCGATTGATAAAGCTATCACAGAATTAAAATCAATAAGTGAACAAACTAGAACCAAAGAAAACCAACCTGAGAACGAGTTTGATTTGTTTTGCAAAAGCTTAGCAGTACAATTGAAGAATATGCCCTTAGATAGGGCATTACGTTGTCAAGAAAAACTTCAATCTGTCATGACCAACGAACGACTATCACAAATGTCTTCAGTGTCACGTCACTCTGAATCACGCTCTCAGTCTCAATCCCCACAATTTGTCAGCCAGTCACCACAATATGAGAATACATATTCACATCAAGACCGGTATTACAAGGCCAGACAGCAAAAGGTTTCTGCACCCATGATCTCCCCACAAGAGTATGAATCAAGCTCTCAGTCACCACAATCTTGTAGTCAGTCACCTCAATATGAGAATACCTTATCGTCAAATCAACATAACTACTATCATAAGACCCAACAGCAAATGGTATCACCACCAATGATCTCCCCACAAGAGTATGAATCAAGCTCTCAGTCACCACAATCTTGTAGTCAGTCACCTCAATATGAGAATACCTTATCGTCAAATCAACATAACTACTATCATAAGACCCAACAGCAAATGGTATCACCACCAATGATCTCCCCACAAGAGTATGAAGCATGCTCTCAATATGAGGATATATCACACAGTCAATGTAACTACCAACAGCCAATGGATAGACCCACCTCTTCGGAAGAGAGCAACGGTATAGATTTCGAAACATCGAGCCAGGAAGAAGATGATATCATCGCAAAAGCTCTTAAAAGCATTATTTAAATGATATTATAATAAGATATAAGAATCAACCTTTATGTTGAGATTGTTATGTATTTAATAAAAAAATATTATGAGTTTTTAATTAGTAAAGTATATAACTCACCTTGATAAAGTTCTCAAGCGCCGTCCAAATAGCTTCACATACTTCTTGGCAAAAATAGGATATTGTGTTTCGAGGAACTCTGTATAAAAATTCCAAACTTCCAAAAGAATCGCCCGTAGCAAGGTATCTTAGTATTATCTGAAGTTTTATGTGTGCAGGTATACTCTTTCTCATTAAAGTATCTTCTTTTGTTATGAAAGGAGTGACAAGTTGTAGAAGTTGTTCAAATTTTTTTTTATCCATTCGAAGATGATTATAATAGGTATCAGGATCTTCATCCGCTAACTCTTTTAACAATGAATCTGAAGCTCCAAACACATTCCTTCTTTCAATCCATGGTCGCACCCACCAACGTCGACGTTTTCTTCGTTTCTTCTTTTCCAAATTATTAATCAAATGATCGCAAATTAGGCGAATTCCAAGGCGCACAACTTCGTTCGACGACATATTCAAAAAAATGAGAGGATAACGTTCATTTGTTTGTCATTTTGTATTTGTCGTGTGAACTTGAAATGACTAGAAAAAGAACATTCACTTGAGTGATTCATTCATTCGAGTGAACCGTCTGATATCACCTTAAACATGCCTGTTGCATCTGTATGCCAAACAAAACTAAAAATGCAATGTTGCTAGATTGAGCACAAAGAAGTAGGAGCTAAGAAAAACTTTTCAAAACAATACATTACCCGATATTTATAAAATTTGAAATAGGTGAAACCTCTAGGCCCTTAGCCAAAAGAATTAAAGAACACCAAACATACATAGAAAAATAGGGAATTTCAAAAATCAAACATTTGCCAAAAGCCACTAGATAACAAACATAAAATTAATTGGAATGCTTATAGTATTATGACAAAAGAACCATGTTCCAAAAAACGTAAAATAAAAAAAGTGCATTAATTTTGTTAAATAAAGATAATTGTGCAGCATCTTGTGTCGTTAATTTTAAAAACATGTTTGAATTTCCTAAATACTGAAGTAAAAAAAGGACACCTCAAGATATAATAAATTAAAATGAACATACTCTAGGTACACATATTTCCTCACCTTATTTTAATAATTAAAAATAACACCTTTAAATTGACATTTATTGAGATTCTGTCAGAGATTAGCCATTCTGATTATATTTCTGGTACAAAACATAAGAAATATTCTGCTCTTGGTTTTGCTGAAGCGAAACGTCCAGAAAACGGATATTTTTCAGTGTCGTTCCTCGGGCACCTTCATAGTGGCACCTTAATTGTGGCGAAAAACCCAAAAAAAAAATAGTTTTTCGATTTAAATTATGAATCCACCACTACGATTTGGTAATTAGTCCATTCAAGGTTGGCTTTAAAAACTTTGTGAGGTTATATGAATTTTTCGCAACAAATGATACTATTGGTCCGAGAACTAAGTTATTTTTTTGTATTTAGGGTTTTTAAGTTTGTTTTAATTTTGAGTTTGATTGTAATTATTTTTATGAAGATATTTATTATTTCTGTTCTGTAAAGACCATGTTGGATGTTTTCCCAGTTTTTGATAAGTACTGACATCATTCAACAACTCTTTTGTCTTGGTAATGTAATCTATCTTATCTAAAATAACAGCTGTCATGTTGCCTTTATCTGCTTTTAATATTACTATATTATCTACATTTTCACTCAAGAATTTTTTCTCTGTTTTGAAAGTTTTAGGAGTTCATTTTTTCCATATTCTTGGTTTTTATGTGAATTTAGGTAATTTAGGAAATTAGTAATTATATTAATACATTTATTTCTAATAGAAATTTTACTATTGTTATCGAACTCATCAAGCATATTCTCTAAATCTGTTATTAAATTTTCTATTGTATATTTTTGGATATATACGGCAAATTAAATTTTTCTCCTAAACTCAATAAGTGTCGGACATTAAATGGTTTGTCTATTTTACTATACTAATTTACGATCCATCTTTGTAAAGTTTATACGAAGTCAATTGAAACTGTCCAAAAATCGGGGTACGATCAATTTACCACAAAACACATTCGTCCGGATCGAGTCAACGTGGATTTGATGTGTGCCTGTCAGCGAATAATTCAATACGATGCATTCTATTGGTCAATAACAGGTTTTAATTTGTTCGAAATATTCAGAGACATATTTTGCGGTACAGGTGAATGAACGGAACACAACATTTGAATTCCTAGGCTCAGTCATAGGCGTCTATGTTTTTATATTTTTAAGTTGCAAGAAGGTAAAATAAATCTCGCACATTTATTTCGTTCAATTATGTATGATCATCGGGTCAGTTGTTTATTCGTTTAATGTTATTGTTTAATTTGTTTTTGTTCTAGTTGTAATTTTACATATATTCGCGTTTTTTATATATTTATTGATGTGTATTTATCGTTCTTGTTGGTGTTTTCGTTGTTATTGTTATTGGACATTTTAATTTTTAAACATTATTAGCAATCATTTGTTAAAATAAAGGCATTTTGCAACAATTACCGGTGGAATTGAAAAACAAAGACTTTCATGTGCAAACTCAAAGAATCATTTTGAATATTTATTGTTGTTTAAAAACCGAAACAAACAATTATTTGTTAAAAGACATTATAAACAGAATTTGTGAGTGGACTCAGCTTTCTTTTTATACCATTTATAGAGTAGTTAAAGCTGGAGATATTATAGACCATTCTATAAAACGAAAACGTGTTGGCCAAAAACTAAACAAAATTGATGAGGCTTTTAAAGAAAATATTCGCCGATTTGTCTATGAATTTTACTCTAACAATGTTGTTCCAACTTTGGAAATGATCCGGGATAAATTACAAAATTATCCTGATTATAATTATAAGTCACTAGATACGCTGAGAAATATTATAATTAACTGTGGATTTTAATACAAAAAGTTAGACAAACGTATGGTCATTATTGCATATAGGCAAGAGTATTAGTGCATATAGGCAAGAGTATTTACGTCAAATAAAAGAATATCGGAATGCTAATAGGGCCATAGTATACCTAGATGAGACGTGGTTTGACACACATGACGTCATACAATATGGATGCAAGTTAAATGCACCTTTTAATAGAGGCAAACGCATCCTTATCCTTCACGCTGGAAGGAATAATGGTTTGTCCCAAATGGACTGTTACTTTCGGCCAAAAATATAACCCAATCTTCTGCAGATTATCATGAAGACATGACTGCTGATTTATTTGAAAAATGGATTAGTGAACAGTTGCTCCCGATTATCCCAGCAAATTCAGTAATTGTTATGGACAATGCATCTTACCATCTCGTCTATTAAATAATTAAATAAAATTCCGAACAATAGTACAAAGAAAGATGATATAATTAGATTTATGAATATGAAAAGTATGGAAATCCCTCAGAAGGCGGCAAAAAAAATATTATTAGAGGCCATTAAAGCAAAGAAGTTTAAAAAAGAATATGTAGTTGATAAGCTGTGTGAAACAAATGGCCATACAGTTTTGCGATTTCCTCCGTATTGTTGCGTTTTTAACCCCATTGAAATGATAAGGGCAGCTATTAAGGGGAAGTTAAAAAAACACAATCAGTGTCCAACATTAAGTGATGTGGTTTTAAACAACATACGAACGGTTGTAAACGAAGTAAATGACGGACACCTATGGAAAAAGTGTATTTCTGATGTTATAAGTAAAGAAAATGAATATTGTATTTTACCGCCAGTTAATTCACTTATAATTAGCCCAAATAGTGATTCAAGTTCAGAAAATTCAGATGTCGATGTATAAAGACCCTGAATGTCCGTTAAACGTTCTTTCGGAAGTTAGAGGTATGTACATAATATTCTCTGTTTTAATACTGTCAATTATTTTTTTAATTATTCTTTATTTTCCCTTTGCAATATAAAGAAAATCTGTAAATGTCCTTTACCCGTAACTTCCCTCGTTTTGATTTTTTCCTTTTAGCAGGAATAGTAAAGTGTGGGCAAATTTAGTTCCGCACATAGTCATTCCATAACACGTATATTATATTTTGAAATATTTCTATTGAGCACCCTTTTTCCTACCATATTGAATTTGTATCAATATTTTACCAATTTCTACCTATGCCACACTCTATTTTTGAACTTAATTTAAAATTATTTTATAGTACCAGTTTATTCTTATTTCACATTTAATTTTTGTGAAAAGTCAATCTTTTTACGATGTTTTCTTATAAAATTTTATTTGGTCGCCATTTGGTTCCGCCATTTTGAATGTGTTCCACAATTTAAAAAAATAGTAAAGTAATATTTTTAAACTGATTTTTTTAGTATTTTATTAGGCCGCTATATTCGATTCATACCAAAATATTACCAGTTCGTTTCGATGTAACACTTCATTTTTGTTCAAAATTGGAGGTAATTTGAATAACTTTTTAGTGATAATTTCTATAAAATTTCACCAAACCGCCAATTTACCAAAATGTTATAAGGCTGTCCAATAAGATCTTTAAATTTTGCATAAAATTTGAAGTCCATCGGGTTTTTAGCTATTGCCGCAAACTGGCAGACAGGCAAACAGGCGGACCGACAGACAGACCTATGAAATTGAGAAAACATATTTTTGACATATCATGGAAGGCTCAAAGTAAAACCTTGGTGGGGGTTTTTTTACGATTCCAAATATGCTATTTAGCAACCATTTTATTTCGCTCTCTGGAATTCGTATTTTACCACAATTTTACCAGTTCATCTCTATATTGCGAAAATATTTAAGTGCGCTTAATTCTATAAGAAGTAGTTTTTTTGCTTGGCTATCTTGGATTGGTAACAAAATTGATTTTTGTACACAATTCTACGTAAACTGGATAAGTAATTTTTAGTAATACTTTTTTTACATTTCACTAGGCCGTCATTTTGTTTCGTCATAGTGCATCCAGAAGAAAATTTTACCAGTTGATTTCCACATAATACTCTATGTTTGTGGAAAATTTTAGGTAAATTTGTTAAGTACTTATTTAGTCATATTTTTTAAATTCACTGAGCCGCCATTTTGTTTAACCATCTTGGATTCACACCCAAATTTTACCAGTTGATTTTTACGTAATATTTGATTTTTCTGCAAACTCAGGTAAAATGGATAAATAGCTTTTTAGTAATAATTTTTTTAACATCTCACTAGTCCGCCATTTTGTTCAGCCATATTGAATTTTTATCCAAATGTAACCATTACATTCCTTTGTGGCTCTTGATTTTTGAACGGTTCGATGTATTTGGCCCTAAACTTCACTTGCCCGAACCTACATTACACATAACCGTCACTGGCGCTAACAGTCGAAATCCCGACACATTGGAATGCATGGAATTCGTCGTTGGCCTTAAACGTCGAAATACATAAACATGCACGCCAATGATGTAAGAAACTTCTGTCACTGTTGCCAAAGTGCATTATTGTTCTAAAGAAGTACATATTTCCGACAATATTAGTAATATTGTCAATTGTGTTTTTTTATTTATGTTTGATAACATGTTATTAATATTCCTGAATAATAAGTTTTAAATCGTTCTCAAAGAATTACCTAGTTTATAAAAATAGCAAATAGCTACGTATTAATTCTACTGCTACCGTATCAGTGTTAAGATACAATAAAATAAGTTTTACTAACATGACGAAAAATGCCTGTAATTAAGTTGTGAAACGTGCAGAAATAATATGCAAGCTTTTACTGTGTTCCCGATAAGTCCTGAATTTTCAGTTTTTCGCCCATTTAAATGCAATTTCAAGAACGAGATTACTAGAAAGTTAGATTCAGCAATTTAAATGGACTATCAAATTAGGACATCAGAAAGTATATTGTAACATACAAATTTCATATTGGTAAGCCATCTAGATTCTTTTTTTGTGTATACATCTATTTTCTTTAATGTTCCTCTTCGGATTTTCTTCAATATATCGGTTTTTTAATGTATAGTGCACACTAAATGTTAGTTAGAAAAACCTCGACAAAAACATTTGTATTTGGTTGATAACATGATTATGATATATAGTTGTGTTTGCATTTTTAGGAAAACCAAGTAAATTCATGGATGTATCAACCACAGTGGGCTCCATCTTGGCAAATCGGGGTATGTATCTCAGGCAACAATAAAAAATGAAAATCAGCTTTGCATATAAAATTATGAGTAGACAGACAAAGCAGTGAGGAATGCTTCCATAGTCCATCTGAGAATAAATATAGAACTGCTGAGGTAATTCATATGTCAAAATAATTATATATTTTAATAATAATGAGGCAGTTTTTCTTTTCAAAATATTTTCTATTTAAAGATAACTTTTAGAAAAATGTGTTAAATAAGTAGCAAAATAAAGTGCTTTGAAGATTTATTTCACATGAAGAGATCCATATACTTATCATTTTTAAAAAGATAACTATTACTCTCATACAGAGCCATGCTTACCCTAGTTTTGGCCTGGGACAAAATTTATTTGGGGTCTGTATTTTCAAAAAAGGCAACCTATTTTGTTAATGTTTACAAAATGTAACACTTGTGTCTTCAGTGTTGGAAAACCCCTAATGTATTTTGATGTTCTCTATTTCTTCAATGATTTAAATGAACAGTTCATTCATACTAGGCTCTACATATAAGCAGGACGTAATCTGTATATAAAAGTTAAAATAATCATCTGGGGAACAGAATTCTCTTTCAATAAGAATTTTTTGGTTTACTTTTATCTTTTGAATACATTTTATTTTTAATGGTAATATAATTTTATACATCCGACTAGAGAACCCTTATTAAATAAAGAAATTTGGTGAAGTGTCATAACCAAATCGTTCCTACCCCTGTGTTGATATTATTGGAGATATCTCTATTTCTAGAAATTAAGTTTCCATTGTTTAAAAAATACATTTATACACTAAACGAAAGAATCTTGAAAAGAGTTGATACTTTTGAAGACTTGGGAATGCTATTGAATTCCAAATTTACTTTTGCCAAATACATAGATAATATCACGAATAGGACAATAAAACTATTAGGCTTTATTTTAAGATGTCTTTGACCTTTATATATATATATATATATATATATATATATATATATATATATATATATATATATATATATATATATATATATATATATATATATATATATATATATATATATATATATATATATATATATATATATATATATATATATATATATATATATATATATATATATATATATATATATATATATATATATATATATATATATATATATATATATATATATATATATATATATATATATATATATATATATATATATATATATTATATATATATATATATATATATATATATATATATATATATATATATAATATATATATATATATATATATATATATATATATATATAATTATAATATATGTATATATATATATATATATATATATATATATATATATATATATATATATATATATATTTATAATATATATTTACTTGTTTTATATTTTGATAGGTTGCACTTTGATTTTGTAATTTGTTAAGTCTAAAAATGTTAATGACTGTTTTCTGTTCATATATATTTATTTATTTGAAAAAAAAAACAAATATTGTTTTTTATAAAAACAGACAAAAATACACAAACAAAAAGGAAGTGTTATGATAACTAAAATCATTTAAATTTTCCTCTACACTCTACAAGGTTTTCTATGAGACATGAATAAGAATTTATTTATGGCACAAATATAATTGAAATTTTAATGTAACTTAAATGCTTTTATTGTCTAAGAATTCTTTTTTGTCTTATTGACAAATCTGATTTAGATATTGAATTAAATTTGCTTATATAATTAAAAATATTGAGCTGAATTAAGATGTTAAATGAATGGAAAGAGCAATGGTATGTGATTGTCTTGTATGACCAGTTTGGATGAAATAGGGAATATTCAGGATGTTACTGGAGTGGTCCCATAGCAAACATATTAAATATAGCGGAATGATGCCATATTTAACATGTTCTACATGTATACACGAGCGCGAAAGACAATCTATACCACGTTCACTATATTGCCAGGAAAAAAGTATTGATGTTAATATGGTGATTCTGGTAAAATTTCATATGCAATGGACTCAAGGCGTCTAAAATTTTAACCTAAGTTTAGGCTTTATAACTTGAAACTTTGTATAAAGAAAACTAACAAGGATGAAATAAAAATTACTAAATCAATATAATAAACAACAGAAAGTAAACAGTAATATTTTATTCCCATATATGTAGGTACTCATTATATAAATGTCTGTTTATGATTAAGTTATTAAGAATTAGTTTGAAGATGACCTCATAAAGTCAAATTTTCAATGTGGAATAAAATATTATTTTTTACTTTTTTTTTTTTTGAAGTAGATATTGTGAAGTAACTCGCCAGAAGCGAATCCCATACCCTGTGTCTGTGAAGTCAAAGCCAAACTTATTCTTAATTACCAAAATATATTAATGTAACGAGGGTTTTGTTTTACTATCTCTATTCGCTTGGTGACTGAAATTTTCCAGATGGAATATAATATTATTTTCCAATTTTAGGTGCATTTTTTGAAGTCAGTTTAATTTTTATACATCTTTTATTTCATACTTTTTAGTTCTATTTATATGAGTTTTATTTTAAAAGTCATATTTAATAAATAACCATAGAATATCTATGTAAATTCCTGATAAAATGGTGAACGTCATACTTTTTTACAATATGCTAGCTGTGGGACCACTCGGGCAATATCCGGAATATTCTCTGAAAAGTTCATCCAAATTGTTGAAACAATCGCAGAGTAATCGTTGTACATACATAAAAAAATGCATAGGGTGAAATTGATAACCTCCTTTTTTGAAGTCTGTTAAAAATTGCATTAATATTTGTGACACGGCCAGCTAAACAAAATAAAGGAAATGCCTGTAGATCCACCATTTTTTGTCCAATTGTAAATATTTAAAAACTGACATTCATAGAATTTAAAGTTTTATCGGAATATCTGATATATTTATAACATACTTCCACAAATAAGCATTTAGTTTGATCATTTTTTTGAAATTATATGGGATCATTATTTAAATATATGTAGTTTTTTTTTTTCGTTTTCTTTTTAAAATTCAAATAGCATAAGTTCACCAGTACCTGATTATTTTTCTAAGTAGTGCCATATCTATTTCATTCATTTCTTTTTTTTTTTAATAAGTGTGTTAATGTTTTTGAAAGTAATTAGAGATTTTCTTTATTTTTAGTATGCCCAAGGATGACCATTATGTAATAAGATCACCAACAAGATGGAAGCTCTAGAAAGTAAGAAAATGATATCTTGGACTGTGTCATTGGTTAAAATCTGGCCTTCTTACCAACTATACCGATTCAGTTATTGCCAGGGGCGAGGCATGTGAAAACAACCCCTTTGTGAGTTGAGAAAACCGATTACATCATAAGAAGATAACATTTACTGTAATGTGTTTTAAATAAAATTTAGGCAGTGACTCCCCGTCCGTTAAACGGACGGCGTATTTTAATTCGCAATCCGTTAAAGGAAATGTTTCCAGGTTTCCTAACCTCCAAATAAAACGTCAAAATTTATTCTGTTATTCCATTGTTTTGGCGCGCGTTTTTCGTTTTATGAGTTTATTTAAGTTAAAATAATGGATAGTCTAAATACTATTAATGTTCCCATAGAATTAAAGAAAGGAGACAAATTCAGTTCTGCAAAAGAATTTGATAAAATACTGGGTAAGTTAACTCTTCTAAACAAAAGTGTATTTGAGAAAATAAGCATATATTAAAAGCACTCAATAAATTTATTTTAGAAGATAACACGAAGAATCGCTATGTACAATTTTATAGAAGGGATAGTCGTCGAATCGAAACCGCCAAAAGAGTAGTCAAACGATACTTAAATCCAGATTTACCAGTTAAAATATTCTTGTATCCACGGTGGCAAGAATTTTATACCATCTGGAAAGGGAAAAAGGCAAACTAAGTATGTATATAATGTGTCATATATTTGCCAAGAAATGAGAACAAATACTTTATTCCTTTTAAAAATAATTTTAGGTTCAAGATACCTAGTCAAGTTCAGTGTAAAACAATTTATTTGTTGAACCAAATACAAAAATTTGCACTAATATCCCCATTTTTTGCTTCATGAAAGCCAATACCTCAATTCTCAAGTGTGAAGATTCATAATATTTACTTTTTAGGACCTTTAGACAAGATATTCCATGTCCTGCAAATGTTACACTTAGAGTAGCAAAAAACGGCAATGAATTAGAAATTGTTTCAATTGATACACTACATAACCACATTATAGACAAACACTTGTTTCAACATCTGCCCCAACAAAGAAAATTACCTGAAAAAGTCAGACAGCAAGCTAAAAAGTTATTAAGTTTGAAGGCAAATAAACATCTAGTTCGACAAAAATTAGAAGGCAACACAAAACAAATAATTAGCTTGAAAGATCTTTCAAACATAAAACACAGAGATAAACTGAAATATCAAAACTCTGTTGAAACTGCTGTTACTGCAATTCGGGAAAAATTTGGTGAGTTGAGGTTTCTGAATATTTTTACATAAGAGGTGTACAATTTTCATAGAATTACGATAATTTTACAGTTGCAAGGACTACCACAATAATTCCATAGCTTTTAAAAAAACTGTTCCTAATAGTCTTAAGTCTGAATGTGTGTAGAGATAATGAATGATGAGAATTTTATAAAATACCCGACCGAATACCACTCTTCCATCAAAATTTCTGTTTTGTTCCAGTAAAACATGCTTTCATACAAATTTGTGGTTAATTTTGAAGCACAAGCTGTATTACCCCCCATAAGTCTCTAAACGTAATTATTCTTTCTAATTTAATGGTTTCATTGCTTTTTTTGCTATTTGCTAACAATAATACTTAAGTTTTTTGTATTTTTCCAGGTTCCGACTGTCATTTATTGGTGGACACCAACAATATTTTTAAAGGTCTTCTTTTTTGTACACCCACAATGAAAATTACAATGGAAGCTTATCCTGAATTATTATGTATTGATGGGACATTCAAATTATTGAACATAAGGACTCCTGTTTACTTAATTTTAATTGAGGATGGATGTGGAGAAAGTCAAGTTGTAGCTGTCTCAATTTTGGTTTCAGAAGACTATGAATGCTTAAAATGGTTCCTTCAAAAATTTAAAGAAATAAACCCAAGTTGTGAAAAAACTAAGACTATAATGGCTGATAAGGATTGGTCTGAGAGACCAGTTTTTAAAGAATGTTTTCCTAGCGCTCAAATTTTAATTTGCATATTTCATGTGTTTAAAGTTTTTCAAAGGGAAATCACTACAGAAAAAATGAAAATAACTAATGAGGAGAGAATTCTTACTTTAGAATTATTGCAGGAACTAGCCTATGCTAGCAATAAAAAATATTTTGATCAGATTTGCAATAAAATTAAGGGGTCAGTATCACAGAGTACTTGGAGATATTTGGAAGAACAGTGGCTTAATATTTACGAGGAGTGGTGTCCTCATTTAGGCGAGAACATTTTAAATTTTTTAAATAGAACAAATAATAGGGTTGAAGCAATTAACCAGAAATTGAAGATGGTTATTGAAAAAAATTGTTCTTTAGGAGAATTTTTTGAGCATTTATTTATTATTTTAAAATCCCTTGAAAAGGAAAGGAAAAATAGGTTGGCAGAAACACTTAATAAAAGGCCTGTTAGAAATATATGTAGAGGTACCCCAGAATATGATTTTTTCAATTATTTGACAGAATATGCTTTTGACAAAGTATTACATCAGTTGAAAAATTCAGAGACATTCGCCATAACAGTGACTGAAGAAGGTTTTACTCTTAAAAATAAAGAAACTGAATACAAGGTGTCCAAACATTCTTGCTCATGTTATTTTTTTAACAGTATGAGCCTTTTTTTAATAAGGAAATTGTTAAAGAAAGGTGGACTAGAGACTACTTTCTTAAAAATCAGATATATTTTCAAAACTTGAGTGATCCCTCAATACTCCAGCAGCTTGCAGTTGAAAATTTAAATTTAAGTATAGACAAAGAATCTCCAAAGAATGTTAAAGTGTTGAATCAGCAGCAAAAATATAGAATAGCATTTGTGAAATGTAAAGAAATTGCATCTTTGGCTTCTGAGGCAACAGGATATAATTTTGAGAAAGTTCTAGAAACTTTAGATTCTGTGAAAAACTTTTTGCATATAACAGTTGAAGAGGGTGGTGGTAGTTAGTAAAACTTTTAAATTTAGTTGATATGTGCCTCTTATTAGAAATAATTGTATTAGTTCTGTAGTTTATCATATAATGTTTAAAAAGTAATCCCAAAATTTTATTTTTAGGTTTAACAAACACTTTACAACCAGATCAAACTGACATAGATATTAACATTTTTGATGTAGAAGATAGCAAAGGTAGGTTTTTATCATTCTTAGGCATCATTCTTTGTTCAGTTTTTGATTAAAAAATAGTATTTTAGATATTCCGCTTAAACTCTTATATTATTATTTTTAGGATTAATAGAAATTCCAGTAGGAGACGAAATCAATAGGTGCAGTATTGACAGTGTTGCAGATGAAGTAATAGAAGGTAATTTGATAATTATTTATTTATTAACCCTAAATAAATAATTAATATTAATTGAATACCAAATAATATTGAGTATATGGTGTTTGAAAATACAATTATGATTCTGAAGTCCCAAAATAATCTCGCAGTGAGCCTTAAAAATTTTATTTTATTTTCAGAAACAACACATGTTGCTTGTGGAGAAGGGAGTCAAGGTAATATTGTGAAATATAAATGTTGGTTAATCTGCTTTATGTATGTGTTTTTCTAGATACATCAGATCTCCAATTCAATCTTGAAGAGCATGATTACTGTAGTAATAGAGTTATGGTTACACCAAATAATACAGAAGGTAAGCCAGCTTAATTTTAATTATTTATTGATGTTAAAGTATTTCTTTTAATTTTTTAGTCAGTGAAAATAGCATGAATATAAATAGTATAAAGTTACCACCAATTCTTAAAAAAAGAGGAAGACCTGCTGGTAGTGATGTCACGGCAATCGGATTACCAAAAAAGAAGAAAAAAATAAAGAAGCCTTTTAATAAATTAAGCACAGCTGAAAAAACTAAAATTGTCCTTCCATGGATACTGAAATATCCAGAACAAGTGTATGCAAAAAAATGTCTACAAGAAAGTGATTTCAAGGACGTTGAAGAAGTTGATATTAGAATTACTGAAATAAATATAGCAATTATAAAAAAATTTTTCACCTTAGAAGCTTTTGAAAAATTAAAGGTGTTGAAAACAAAGAAGAAACTGAGTGGAATATGGACATGTGGATCTTGCAAGGAAGAAATTGGTAACTTTCCATGTATTAGATGTGATCGATGTCTTCACTGGTTTCATTTATCATGCTCAAAAAATTCTTATAATGGAATGTATTCAAATTGGCTATGTGCATTATGTTGTCAGTGACTACTGTGTATCCTGCTGTAGTTATATAATCTCTGTCATAATTTAAACTAATGCAATATACTCTATGTTATATCATACATATAATTTGTGTTTTATTACATTCAGTAAATATTAAAATTTTATCGCAGATTTGACCTATGTAAGTAGTATAACTATTCTATGCTAAGACAGCCGTGGCTATATCAAACCGGACCAACGCTGTTAATCAAAATATTTAAAATCAAATGTCTTGATACTTAGCTATCGTGACACCTATGACCAATCAGGAGATCAGAATGATGTTAAGGCTGCTTTATTATATAATTTAAAAAGTATTTATTACAAAGTTTGGTCTCTTACTATAATTTAACAAGTACTTACGTGATGCAAAATGTCAATTTATACTTCATATGTAGCAAATTTAAATTTAAAAATTCTTCAGCAATACATTTAATTTAACCATTTTTTATTTAAAGCTTTTTGTCAAATTTACTTTACACAAATGGACACCTCATAATTTCAATGATTTTGCAAAAATATGAGGTAAAATTAAAATGAATCCTATCTGGATCTGGAAAAAAGGAACACACTGTAGATTTAAAAAAATATATAAAGTTTTGAGCCATTTTGTGTGCGAGGTGCATGAAATAAAATTACAAATTTAATACTTTTATCTTGAGAACGGAGCTTTTTAGGTCATAAAATTTGAAAAAAAAACTAATTTCAAATAACGCAACGGCATTTTTGGAAAGAAAGCGATGGTTTAAATACCGAGTCTAGAAAAATTACAATCGACTTATAAGTTTCTAGTTTAAATAAAATAAACAGACAATATTAAAATTATATTTTGTATTCAAAATTCAAGAACAGGAGAACACAGTTACGCTCCCTATCTATTTCTTTTTAACGGATAACTAAATAACAAACGCCGTCCGTTTAACGGGCGGGGAATTAAAATAAGCTGTCCGTTTAACGGACGGGGAGTCACTGCCTAAAATTTATGTTTAATATAATCTTAGGTTTAGATTTATTCTGAAAACAAGCTATATAAGGACTTATTCACCATTTTGTGAAGTAGGTTTTTATTTATGCCATTACAATGTGTCTTGACTTATTTATGAATAGACTTTTACTTCTTAAAACTTTTTATTGCTTTATTTCCTAGCTGTAATAGTACACTCAAATAATCTATGCTAATTTAATTAAAATTTGGATGATTAATTGATGTAATTGAATAAATTAGTTTTCTTTACATTAAGAGTTAGTTTAAAATGATCCAAAAACCATTTAACCTTATTCATGTCCTTAATTAATAAATCCTACACTTCTTCCTGTGTATTACTGGGGAAAATCAAAATAGAGTCATCAGCATAGGCTGGCTCAAAGCTCCTCCTACTTTAACATAATCAGATACATTTTAAGAACATTTAACACGGATCCTCCACTACATATAGCTATGCACAATGTCCAGTAGCATAGCCTGAGGGATTGTGTCAAATGCCTCACAAAAATTAGAAACTTACACAGATGTATAACTTTTACAAATATTTGTGACTAAATACACAAAATGATTTAAAATATATCATTTTTTAAAATATAACTATTATTACATCCAGGGTTAGGCTTACTCCAGACTGGACTCAGAAAAAATACAGGTATCTGTATTTTAAAAACAAGACAATGTATCTTGTTAATCTTTTCAGAATTTGAAAGCTTGCTTCTTTAGCTTTAAGAAGCCAGTTATTTTGATTACTTCTTCAATTCATTAAAAATAGTTCGTTCACACCTTAAATCTAGCTTCAAAAACCACCACCATATTTAGTCAAAAAGAGGGGTAGCAGTAATTCATTTCTTATGAAATTTGTAGTCAGACTTAAATTATTCATATTGTAAAAAAGTGATGTGATTTGTAGCATTTTAATCAAAACCAATGCAATCTAAGCTTCAAAAATGATCATTGGAGATTAAATATCAGTATTTTTTTATTGTAAGGGTAAAAAACTCACTAAATTATATGTAGCTTCATTATGCAATGCAAAAAAAATTAAAGAAATATGGATCACTAAAACATCTGTTTTTGTATAATTAATAATTATGGTCTGTTGCATTTGGAGAAATTGAAAAAGCAAAGCAATTGTTTTTTAGGATCAAGATCAAAACTTTGGATATTGTGATTTAAGTAACAGTTTTCCATCTCAAACAGACCTTACCATCAAAATGTTTAGCTAACGTTTGAGAGTTAAGCTTTGCTGAGGAAGGTAGTATAACATTGGAGTGAAAAACGAAAAATGTATTCTCTTGATGTCACAGTCTAAGTGGACATTTGTTACTTTAAAGTTTTTATTGAAATTTACCAAGTTCTTTTTCATTATATTTTCTTATGGGAAATTATATAAATAATTTCTCTAAATGAACTTTCGAACTAAAAAATCTTCTGTTGTTGACTCTGATGTTATTTATTGAAAGCTTTTTACTGTACTTAAATTTGTAATAGTTAATGTAATTGTATGATTTTTATGCATTCGGGCACAAACAAATAAATCAGTAAATTTATGTGTTTTAATTAAAAAATTACAAAACTTATTCCTAGTTATTATATATTATATTTATTTTAGCACTTAATTTTTTCTTTTGGAGTTAAACTTATATTTTACTTCTAGTTTCAGTATCTAAGTTTTATTACCTGACTGTATTAAATATTTTAGGTTTCATTACTTAACTATTTTTATATGTTTTGTAATTTATTATTTCTTTTGTAAAATTAAGTTTTCTTTTTATATAACAATATATTAAATAAATACAAACATTGTGAATTTGTAAACTAGCAAAATACTAAATAAAGGATAATAATATAATATACTCACTATACCATGGTCTATAGCTGTATGTGCATTATTTTAAAATTATCATATTAAAGCCGTGACAATTAAAATTGAAGATAGGTTGTATCAGAAATACTTTTACCAACAACAAAATATAATAACAATGACAGGCAAACCAATAGTATTTTTATCATCTAAAATGATCAATTATCATCTAATGATGTACAGGAATATTGATTATAAATTGAACCCTCATTTTTTTGTGGGACATCCATGTTATATTATGTCCATTAAATAGGCATCTTTTTGCTAATCATAAATATATTAGGTTTGATATCTTTACCTTTAAAGGCAATTGAGAAAAACCATGACATAACAGGCAAGTTATTCATATCTGTGTTATGTTTTCTCTAACATCTCTGATAATAGATATATTGTCAATTTCCTGTGTTCAATGTGTCAAACCTAATATAATTATAATTAGCAAGAAAAGACCCATTTGATGGACATATACAGGGTGTACCATCAAAACAAAAAAAAATTGTCATGCTTTTCCAAAAAACACCCAGTATACATAGAAACTAATAGATTAAAAATCTACAACTTCTGCATTTACCATTTTTTTCTACCCCTTTCAACAAAAAAGTTAAATGAAGGTTTAATTTATGATCAATCAAAATTCGTATGCCATCATAAAATGCTTACTTCCTTTTGAAGTATTCAAGATTTTTGTGTAATTATATAATATGATTTGTTCTTAAATTCCAATGGGATTTGATTATATGTCCTTGGCACCATTTACTATGAGTTTATTTTAACAAATAATGACATTATGTCAAAGTCAGTTAAATAAGATATTGTTTAAACTAGATTTTTCTCAATTAAAAATTATTTTACTTAGTCCAACATTAAACAAAGCACTACAGGTATTATAAGGGATAATGCTTTTAGTCAATGTCTATCCCTCTTGAAACACTGTCTCAACCTTAAGGTTTGGAACTATTTATTTAGAAAACTTAACATTTACTTGAATAAAGATTCTAAAAGATATACCACAATTTTTTTTAACAATACGCATTCTTATAAGTTTGGCGGCCAGTTCCCAACATATGGTAAAGTCAACAATAAGATATAATATTTTTTGGAAATTCTATAAGATTAGGCTATAAAAATTTATATTTTAAAAGTTAATTGATAAAATAATTTACAAGATCTAAACTACTTTATACCAGTTAATAAACTTAAGAATCTGAAAGCATGAAATTAATTGAGGGTATCTTCGAAAGACTTTTGTCATTTATAATTATATCATGCACCTAACTTTTTCCTAAACCATACGTAGATTAAAAAAAAATTGAAGATGTGATGTGCGATATCTGGCATACTTACTAAATTAACTTATTACTGAATTGTGTATACCAACTGGAGAAAATATATAAATAGGCCATAGTTAATATTTTTAAAATATTGGGAAAAATTTTTTAAATTTCTAATCCACTTTAGCTATATATCTTTAATTAATATACAAAATATGTAATACACTTTAAAAAATTTATTCAGCATGGAATTAAAAATAAAGTTGACACTACATTTATCATATGGTGCATCTTTTTTATTTCTCAAACTACACACTTTCTCAGCAACAGTAATTATAAATGAGCAACTTTATGTGACAAGCATATTTAGTAAATTTATCCACTTTATGTGACAAGCATATTTAGTAAATTTAAAGGTGCAGAATTTGAAGCTTCCATATAACAAAGAGGCCCAATTATTACATTGATGGAATGGGCTATAACTGGGGCTATATGACACTCAGATCAATACCCGTAACTAAAGTCTTTTCTTTCTTCCTATGCAAACAGGGCAACAAAGAGTACTCAAGTATGACTATAATATACACGTCACTAATATCTGCAATGCACATACATATGAGCAGAACTAACTTCCTAAGCCTTGTGTACGATACCTATATCAAACATCAAGACTTGCATTGGTCCTAAAACAAATTATAATTAATAAAGTACCTGCATGAATAACAAGCTTAGGGAAAATCATTAACAATCTTATAAAACCCTAATCAATATGTGACTGATAAAAACTGATTTTTAGATAGGTATTTGATTAGGATCAGGATAAAAAATGAAACACCAAAAAAACTTAAAAAAAAGTAGAAATTATGTGTCTCAAAAAGCTCACAAAACAAATTAGTTGAAAGATATATATTCAAGCTTAAAGGCTTTTGTGGATTTTTATATGGTCTTTTGTTTTATCTTTAGGTAGGGAACAACATCAACATCAACAAATAAGACTATCTGAGTGTAAAAACTGAAATGGTTGCAACTTTATACCATATTCACACTATTCTAAAATAAACATACCCAGTTTAAAAGTAAAAGGTTTAAAATCATCTCGATGCAAACAAGCAATAACCTCTTCCTGGGCTTTCCAACATTTTTTTTTTCAATATTCAATCTTCATTATTCCATTAAATAGAAATTATCTTGTGATAAACAAATGCTTTATAATAAACAAAAAAAACAATAAAAATATTTTCACTTTAAAGTTAGAATACAGGGAAATACGCTAACATCATTTTTTCATGGTGTAGTTTTGATTAAAAATGAATAAACAAACAATATATTTATTTTTATCAATAAAACATTCCACACATTCCAATCTGTCGGGATTTCGACTGTTAGGGCCAGTGAAGTTTCGGTCCACTAACTGTTTGGGCCGATGTAGTTTAGGGGAAAATACGCACTACCTTTTGAACTAAATTTGAAGTGAGTCGGATAATTTGTTTTTGAACTAAGTATGCCGCGTACAGTCAGACCGACGGAAATGAGAAATCATGTTTTTTGGCATCTAGGGACCCTAAATTGTGAAGATCTGTGAAAACCTGGATGAATGGATTTTTTACGATTACAATACTTTCCAATTACGAGGGAAATAATACAAATTCCAGAAATTTTAAAACCGCACGATTTTCTCTTGATTTGTAGAAGAAAATATATTATGTTAATATTTTTTGGATAAAAACCTATTATTTTTAAAATATTATTGTCATAACTATAATAAGGTGGGACACACGGACAAGTATTTTATAAAAGTGCATATATTTATTAGGAATTAATTAATATTAAATTTAAATTTTTACTGAGGTATTATTCAACATCATTTAACATTTGTAGTTTTCAACTCAACTATGATTACTTTTTCATTTGTTCAAACAGAAATATTATATATAATATATTCAATAACATATTCAATAATAAACGACGCCACAACTGCGCGCAAACTGGAGGATATAAAGAATTTCTTGTTCGAAGTTTTTTTTTAATAATTTCAATTGAGATCGTATTTACTTTACAATAGTAGGTTCATTTACCGGTTGTTTAGTTGGTTACCCACCAAACTACAGACAACGTGACAACATCGCCAGATGGTTTTCTACGCTGCCGCCAGCGAGCGACAGAAGCAGAACTCCGCCAGACAAGATGAAAAGCAAGCTAGCAGAAAACGCGCTTAAGGTTTATTTACATTATTTTCATATGTTTAATTGTGAAAATGAAAAAGTGAACTAGAAAACTACGAAGGCGTAGAAGGGCCACTTAAAAATCGTTTTTTGTTTCTAAAATTTCGTGTAAATTAGACGAAATTTTAAAACAAAATTTCGTACTCTACTACGCAAATTTAAAATTCCGTGTAAATGAGAGGAAGTTTTAAAATTTCGTGTAAAATAGACGAAATTTTAGAATTTCGTATAAATAAGACAGAATTTTAAAATATCGGTAAAAGTTCTCTATAACAGAACGGCGTACACGGTTAATACTCTGACGTCAGTGAAGTCTGACGGGACATTTGTAGTTCCCCCCGCCCCTCATAAACTTTTTTCGATGATTAGTGGTGCAAACTGGTGCTAGGTGAACAGGTGTTCTACTACAGTAAAAAAAATAAATTGGGTAGTGGTTTGTGGTGTTCTACTGGGATACAAGAAATTATTGATGCAGTACGTCCTATTTCTTTCTAAAATAGTATTTTCCTGCGTACAGGCAATTTCCAGTTTTTGTTGTACTACCTATAGTGACTTTATGCAAGACAGTGTGATCATACAAGACGAGCCCCCATTTATTTGCAAATTTTGTATGAGCTTATATGGGAGAATTGCAATAAATATCGCATTAATACCAAATAAAATGCTTTTATTCTAAAAAAATTATAGAAGAACGTCATTTACTATGTATGGGCGTTCTAAAGTTATTTATTTTTGTTATTATTGGAGTGTTATGGGTTGAAAAAATCTGAGATCGTGAGAAGTGTGCTCTACTAAAGTGCTTCATTTCTGTTGGGTTGCTATGGGTCAGGAAAATGTGATACCTCAGAAGTGTTTCTTATGTAGTTATAAATTCTCTAAAAGGAAAAACTTTCACTACAAGTTTGAATTTGAAGTGTCTAAATTAACTTGAATGTTGGATACCTTTGACAAAATTATTATATCTGTCTCATTTTGTTTAAAAGTAATGCTTTTTCTATTCTAAATAACTTCCGCTGAAAATTCATGTAGCATACAAAATAACTCCAGCATTTATCTTATGTGAAAAAAACTACATATTTACTAGCATGTTTTCCTAAGGGCTTTTATGAAATTTTTTAGCTGCAAAGTGCTGAGCTGAAAAATGTCATACTCCGGGAAGTGACGATTGTAGTTGCATACCATCCGGTCAACAAATGTGCTAGGGCAATAATTTGTATGGTGGTATCTTTCTAAAAATAGTTTAGATTGTCTCGTTCTCCTAATAGGAACCAAAAATAAGACCAACTCCAGCAATATTTCGCAGTCAATTCCTCCATTGAGCAATTTGTGTAGAAAAATAAGAAGTGCCTTCTTTCTTTGAAATTCTAGGGTTTGCAGGCCACAATGAAGGGTTCTTGTATTATATGTCAGACCTTGATATGGAAAATTAAATTTATATAAGAGGTATTTTGCAAATCTATGTTGTACTTTTTCGATTCTGTCAATGTGACACTGATATGAAGGACTCCATATTGCAGAACAGTATTACACAACGCTCCTAACCAATGAGTTATAAAGATACCCAATTGCGTTGGTATCAATCACATGCTTTGTATGTCGTTTTATAAAACCCAGCAATCTAAAACCCATAAGTACAATGCTATCAATATGCAAATTAAAAGTTAAATTTTCATCAAAAATAACACCCAGATCGGTGAAAGAAGTAACAACTTCAAGATGAACAACATCTATGAGGTAGGTGAGGTGTGTATAGACCGATATCCCTACTGCCAAGTTGTCTCCAAAGTATTTGAGAAATGTATGGCCTTAAGAATAACTGCATTTTTTGAGACAAATGAACTGTTTTCTAAGCAGCAATTTGGTTTTAGAAGGGGTGAAAGTACCATAATGGGTATTCTTGATCTCATCTCTTCTATTATAAAATTAATAAAATATTAGAATCGATTGATGAGGATATTAACTATTATAACCTAGATCATAACATCTACTATTTTGGTGTGCAAAGTACTCCTGAATAGAATAAAATGGATGAGCATTAAAAAAGTGTTTTATTTCTCTCCTAAATTTATTAAAACCTACAATCCTTCTACTTTAGGGATGCATTGAATTAAACACTTTCATTCCCATGTAGTAAGGCCCCTTTTCATATAAAGCTGTGGAGTGACGGGGTACAGACCGACCATCTCTATTCCTGGTGGTTATACCACTGGCTTGCATTGAACTATTTGACTTAAATTGATTCTTGTTTTTAAAAACAAAGCAGCACACACTAAACAAATACAATGAATAGACTGTCATAATATGCAAATCTCAAAAAAGTGGAGCACAAGACTCAAGATAGTCCACATTGCAAATTGATCTTACTATTCTCTTCTGCATGACAAATATCCGTGACATAGTTTGAGCATTGGTGCCCCAAAATATAATACCGTATGATAGTCGTGAATGAAGATATGCATAATAAAATGTCAACAATGAAGCACGACCAACAAGGCTTCTTATATTATAAATTGTATTTAAAACTGGAAAAAGCTGGCATAACAGGTGTCTGTCTCAGCTGAATCAAATCTTTTCTCGTGGACCGTTTTCAGAAAGTTAAAATAATTAGCGAAAAGAATGATATTGTGAATAATATATTTCAGTCTGACCTGGAGGAAAACCCCATAAGTACTCCACAAGGTTCAATATTAGCCCCTTTATTGTTTTTGATATTTTTTAATGACCTTCCCCAATTTATATCCAATGATAATGTTTCCGTAACACAAATTGCTAATGACATATCAGCAATTGTTAGTAATGAAAGCTTGAATACTGCTCTTGAACTTGATAGCTATTAAGAAAATGTCAGAGTGGTGTAAACTAAATTTTCTGGTTTTAAATCATGCGAAGACTAATTTTGTGCACTTTACTAATGTATTCACAAGCAAATGACATAACATAACATTAAACATTAATAATAGTGCATTAAATCAAAGTAGTTCAACAAAATTTTTGGGCCTTATAGTCAATGGAAACCTAAACTGGGGAGAACAAGGACAAATTATTGGTGGGAAAATAGCCTCAGCAAACTATGCAATCATGAATCTTAAACCGATAGTAGAATTGAACTTTATAATGAGCTTCTATTATGCATATGTTGAATCAAGATTGTCGTATGGGCTAATATTTTGGGGAGGTCACACATCAACAATAAACAGAATATTTTTGATCCAGAAACGAATCATTCGTACTATTGCTAACTCTGCGCCACTCGTTTTCGTCTGAAAGTTAGGACAGTTTTTTAATTATATCTGTATAATATAAATATGTTTGTAATAGATAATTTTTTTTATGTTTAAGACCAATTTATCAATAAATTCGGGAACCATAAATACGAGAAATAGAGATGGACTAGCTGTGCCAAGACATTCTACAACAATCTTTGAAAGGGGTTCATATTATATGGGCACAAAAGTTTTTAACTGCCTGCCACATACTTTAAAAGTATGTCTTACTATTAGGACTAGGTTTAAGAAAAGAATAAAACTCTTTCTTACTCGTCATCCCTTTTATTCTGTATTTTGAACATAACTCTGAGATCTGTCAGTATTGTCATTTACCTAATTAGCATAGTACTTTCTGTTTTAGCTATGTATTGTAGTAAATGTGTATGCATGTCATGTATGTATTTGTTTAAAAAGTATGTGTGTAGTGTAAACGTAGTGTATTAGTTTTGATATTGTTGTATTGATTTTATTTCTTTTTTCTCTATTGTTGACGATCCAATGTTACATTCTAATCAATAAAGTAATATGTCTGATTTGATTTGATAGTGAATGCCTTTCAAGAGAAGCAACAGAGCACAGTCCTTTTTCGTGATCTTAGCAAGGCCTTTGACTGTTTTTGCCATAACATCCTCTTACAAAAACTATGTGCTTACAATTTTAGCACTAGTAGCATAAAATTAGTAGAGTTCTACCTTGAGAACAGGAGTCAAGTGGTGAAGTGTGATGGAGTTGATATTGACAGATAAATATCAACATTGGTGTTCCACAGGCTTCAATTTTAGTCCCAGTTCTATTTCTCGTTTACATCAACGACTTGTTAATGATGGCATAGTGCAATACACCCACTTTGCTGAAGATACAACTATGTCGATTACCAGGAATACATTGGCGGATTCTTTAATTGGTTCTGTGGCTGCACAGTCTGAGGCTGAGCATTGATTTTGTGCAAATTGGCTTCTCGTTATTAAGGAGAAAACAATTAAAATCGTGTTTGCAATGCGTGCTCTGGATGAATGTGGGGATGTTGTGTCTGAGGCAAAATTTCTGGGAGTCACCTTAGATCCACCACTTCAGTGGGATCCGTATATAGACAATATTGCTGGAAAGTTGGCACAGGGCATATATGTGCTGAGAAGCCTGTCAACATGTGTGTCCTTACTGGTTCTACAAACAGCCTATTTTGTGGTATTTCATTCCCACCTGTCCTATGCAATACTAGCTTGGGGAAATTCCTCTGGGGCTCAAAGGGTAGAGTAGGGCAGTGAGAATCATTGCTAAACTTGACTACAGGGATGATTGTAGAGATGCATTTGCATCTGTTAATTGGGGAATGAGGGAAATCATTTGAGGGAACTGCATAGACGCATAAAATTTGACAATAATTTGAACCTTGAGAGAGTCTATAAATCCAGAATGAAAAAACACAAATCAAATATTGCCACTGCTAAAAAGACATATAACTCTGACAAAATACTTTCATCTGCTAATATTACCCGAGGAGCTTGGGATGTTATTAACTCACTCACTAATCATACAAATCAGAGGGCAATGCTCTTCCAGATGCCATAGTTTCCAATGGTGTGGAGGTGACTGGAGTGTCACAAATTGCTAATGCGTTTAACAATTACTTTAATAAAGGTGTAAAGTCAATTGTTGGAAACTGTCAACATAGTGTGAATGTGCAGTTACCAACTAATCCAATCTCCGAAACTATTTTCTTGTTACCTTTTACTGAAGTGGAAACCCTGGAGATATTAAAATCAGCTTCTAACAAGAAATCTTGTGGGGTGGATGATGTACCGTGTGACTTGCTGGGTAAGTGTGCCGGGGGCATTGTATCACCGCTCACATATCTAATCAATATATCTTTTGAATATAGGTACTTCCCACATGACTTAAAGAAAGCGGTGGTGATCCCAATTCACAAGAAGGGTGACAAATCAGTTGTTGACAACCTCTAGGCTCATTGCTCTTTTTTCCGTGTTCTCGAAGGTCTTTGAGAAGGCATTCCGGATGAGACTTGTGGGCTTCTTGAATTCCTTTAATATACTTACCTGTAGACAGTTTGGATTTAGAGTTGATCATTCAACTACCGATGCTGTAATTCCTTTTTACCCAAAAATTCTGGAAAATTTTAATTTAAAACTTAAATCAGCGGGAATTTTTTATGACTTTACAAAGGCCTTCGATACTATCAACCATGTGACTCTCTTGAAAAAGCTCCTCCATTACGAGATAAGAGGATCAGCTTATAGGTGGATTGAGACCTATTTGACGGGAAGGACCCAGGCAGTCAAGGTGGTGAATGAGTGTGGACTTGCTGTCTCCGACTGGGCCAATGTGACCACTGGGGTGCCCAAAGGCAGTGTATTAGGGCCAATCCTTTTTCTATTGTTTATTAACGATTTACCTCTTTTTATAAACCATAGCTATGTAACACTCTTTGCGGACGATACATCTACCATCATTGATGGGTGTGACTATGAAAATCTGTGCTCAAAAGCAAATATGTGTGTGAATGATGTTGCGACCTGGTGTGAGAGGAATGGACTTTTCTTGAACAATGCTAAGACCAGCTTTATAGTCTTTACTCCTATCTGAGTGAATCGAGATAGAAGTTTACTTATTAAGAATCAGAACATAAATCTCATCCAACAACAAAACACCAAATTCCTTGGAATCACCTTGGACCAACATCTGTCATAGGATGAGCAAAATTCACTGACATTTTGTCAGAGATTAGCCATTCTGGTTATATTTCTGATACGAAACATAAGACATATTCTGCTTTTAGTATTTTATTTGTAGGTTTGCTGAAGACGGGGGTAGACTTTCCCTCGAAACGTCCAGAAAGCAGGCATTTTTCAGTGTCGTTCCTCGGGTACCTTCGTAGTGGACCCAGAACTCAAGACTATCTATTCAATTTATAGGGTAACTATATTTTATTTTTTATTTATTTTTTTCAATTTTCTAAGGCGGAAAAACCCAAAAAATAGTTTTAAAAGATTTTACTTATCAACAAATAATTTAAAAGTATCGTCAGAAGAAGAGGATCGGCCCAAGAAAATGGCAAAATCAGAAACTCCTATTCAAGAAATAAAGGATGTTCAAGGACTTAGGACTCTAGGTGATCGAATAGAAAATAAAACTACTGTTAACGATGCAGACAATTTTAGTTTCAACATGGATGATTTTGTAACATTTCCACTAAAAGAAACAAACTTTTTACATAGCACTAGTTTTGATGTCGTAAATGAAGTGACTATTACTTCTAGTGATCAGCTTGAGAATAGTTTGTATTCTGCCGAAACACCACCAGTATCTGAATCGTTTTCACAATCGAAAACATTTGTGGTTCATAGAGGACAAATATTTAAAGAACTAACAGACTATTTCACATGTGTAGAGAAGCTTAATATTTTCGTCGAAATTGAAATAATTTCTACAAATGGTGTAAAGGAAGCTGCTTTTGATGGGGGTGGTGTGTTCAAGGATGCACTTACCGAATATTGGTCAGAATTTTATGAGACGTTATGTGAGGGTTCATCCTACCAAATTCCAGAAATTAACCACATGGTCACAGAAGAAAAGTGGAGAGCTATAGCAAGAATTCTCTTTCTTGGCTTTAAACAGGTACAATATTTTCCTGTAAAGTTAGCAAGACCTTTCATGGAATATTCGGTCTTTGGCAAAATAACATCTGATTTGTATGAAGCATATTTATGCACTATACCCTCTGTAGATGCTGATGTATTACGAAAAGCACTATTAAATTTTAACGACATCGATGCGGATGACATAATGGAAACTCTATCAAATTTAGACTGTCACCGAATTACCACTAAGGATAACATTAGAGAAATTATATATGAACTGGCGCATTTGTTGATAATTCAAAAGCCCATGTTTATCTTGGACTGTTGGAGCAACATACTGCGCGACCAATTTTCGCAAAATACCTTACATACAATCTATGACATTAACAAAGTAACCAATAAATCTGTGTTGGCTTTGATTCGTGCTACAGATGAGGAGTTAAGCACCGAAAAAGAGAAAGTGTTAGGATTCATGAAAAAGTTTATAAGAGAAGCGGATTCTGGCATTTTAACAAATTTTTTAAGATTTGTCACAGGAGCTGACATTATTACTTGCACTTCGATCCATATTGAGTTTAATCAGCTTGAAGGTGCCCAGCGAAGACCAATTTCCCATACCTGCAACAATATTTTGGAACTCCCGATTTCATATGACTCTTACAGATCATTCATATCTGAGTTTAACAGTGTTTTAAAGTCCGGTATCTGGAGTATGGACATTATTTAATATTCTTTCAATATTTACCTTTACCTCTTATTATGTGTAGTAGTTTTCAAAGAATAATATTGTTTTTGTTTAGAATATTTTATTTTTTTGTTAATTAAATTAATGTTTAAAAATTTACCTATGTTGTGCAAAGCCAGAATTAATATATGTGTTTTTGTTTGTATTATTATTTAAAAATATATTTTAATAAAAGTTGAGACAAAAAACGTTTTCTCTTTAATTTGAACCAACTTTTACAGTATAAAATAAGGTAAAATGGGTACAATGCCTTTATAAATAATTATCCAAAAAAGCTGTGTTTCGATATAATAACAGATGAACTTTTAGACATCATGCAGTGGGCTCTTATTATCTTAAACAGCTATTTTGTACAGAGTGGTTTGAATTCTTCCCTCATCATTGGGATCTCATAAGGCGTAAGAGAGGGTCGCTTAAATTGTTGCGAAATTGCGCAATCTGATGATAGTTAATAAAATGTCAATTTAAATAGTTTTGAGGATATTTAGAAGATGAAGAATTTTCACAATTTTTTTAGTTTATTTCTTGAGATACATCAAAATAAATGACACATTTTCAATGCCACTTTTCACCTTCCACAAAATGATCTTTAAATTTTTGCTCCGACGTTTTGGCTTTCCTCAACCATCATAAACTTTGTTATTTTCAAAAGGTAGTCGAAAATGTTGATTTTATGGCTAATAAATCGTAAACTTTATTATGAATACGATAATCATCACACATAATTTATTAGATTATTCTGATTTGAACACAAGTCACCAACAGTGCAAAACAATTTTAAATGACAGAGCATAGCGATTTACTTTAAGTGACATGTATTTTTTTGCCTTATTTGCAATATTTTTTGTATGCATGTTTTTTAAAGTAAAAATATCTATGATTGTGTAATTTAAACTGGTTTTGCTCTCATGATGACGACCTGTTTTCAAATTTGAGAACTTCTAATTAAGTATGTCGTATATTAATTTTATGCGTAATAAATTGTAAATTTTATTCTGAATTCAATGATATATCACACATAATCAATTTAGTAGTTGTCGAATTTGAAAACAAGTCACTATATATTTTTCCTTTAAAAAGTATGCATACAAAAAAACATTGTGATGCAAAAAATACATATTATTTCAAGTAAATTACTTATTAATTAATTAATTAATGTTTTGTCATTAAAAATTGTTTTGCACTGATGGTGACTTGAATAGTCTAATAAATTATGTGTGATGATTATTGCATTCAGAATTAAGTTTACGATTTATTAGTCATAAAATGAACGTTTATGAGTATCGAAAATAATAAAGTTGATGATGGTTGTGGAAAGCCAAAACGTCGGAATAAAAATCTAATACTACCATCTCGTAGAGGATAAAAGTGACAATGAGAATGTGTCATTAATTTTGACGTGTGAGACAATAAAAGCAGAATAAAATTGGAAGCGTGAAAATTCGGCTTTTTTGAATATCTTCGAAATTTAAAATCGGCATTTTATTAACAATCAGATTGCGCAACGATTTAATGCGGGTCAAAATCGAGCCACCCTGTACATAGCCAATGAGCGGCTTACCCGTATTTCAGCTATTATCATAATTATGTTTATGTCAAAAACTAGGATGTTTATTTGCAAATGATTATGGTAAAGACTCTAAGATGAAGAAACAAGTAGTGAACGTATGCTACGTAAAGTGCGTATTATATTCTCTGCTGCATCAGTTTCTTGCGTTGCTCCCGCTCAAGGAAAAAAATTTACAGAAAAAAGTCGCTTTGTGTTATCATAATATATTGATAAAGTTACATAGCTAATACCTTAGATACTTGCAAATGTTATTGACTAATATTATCATTCATTAAGTTATAAATATGTGCTCTGAGGTTTATGTATAGTCGAACTGCATCATAGGGATCATCAACGGGAATTTGCAAGTTGTTTTCTGATATTATATCATCACATATACTTTTCACATCTTCATTACAGAAAGTACCATAAAAGGTGCATTCTTCTTCCAGGCAGTTTATAACCATCTCCGCTACACGAACCAAAAAATCCTCAGCACCGTATAAGTTGGGCGTTTCGAACATTATCATAGGTCGACCAACTGGCGACCTGCAGTTTTTAGTGCTGCGTATTTTGTGTACATTTCATTCCAAAACGACCTGATCAATTTCATCCTAAAACATGAAGAACGTTTATAAACTCAATAGGGTTTTTAATTTGTAAAATGATAATGCACGTGGGTGTTTTGTTTGGTTGCAATTGCGAGGTAAGTACTTTTTTTAACATGTAGATAGAAACTTGCGGATTCCGCGAATCTGAGCTACTTTTTAGTGTAACTCTTAATGTCATAAATAGAACTAATCTAACTCGTTTTTTTTTCTAGTATATTTTGCAAACCATGAAACATAGAAGAGGTGAAAACTGCTTCTGATAGTTTTAGCTTTCAAAATCATAACAAATTTTATTTATATATATTGAGTACGCCACTCACTGGTTTTCACTTGTTTCTGTTTTTCATGGTGTGTAAGATGTGACAGCACCCCAAAAAGTGAAAATTTTCGTTCTCACTCTCTGTATCTGTTTTGTTTGCAGCATTAAAAGTTTCACGAAAAAATAGTTCAGGTTCCTGAAAACCGCAACATTTATCTTTAAAAATAAGGCAGATAAATAAGATAATAAAGATAAGCACAAAGCTGAATGAAAAGTTTAACATTTGGGAAACCATAGAATAACTGCTAAAATGTCAAATAACAGTATGCGGTTAATTCGTAACTACGAACTTCCAATTTTTAATTTGTTCTTACCTGAATCATTTTCAAAAAACAAAACTGTATCAATGACTTGTCGATAAATGTGCCGTTGAATAATCCTTCAACCTTTAAATTTTCGAATAAATTCATCCAGTACTGCGCATTATGTTTGCGTAAAATTGACCACCAAGACTCAATTCGTTGATTTGCCGTGCTTTTACCATACAGAAATGGTGGTTTATGATTTTCATTTGCAAAAAGTTCTCGCAAAGACGTCTGTATTCTTTCAACTACTCCATTTTCAGTGCCCATATCGCTTCGAACTGTTAATGGACATCCACCTAGTATTTTAACGCGTTTACGTAATAACCAGCAATTACTTTGGGATCGCTCGAAGTAGGTCCTGCTTTTAACCATATAATATAGCTGGAAGTTTTTAATTAAGCAGCCATGGGGCATCTGTTTTGTAAAAAAACAATAACGTAAAACTGATGTAAATAAATATGTACATATTATTACTATGTCTTTATGTATCTATAATAGGTAAAATTAAGTAGTTAGAATGTACAAGATTTCGTTGTAATTATGGGGTAGCTCCGTTATTTTTAAAAGTAGCAGGATGCGTTTTTTTTTTTAATTGAGTAAGTACGCCATTAAGCTCTACTTAAAATATGAGCCATTCTCAAAATATGAGTATATATATATATATGCCCTAAAAGTGCAAATTTTCTTTTGCCCTTTATCTTAAAAAGGAAAGTGGCTATAAAAAATCTATTCATGGAATCTTTGGTTTCACACAAAACTACTACGTGTTGCGGATACTGCGTTTCACTAACTTTAAAAATAATGGCTATCCCGCAATTAGGTAGTACAACGAAAATTAGAAATCGCCTGTACGCAGGAAAATACTAACTAGACAGTAGTAGGACGTACTACCTACATAAATAATTTCTTGTATCGCAGTAGAACACCTGTTCACACAGCATTGTTTGCACCACAAAGGTCTCTTCAGACGCTACTGACGTCAGAGTAATAACCCCGTTACAGTTTATTTCTAAATGTCACAGAGAAGTTTTTTTGTAGTTTTGGAGTACCTAAGATTTCGTGTCTCAAATGAGACGATATTTTAAAATTCCGTCTTATTTACACGAAATTCTAAAATTTCGTTTAATTTACACGAAATTTTAAAACTTCGTCTCATTTACACGAAATTTTAAATTTTCGTAGTACAGTACGAAATTTTGTTTTAAAATTTCGTCTAATTTAATCGAAATTTTAAAATTACCTCTAATTAACAGGAAATTTTAGAAAAAAAAATACGATTTTTAAATGGCCCTTCTACGCCTTCGTAGAAAACAGTAAAAATCTACGGCCATCACGGGAATAATTCTCAACCGCAAGGTCAAGTCAAGCAGCAAGCAGCGGACGCAAGTAAAATTGTCCGTACCACCGAGAAGATTTCGAGGTTTGGTGACTGGTAGCAAGGGTAGTGCGTATTTTCCCCTAAACCACACCGGCCCAAACAGTTAGTGGACCGAAACTTCACTGGCCCAAACCGTCGAAATCCCGACAGATTGGAATGTGTGGAATGCGCCGCTAGCCCGACACTTTAAATACCGATTTGGCGAGCTACGCTACTGGCTAAAAATTCTTTAAATAGGCCTGCTGTGTTGTCAAGTTTTATTGATAAAAATAAATATATTTGTTGTTAACCGTATATTGACTGTTTTTTTTTGGTTTATTATAAAGCATTTGTTTATCACAGGATAATATCTAATTAATGGAATAATGGAGATTGAATATTGAAAACAAAATTATTGTTGGAAAGCCCAGGAAGAGGTTATTGCATGTTTGCATTGAGATGATTTTAAACCTTCTACCCTTGTCTATACATAAACAAGGCTTCTACATATAAAGTAAGTATGTTTATTTTAGAATAGTGTGAATATGGTATAAAGTTGCAACCATTTCAGTTTTTGGACTCTTACACTCAGATAATCTTATTTGTTAGTATATAGGATTGAGTCCCCATCTGTTATTAATGTGGATATTGTTCCCTACCTAAAAATAAAACAAAGTTGTCTACTAAAGACCATATAAAAATCCACAAAAGCCTTGATGCTTGAACATGTATCTTTTAACTAATATGTTTTGTGAGCTTTTTGAGACATAATTTCAACTTTTTTTTTAAGTTTTTTAATTTTGTATCCTGATCCCAGGCAAATACCTATCTAAAAATCAGTTTTTATCAGACACATATTGATTAGTATTTTATAAGATTGTTAATGATTTTCCCTAAGCTGTGCAGGTACTTTATTAATTATAATTTGTTTTAGGACCAAGTCTTCTTGATGTTTGATATAGGTATCGTAGACAAGGCTTAGGAAGTTAGTTCTGCTCATATGTGCATTGCAGATAGTAGTGACGTGTATATTATAGTGATACTTGAGTACTTACAATTACTGTTGCTGAGAAAGTGTGTAGTTTAAGAACTAAAAAAGATGCACCATATGATAAATGTAGGGTCAACTTTATTATTAATTTTATCTTTAATAATTTTTTTTGTTACTGTAAAGTGTATCACATATTTTGTATATTGATTAAAGATATATAGCTAAAGTGGATTAGAAATTTGAAGATTTTTTCCCCATATTTTAAAAATATTAACTGTGGCCTATTTATATATTTTCTTCAGTTGGTATACACAATTGAGTAATAAGTTAATTTAGTAAGTATGCAAGATATTGCACATCTCACCTTTAATTTTTTTTAAATCTAAGTATGGCTTAAGAAAAAGTTAGGTAGATGATATAATTATAAAGAACAAAAGTCTTTCGAAGATACCTTCAATTAATTTCATGCTTTCAGGTTCTTAAGTTTATTAACTGGTATAAAGTAGTTTAGATCTTGTAAATTATTTTATCAATTAACTTATTAAAATATAAACTTTTATAGCCTAATCTTATAAAATTTCCTAAAAATATTAGATCTTATCGTTGATTTTACCATATGTTGGGAACTGGCTGTCAAACTTATAAGACTGCGTATTGTTGAAAAAATTATGGTATAGTCTTTATTCAAGTAAATGTTAATTTTAAATAAATAGTTCCAAACCAGTAAAAAAGGTATCCTACAATAGCTTTATACATAGATTCTGTCATATCACAATTAAATCAGCTGTACATTAAGGTATCATATTATAAGATTAATAATACTTAAGGTTGAGACAGTGTTTCAAGAAGGATAGACATTGACTGAAAGCATTATCCCATATAATACCTGTAGTGCCTTGTTTAATGTCCGACTAAGAAAAATATTTTTTAATTGACAAAAATCTAGTTTAAACATTATATGTTAAATATTATTTAACTGACTTTGACATAATGTCATTATTTGTCAAAATAAACTAATAATAAATGGTGCCAAGAATATATAACCAAATCCCATTGGAATTTAAGAGCAAATCATATTATATAATTAAACAAAAATCTTGAATACTTCAAAATGAAGTAAGCATTTCATGATTGCATACGAATTTTGATTGATCATAAATTAAATGTTCATTTAACATTTTTGTAAAAAAAATTGGTAAATGTAGAAGTTATAGATTTTTAATCCATTATTTTCTATCTATACTGGGTGTTTTTTCGGAAAAGCATGAGAATTTTTTTTTTGTTTTGATGGTACACCCTGTATATGTCCATCAAATGGGTCTCTTCTTGCTAATTATAATTATACTAGGTTTGAAACATTTATCGTGAAACACAACTGAGAAAATTGACAATATACCTATTATAAGAGATGTCAGAGAAAACATAACACCGATATGAATAACTTGCCTCTTATGGCATGGTTTTTCTCCATTGTCTTTAAAGGTAAAGGTATCAAATCTAACATATTTAAGATTAGCAAAAAGATGCCTATTTAATGGGCATATAATAGACAGGGTGTCCCATAAAAAAATTGAGGGTTCTATTTATAATCAATATTCCCGTACATTATTAGATGATAATTGATCATTGTAGATGATAAAAATACTATTTATTTGCCTGTCATTGTTAATATATTTTATTGTTACAGTTTAAAATTTCACAATGTTTGTATTTATTTAATATATTATTATACAAAAAAAGCATAATTTTACAAAAGAAAATACACTTAATACTCACAAACAGAACAAAACATAGAACAATAGTTAAGTAATGAATCTTAAAATATTTAATACAGTCAGGTAATAAAACTCAGATACTAAAAGAAGTAAAATGTAAGTTTAACCCTAAAAGAAAAAATTAAGTGCTAAAATAAATATAATATATAATAGCTAGGAATAAGTTTTGTAATTTTTTAAATAAAACACATAATTTTACTGATTAATTTGTTTGTGCCCAGATGCATACTAATCATACAATTACCTTATATATATATATATATATATATATATATATATATATATATATATATATATATATATATATATATATATATATATATATATATATATATATATATATATATATATATATATATATATATATATATATATATATATATATATATATATATATATATATATATATATATATATATATATATATATATATATATATATATATATATATATATATATATATATCCTGGTCTACCTACCTAAACTTGGTAAGCCATCCAAAATAAATAAGTAGCTAACCACAATCACCATATTAATATTGCATAAAATGTGCCATCTCTACACATTTATAGAAAACTAGCTATATTCACTGTTAAAATTTAAAATGATCAGTAAAATTGAACTTTGTGACATTAACTCAAATCATGATATTAACAGGCATATTTTTTTTTCCTGATAGTATGGTGAATGTAAGATATTTTGTCTTGGGCGCAATTGGTCAAATCAGGAGTACTCGATGTACCTACATAAAAAAAATAATAGGATTGAATTGATAACCTCCTTTTGGAAGTCGAGTAAAAATTACCTGCACAGATTAATTCAAATAAAAAAAAAATATAAGCTTCGATATTTTGTTAAGGTGATAAAATGCCAATTTGTCTGGGCAGGTGAACCACTGATTTATTAAATACAATAAAATCCAATTTTCTTATTAAAATTATTTAAAAACAATTTCAAACAAATAACTTGGTTGGTGTGACAACATTCTTCAGGGCCTAGCTCGGATATAGTAAACAGAGCCTATAATTATGTTTTGCTCTTTCAATTTCTCCAAATGCAACAGACCAAAATTATTAATTTTACAAAAACAGTTTTGAAGCCAGGTATAATTTTGTGAGTTTTTTAACCTTACAATAAAAAAATACTGATATTCAATTTCCAATGATCATTTTTGAAGCTTAGTTTGCATTGGTTTTGATTAAAATTCTACAAATCATATCACTTGTTAACAATATGAATAATTTAAGTCTGTGATTACAAATAATTTCATAAGAAATTAATTACAGCTACCCTTACTTTTGACTAAATATGCTAGGTGGATTTTGAAGCTACGTTTAAGGTGTGAACGAACTATTTTTAATAAATTGAAGAAGTTATCAAAATAACTGGCTTCTTAAAGCTAAAGAAGCAAGCTTTAAAATTCTGAAAATATTAACAAGATAGATTGCCTTCTTTTTAAAATACAGACAACTGTGTTTTTGTTATGATAACTTTAATTAAGTTTATGTATTAAGAGTTTTTATGAATTTTTCCAGTCCAGTCTGGAGTTAGCCTAACCCTGGATGTAATAATAATAGCTATATTTTAAAAAATGATACTTTAAATCATTTTGTGTATTTAATCACAAATATTTGTAAAAGTTATATATCTTTGTTACTGGACATTGTGGATGGCTATATGATGTGGAGAATCCGTGTTGAATGATTTTAAAATGTATCTACTTAATTATGTTAAAATAGGAGGAGGAGCTATGAGTCAGCCTAAAGAAATCAAAATTGGAGTACCATAAGGTACAGTGCTGCGTCTTGTGCTTTTTAACATGTATATCAACACTCTTTGGCACGAGGGGGTAAAGTGGTTGCCTATGCTGATGACTCCACTTTGATTTTCCCCATTAATACATGGGAAGAATTGCAGTATTTATTAATTGAGGATATGAATAAGGTTAAATAGTTTTTGGATAACTGACCCTTAATGTAAAGAAAAATAACTTATTCAATTGCATAAATTAATCATCCAAATTTTAATTAAATTAACATAGATTCTTTGAGTGTACTGTTGGTAAATAAAGCAATAAAAAATAATAAAAAGTTTAAATAAATAAAAAGTTTTAAGAAGTAAGTCTATTCATTGTAGGTCAGACACATTGTAATGGCATACAATACCTACTTGACAAAATGGTGAATGTCAAGATATAGTTTATTTTCAGAATAAATCTAAACCTAAGATTATATTAAACATTAACTTTATTTAAAACACATTACAGTAAATATTTTCTTCGTATGATGTAATCAGTCTTCTCAACTCACAAAGGGATTGTTTTCACTTGCCTCGCCCCTGGCAATAACTGAATTGGTGTAGTTGGTAAGAAGGCCAGATTTTAATCAATGACATACATACTAACTTTCTAGAGCTTACATCTTGTTGGTGATCTTATTACATAGTGGTCGTCCCTAGGCATACTAAAAATAAAGAATTTTCTTAATTACTTTCAAAAAAATTAATACTCTTATTCAAAAAAAAAGAAATGAATGAAATAGATATTGCACTACTTAGAAAAATAACCAGGTCCTGGTGAACTTATGCTATTTGAATTTTAAAAAGAAAACAAAAAAAAACTACATATTATATTTAAATAATGAGCCCATATAATTTCAAAAAAATTGATCATACTAAATGCTTATTTGTGGAAGTATTATTCTAGTTTTATCTTAGGCATGTTATAAATATATTTGATTTAATCAGAAGTTGTACCATCTATACATTTTTATATTCCGATAAAACTTTAAATTCTATGAATGTCAGTTTTTAAATGTTAAATATAACTTAAAATAAAACTCATATAAATTGAACTAAAAAGGATGAAATAAAAAACTGTATTAAAAAATAAAACTTCAAAAAATGCACCTAAAAATGGAAAATAATATTTTATTCCATCTGGAAAATTTTAGTCTGTGAAGTCAGCACCAAATTAATACAGATAGTAAAACATTAGACTCTTGGTATTAGACATCAAAACACTCATTACATAAATATAGTTTTGTGATTAGGTAATTAAGAATAAGTTTGGTTTCGATTTCACAGACACAAGGTATGGGATTCACTTCTGGGGCGTTTCTTCACAATATCTACTTCAGAAAGCTTTGTTCTCCAAACATAAATATTTATAAAAAATAAAAAAACTTCAAAAAAAAAACAAAACTAAAAAGGAAAAAATAATATTTTATTCCACATTGAAAATTTGACTTTATGAAGTCGTCTTCAAACTTATTCTTAATAACTTAATCACAGACATTTATATAATGGGTACCTACATATATGGGAATAAAATATATTATTATCTATTAATTTTTACATTCCGATAAAACTTTAAATTCTATGAATATCAGTTTTTAAATGTTTGAAATCGGACAAAAAATGGCGGATCTGCAGGCATTTTCTTTATTTTGTTTAGATGGCCATGTCACAAATATTAATGCAATTTTTAAAAGACTAAAGAAGGAGGTTATCAATTTGACCCTATGTATTTTTTTATGTATGTATATCGATTACTCTGCGGTGGTTTCAACAATTTGGATGAAATTTTCAGGATATTCCCGAAGTGGTCTCCCAGCAAGTTTATTGTAAAAAAGTTAAAGAATAGCAGAATGACGCTAGATTAAATATTTTATTTGACGCAAAGCGTTCACCATTTTATCAGGAAATAACATTTTTGGCTTTAACTTCACAAACTAAAATTTTAAAGAGGAAATAAAATATTATTTTTCTTCTAAGCACTTTATTTAGCTACCTATTTAACAAATTTTTCTAAAAGTTTTCTTTGAAAGAAGAAAATATTTTGAAAAGGAGAAATGCCTCATTTCTATTAAAATATCTAATTATTTTGACATATGAATTACCTCAGCAGTTCTGTATTTATTCTCAGATGGATCATAGAACCATTCCTCACTGCTATGTCTGTCTACTCATAATTTTATATGCAAAGCTGATTTTCATTTTTTATTGTTGTCTAAGATTCATACCCCGATTTGCCAAAATGGAGTCCACTGTGGATGATACATCCATGAATTTACATGGTTTTGTAAAAAATGCAAACACAACTATATGTCAAAATCATGTTATCAACCAAATACAAATGTTTTTGTTGAGGTTTTTCTTTTAACTAACATTTAGCGTGCACTATACATTAAAAATCCAATATATTGTAAAAAATCCGAAGAGGAACATTTAAGAAAAAAATGTATACCTACACAAAAAAGAATCTAGGTGACTTACCAATATGAAATTACAATATACTTTCTGATTATTCTGATGTCCTAATATTGATAGTCCTTTTAAATTGCCGAATCTAACTTTCTAGTACTCCCTTTCTTGAAATCGCATTTGAATGGGCGAAGAGCTGAGAATTCAGGACGTATCCGGAACACAGTAAAAGCTTGCATTCTTGCATATTATTTCTGCATGTTTCACAACCGAACCGACTAACAATTTACATCATGTTAGTAAAATTTATTTTATTGTATTCTAACACTGATACGACGCAGTAAAATTAATACGTAGCTATTTGCTATTTTTATAAACAAAATTCTTTGAGAACGATTTAAAACTTATTATTTAGGAATATTAATAACATGTTATCAACCATAAATAAAAAAACACCATATTATTTTACTAATATTTTCGGAAATATGTACTTCATCTGAACGATAACGCACTTTGGCAACAGTGACAGAAGTTTCTTACGTCATTGGCGTACATATTTATGTATTTCGACGTTTAAGGCCGAGGACAAATTCCATGCATTCCAATGTGTCGGGATTTCGACTGTTAGCGCCAGTGACGGTTATGTGTAATGTAGGTTCGGGCAAATGTCTTTTAGGGGTATTAACTGTTTGGGCCAGTGAAGTTTAGGGCCAAATACATCGAACCGTAGCAAGCACAGGTTTGAAGCGAAGCAAACACACGAGGTGAGCCGTTTCCAATTTTATTCAGTCCAATTTACCAGGCCAGAGTTCAGGGTTTATTTTATTTGAGTTTGAACAAATAGGTTATTATAAAGGTATGATCGGTTTATTTGACGTGTAATTGCTAGAATTCTGGTTTGATTGTTGACGTTATGTTTTAGTAGTCTAGTAGCCTAGTTGCAGAAGATAGTATATTATAGGCGTAAGTAAAATAAGAATGGCTGATCAAGGTCTTATAAGGAAACGAGGCGGTTTAAAAGCTTCGTTAACAAATTTTATTAATTTTGTCGAAGGTTACAAGAAAGCAAGTGATGTTTTGAGTAATGCTCAAATATTAAGTTTACGCGAGAGATTGGCGCGGATGCAGAATGTTTATCTTGAATTTATAGAAATACAGGGTGAGCTTGAGAGTATTGTTGATATCGAAAAGTTAGAAGAGCAATATACCGAGCGTGTCAAATTTGAAGACTTGTATTTTCAACACATAGGTGTTGCCAAGTCTTTGTTACCTCATGACGTCGAGACAAGTGATCAACAATCCTCTCACGGGTCTCATTCTATTCAAAGTAACAACTCGAATCAAAATTCAAATAATACTAAAATTTCAGTAAAATTGCCAGATATTCCGTTGCCTACTTTCGGTGGCTCCTTCGAACGTTGGATCGAATTTCGAGATACGTTTGATTCACTCATTAATAAAAACACCGAATTAGCGGGTATCCAGAAGTTTCATTATTTAAGAGCCTCATTAGAAGGAAAGGCCGCGGAAGTAATAAAAGCAGTAGAATTTTCCGAAAGTGGTTATTCAGTGGCGTGGGACGCACTCGTTGACAGATTTAATAATAAAAAATTGCTTATTCACAATCATCTAAAGGTCATATTCTCTTTAGAAAATATTCATAAAGAATCGTCTTTAAAAATACGAGGGTTAATCGATGAGTTGTCGAAACATTTATGTTCCATAAATCAGTTGGGTCAGGATACGTCTAACTGGGATACGCTTTTGATATTTATGTTAAGCACAAAATTAGATGATAAAACAATGATAGACTGGGAAAAATTCTCACCGAAACACAAAACACCGTCATTAGACGATTTCACAAGTTTTCTAAAAAATCGAGCGGACGTACTAGAAACTGTCGAGTATAAAGTACGAGGTCATATGTCACAGGCCAATTTTTGTGTTATTTTTGTAACGAAAGCCACTCGATTTATTCGTGCGATAAATTTGCAAAATTATCTGTTGATGCCAAAACTAATTTTGTCAAGAATAAAAAATTATGCGTGAATTGTTTACGGGATAACCACGCCGGGAAAAAATGCAAAATGGGACCTTGCAAGAAATGCAAAGCGTGGCATAACTCTTTATTGCATTCGGAAAATAACAATATCCAAAATAAAAGAGAAGATCGTGATAGTCTAGTCGAAAACGAGCAAAGCACGGTCGCGGTCAGTAAAGGTGTATATAAAGGTCAAGGTCCGAGTTACGTTTTTTTGTCGACTGCAAGAATACATGTGTACGATAAACATGGCGAGTTACATCAAGCACGAGCACTTTTAGACTGCGGCTCACAATCTTCTTTTATTTCCTCGGAAATGTGTGAGCGTCTAGGCTTACAAAAAGATAGAGGCAATCTGTCTGTATTTGGAATTGCAAATATGTCCTCCGCAATTAAAAATAAATGCCAAGTAGAAATTCATTCGTTACACAATAATTTTAAGGCCGTTTTAACATGTTTTATTCTCCCTGAAATATCTAACATTTCCACCGGTAGTAATTTTGATGTAAATATTTTAAATATTCCCATTAATTTCACACTAGCTGATCCAGATTTTCTTGCATCAGGGCCCATAGACACACTAATAAGCGCCGATCTATTTTGGGTTTTGCTAGGGGATAATAAGTTTTCGTGTGGAAAAAACTTACCGTTTTTGCGAGAAACTAAATTGGGTTGGATTTTGGCGGGCATGATAGGTAACTCTAAAAATATTCCAAAAAAGATATCGTGCAATTTAAGCGCAGATTCAAGTCTTCAAAAAATGTTAACTAAATTCTGGGAGAAAGAAAAATTTAGCTTAGTTAAAAATATGTCTAAAGAAGAGATCCAATGTGAGAATATTTTTGCGAAAACTACTCGTAGGGATTTACAAGGTCGTTTCATTGTGATGTTACCTTTAAAGCAAGCACCAGAGTCGCTAGGTAGTTCGCGGGAGCAAGCAGAAAAAGATTTTATTCTACCGAGCGCAAACTAAGTAAAGATGAAGATTTTCGGGAATTTTATGTAAGTTTCATGCAGGAATATGAAAAATTAAATCATATGACTTTAGAAAATGACAACCGTGAGACATCAGACATCGAGTACTTTATGCCTCATCATGGCGTGTTTTTCGAATCTAGTTTAACAACTAAATTACGCGTAGTTTTCGACGCGTCTGCGCCATCTAGCAACGGTTTGTCCTTGAATAATATTCAGCTCATTGGCCCAGTTCTGCAGGATGACTTACTATCTATTTTAATAAGATTTCGAAAGCATACATTTGTTGTCTCTGCAGACATAGCAAAAATGTACCGACAAGTACTAGTCGAACCGTCGCAAAGAAATCTTCAGAAAATATTGTGGAGATCTGATCCTAACGAAAAACATATATTTTAAAAACAATAACGTACGGTCAAGCAAGTGCTAGTTTTTTGGCAATTCGTTGTTTTTGAATTTGAACTAGCAAACGAATGCGATGAAACAAATTCGGAAATTGCCATTATAAGTCGTCGTGATTTCTATGTAGATGACATGTTAACTGGGGCAGACACAATTAAGCATGCGCAGTATATTTGCAGAGAAATTTCCAGGGCACTGCAGAGCGGATGTTTTGAACTTAGAAAATGGTTCTCAAACAAATCTGAAATACTAAAAAACATTCAAGGTTCAGACATTTGTCACGGAATTCTAGAATTTGCACCGGATGAGAATGCTAAAACACTAGGTTTAACTTGGTCTTGTCAAAATGACGTTTTACTTTATAATGTTAAAGATTTTGCAATTGAACAAAAGTGTACGAAAAGAGGTGTTCTTTCATTAACAGCTAGAATATTTGATCCATTAGGTCTTCTTATTCCATGTACTGTGCTCGCAAAGATTTTTATGCAACGCTTATGGTCCGAAAAACTATCATGGGACGATTCACTGCCGCATTCCCCAGCACTTGAATGGAATCGGTTTCGCGAAGATTTAAGTAATTTAAGCAAGTTGGAAATTAGTAGGCATGTTGTTTGCGAAGATCCCGTAATAGTTGAACTCCATGGTTTTGCGGATGCTTCTGAGAAAGCATACGGCGCGTGTATATATTTGCGTTCTATTGATCAAACGAGTAATGTAAAGATATGCCTTTTATGTGCAAAATCTAAAGTTGCGCCTATAAAGTCACTTATCATTCCAAAGTTAGAATTATGCGGTGCACTATTATTAGCCAGACTAGCAAATAAAGTAATAGGGTCAATATATCTCAATTTCGAAAAATGCATTTACTGGTCAGATTCTACCATTAGTTTGGCATGGTTAAAAACTCCTTCTAATCTTTTAAAGACATTCGTAAGCAACCGTGTCGCTGAGATACAATCTCTGACAGAAAATAACGAATGGCGATACGTACCAAGTCAAGACAATCCAGCTGACTTGGTATCGCGAGGTTTATTTCCAAGTCAAATTTTAAAAACACCAGAGTGGTGGCAAGGCCCTTCTTGGCTAAAGGTAAATCCCTTGAAATGGCCTTCTCTTACTCATAGTATCGATAAATTACCGGACTTGAAACCTTTACGTATTTCATCATTTCCAGTGAATCAAACTAATGATTTCCCATTTGAGCGTTTTTCTTCATTTTCACGTTTACAGCGTACGACGGCGTATATATTAAGATTCAAAAACAATTGTACTAAAGGTTTGTCCGAGCGGAATAAAGGACCTCTCACAATGTTAGAAGTGCGTTTAGCATTGCAATGTTTGATCAGAGCAGTACAAAGTCAATCTTTTCCAGAAGAATTTGCAAAACTATCAAAGGGGGAAGGCTTAAGTTCAAATAATAAAATAAGCAATTTGAGTCCGTTTTTAGATAATGAGAACATACTCCGCGTGGGAGGACGATTAAAGCATTCGGATTTTCCCACCGAGAAAAAACACCCTACAATTTTAAATTCTAAGCACCATTTTACTAAATTGCTTTTTGAATACGAGCATATTTGTTTATTGCACCCGGGACCTCAACTATTATTATCATCTATTCGAGAAAAATTCTGGCCGATTTCGGGTCGCAATTTAGCACGATCTACAACTAAAAAATGTTAACGATGTTTTAGATTTAAATAGCACCGTAAATCCGATTATGGGAAATTTACCGTACCAGCGTACTGTTCCTACCAGTCCTTTTCACGTCACAGGAATAGATTACGCAGATCCATTTTTTGTGCGAAAAAATAGAGGTCGCACGATTGATAAGTGCTATGTTGCCGTTTTTGTATGCTTTTCCACAAAGGCTCTCCACCTTGAGTTGGTATCAAGCCTTTCATCTAAATCGTTTATTCAAGAACTTCGGCGTTTTATTTCTAGACGAGGCAAGCCCGCAAAAATAGTATCTGATAACGGAACCACGTTCGTGGGAGCAAATAGAGAGCTAGGCGAATTTTTAAAATCAAATAGAAACGAGTTGGTGACTTTTGGAGTGATTGAGAAAATTGAATGGTCATTCATACCACCATATTCGCCCCATTTCGGTGGTCTATGGGAGGCCGGTGTAAAGAGCGTAAAACATCACCTTAAGCGGGTTCTAGCAAATCCACATCTCGGTTTTGAAGAATTCACTACTATTTTATATCAAATAGAAGCAATCTTGAATTCTAGGCCACTTTGCCCACTTTCCTTTAATCCCAATGGTTTCCTTCCGCTTACCCCGGCTCATTTTCTTATTGGGAGACCACTAATCGCACTACCAGACGAGGCTTTAGAAGATGTAAAAGTTAACCGCTTGACCAGATTCCAGTTACTGCAGCAAATTTGCCAGCATTTTTGGAGACGTTGGGAGCGAGACTATATCACTGAGCTACAACAACGACAGAAGTGGAAGACTAGTCAAGGCCATCTACTTGAAAACACGTTAGTTATCATCAAAGAGGATCACAGCTTACCAACTGAATGGAAATTAGGCCGCATTGTTAGTCTTCATCCTGGCTCTGATGGCGTTAGCAGGATTGCATCTATTCAAACTGCTCACGGTATTGTCAAAAGGAGCTTTTCGAAAATTTGTCCTCTTCCGATTGATGTTTGAAATGGGAAGCTCTTTCAAGGCGGGGGGCATGTTTAGTTGGTTACCCACCAAACTACAGACAACGTGACAACATCGCCAGATGGTTTTCTACGCTGCCGCCAGCGAGCGACAGAAGCAGAACTCCGCCAGACAAGATGAAAAGCAAGCTAGCAGAAAACGCGCTTAAGGTTTATTTACATTATTTTCATACGTTTAATTGTTAATAAACGTTGTTAATTGTTAAAATAAACGAGTTACTATACAGTCCATTAGTACAGTTATTTACACCGGTTTATATAAATCTAAACTTAAATACGGCCTATTTTAATATAATCGATAAAATAAATTAATATATCTTTCAACTCTACATATATATTAAATTATTTAAACTATTTACCGTATAACTACCAAAATCAGTGGCGGCTCGCGGATGAAAAAGTAAGTGAAGTGCAAATGAAGCAAGAAAATATCGCAATAATTTTTTTTATATGTGGAAGGTGTAGAATATTTTTTACGACTTACCTAAATTTTGTATACTAAATCAATTTTCCTATCCTTCGTAGCAGCAAATTTATTTATAACATCCTCATAAAATGGATGAGTTGCCCTAATCTACTCCAGATAATCCTTTTGAATTGAAATATTGCCTAGAGAAGTAAGTCTTTTTTGAGATATTGTATTTCTTAAACAAGTTTTTACACGTTTGGGGCAAGAAAAACTTCCTTCCACTGAAGCACTTGTCGACGGTATTGTCAAAATAAGGGAAAACACTTTATATGGTTTGGTTAAAATATCTTTATTTTCATTAATTTTTTTCACTTGCTCTTGCAGCGATATATTGCAATTACTGTCATTGGCAAAAATAAGACCAAGCTCATTTTTAAGTCGTTGACTTTTTGAAAATATTTCCCCATGTAACTGTAACAATATTTCTATATTCGGAAAATTTAGCAGAATCTGCCAAACATAAAAATGTAAGTTTTTCACAGTTTGAAAGCTTAGTGTCATTTCCATTAAAATATGGTCCAATATTTCATAAAAAAGGGCTCTATACTTAGCCCTAATTTCTTCAGGTGAAAGCTTAGCAAGGTTACGTGTGTAATGATTTATTTTTGTAATAGAATTTGCTTTATCAAACATAGTATTAAAAAAATGTCCATTTCTTTTTTTACAGAGCGCCTCACCACAGCGTTTTATATTGCATATTCAAACATGAATGTCAAACGATTTTTTTTGAAGAACGCAACTTGAATAATTACATTTACTAACTTCGAATTTGAAGACCAACGAAATTCTGGAATCGTTGGTAGACGCCTCGTAGACGCAGATGTAAGAGCATACGTTCGTTTGTCTGAGTGATGAAAAAATGAGGGAATAACACTAAGGTTTGCAAAAAAATTCGACATTTAGAAATATTTTTAAACTTTGCTGCATCAGGATAAATACAGCCTGCGGCGCTTTTTCTTTTTTTAAAGGCCATTTAGATGGCCAGACATCACACTTGCGCCATGGTAACATTGCTATATTAATTTATGTTTATAGTCAAATTGGTTCAAAATTTGATCAAATAGAGAATATAAATTCTCCGACGTTCTATCGAAGCTGACATTATAAAATCCTAAGAATCTCTCGACCACTGAACCTTCTGAATTAACGTATCTTAAAATTATAGAGCACTGGGAGGATTGCGTAATATCAGTGGTGTCATCCACACAGAAAAAAAACTGTGTGTTCATTATTTCATTTTTTACATGATCATTTAAATAATCAGAAATGCATTAATTCAATTAATAATTGATTATTTAATTATTAATAAACCTTTTAAAATTCCCCCTATGTATTGACTTGCTGCTCTCATCATGGCCGCGAAAGACTAACTTTTGTTTTGCAAGGTACAAAACTGCGTCCATTACCAAGCACATAAATAATCTATTTAAACGGACGTTTTCGTTAAAATGTATTTTATATAGTTTAGCATTTTCTTTTAAAGTGTCAGTTATAGTGCTTTGATTATTTACAAATGTTTTTAGCATTTGAAATGCTCCGCCGAGTGTTCATGTTTATGTAAAGACCGTCATATATTTAACACACCTGCAAATCCTTCCTTATTCCACACTGAATATTTATTGGAAACTAGTAAACAAGGCCAGCAAAACATTTTTTGTAATATTTGACTACTACATAACCATTTGTGTGATCGGATTCATCAATAATGTAAATTAATAAACCCGACACCAAATAAAGTTGTAACAACACTATAAATAAATATAACACAAAACAGTCAAGTAAAGTGCCAAGGAACTAACCGGTTGCAGAGAAATCCGCGAAAATAAAAGTAAACAACCATCCCAAACTGAACGACACGTGGGTGTAGTGTACTGCGTTAGCAATTCTCCGAGAGCATTGTATGGCGCTGGTTAACATTAATCTTCCATGCGGTCGACGTCATAGCGTACCTGTTGTCATGGCAACGTAGTAGGAAAATCGTAAACTAAACATAGCACCTCCAGCAAAGTCGAAGCGGTTTGCGCCACTGTATAGTTGTTATAATAATGTTCGATTAAAAGTTTTAAAAAGACATGCCGCCAACGGTTAAATAAAATATTTATTTGAGATGTACAGTTTATTTTTTGCCAATTAGGTGAATAAATGAATGTAAAAACTTAAATTTTAAGAGATATATAATAAATATAGTTAGATGTTTGCTTGTTTATTTTTCCTGGGGAATTAGCACTTCACCTACTTAACCCGAACAGCCGCCACTGACCAAAATCATACAAAAGATTCGTGAAATGTTGTGTGTTGTTTTTTTCGGTGCTATTCATGTGGATGAGCGTCGATAACTTTATATATACGTAGATATTCACAAAAAGGAGACCCGAGTAGTTAGGTTAATATTTTTAACATCTTCCAGTCCTTTTTGTTGTATAGGTTTCCGTTTGATACTTTTGTGTGAAATAATATAACTAATAACCTACGTTTCTCCTAATTTTAAGCATTTATTTTACACCAAAAGTTAAACTTAATTGTAAGTATAACAATTAATTTCGTATTAATAAGTTGTGTTGCGACTAACATTGTGATTGCATTTTGATAAAATTGAACTTTTTGTTTTTTAATTTAACTCTTAAAAATGTTTTATTTGTTTAGTTTGAACTGATGTTGTAACCCATAAATAGGGTTTTCTTTTCTGTGATTTTAGTGTCCTGAGGAGGCAACAATAAAGTTGTGAAACGTCGCCAATTTAAAAAAGATATTGGTTTTTTTCTTACTGGATCCTAAACTCAACTCTAAAAAAAGAATATATAACACCCTCTATCTTGAAAACTCCAGAAATATAGGAACTTTTTTTTATTATTTTCATATAATAAAATGGATCCAAATAAGGAAACGGAATTTCCGGACTCCCTGTATAGGTTAAAGAGTGAAACAGCTTCCTAAAAACAAAATTAAATTCCTTTTTTTTTAAAGGATGTAAAACGCAAAATTTTAATAAACTAATATTTTTAAAAGACGGTAAAATACGACTTCATATTTTTTGCGCATAAACCTCAACTTAAGACGACAACTTAATTGACGTACAATTGCGGTTACAAAAATCCAGGCACATGATTTCCCTGATGTAAATGTACTTATAAAAACATAACTAATACCTGGCAATAATGACAATGTCAATTTCATCACAATTTAAATCATGCCGCACTTATTAAATGTTCAAAAAGTGATTACGTTACTGGAAGAGAGTTGGGCTGAAAAAGGGGTGACTGCATAGTTGGGGATACCAAAAAGTACAGTTCACGATACAAAAGATGGCAAGCAAGGCATACCCTGGAATGAAAAGCAGGTAGTGGGAAGTCAAATATTTGCACTAATCCTAATGAGGATTATCAACTTATTCAATATTTGCTTGACAATCCGTTGTAAACTGATTTTCCGGGATCTGTTATAAACGCGCGCTGGAAAATAAAGAAGCTGTCGAATTTAAGAAAATATTCTGCTGAAAAAACATTTTCATCGCAGACTAACAAAAACTAGCGGATGGAATTTTCCCTGGAATACCCCACAAATTTTGGAGCAAAGTTGTGTTCTCCAACGAGAAAATTTTTCAGTCATCAAACAATGGTCGTGTTCGACTATCACTATGGATGAATGAACACCACGTCAAAGTTTTGCCATGGCCTTCGAAAACCCCAGATATAAATATAATAAAAAATAAATGGGGTCTTTTGTTTATGAGAATCAATGTTTTTCACAACGTTCGTCCACGAAATGAAGTTGATTTATGGGTCATAATCCAAGAAGCTTGTAATGGTCTAACACCAGAGTACGCTAGGACTATGATTAATTCAATGCACAACAGATTGGTCTCTGTTATTGTATATAAGGCAGCAACCAAATATTAATTTTTTTTTGTTATATAGGGCGCATTCAGAGAAATATAGCGTTGCTATTTATCTTTATTTCAAGGCCAGTCCCCAATAGTGTATCTTATGGACCCAAACTAGGTGCCGACGTTAGTGCTTTATATTGCTGATGGTTAATGGTTTCGATATTGTCTGCTGAATTTTGGAAAACTCGCTTATTTTGATTACAAGATCAAATATTATTCACTAGGGTATATTACCATGACGTTATTACACTTTTACTTTTGGTGTTATTTTGATTTACATACATGCGGCTGAAAATTTTTTTGGTCAAAATATTCTGCTTTAAACTTCCTAAAAAAATCGTTTATTTTGAGTATTAGTTGACCACGTAAAACATTTTTATTCAAGGTTATTAACTCATATACAAAATTTAAAAAAACACTAGTTTGAGTCGATCAGGAAATATTAAAATAGCCGAAAATTCAGCAGGCAATAACGAAATTAATCGCGCTAAAAAGCGCTATCGAACGATGCCTAGTTTGGGTCGATCAGATCGATCAGAAAAATTTTGAAAGCTGACCTTGAAACAAAATAAACGAATATTTCCAAAATCAAGCACGCAATAACGAATTTATAAATAAAGCACTAAGAACCAGTAAGGGATGAGATCAAATTTGAGCAAATCAGAAAAACTTTAGGGGCTGACCCAAAACAAAGGGAAGCAAATATTTACAAAAATAAGAAAACACTAACGTAGCATACTGAGGGTTCGTCGTCCGTGGTCGCTTGAATGCTAGCTCGGACCTGACTGTAGAATCAAGCAAAGTTGCGGATTCCGAATTTGACGCCAGAATATGGACTAGGTAAAGATTTCTGGAAGGTATTTTAGTTACAGAAATACCGATTCAGTATTAATTTTAATAAAGCAATAATGGGTGATAAAATTATATTGAAGTTTAAAGATTTAAACTTATGTCTTTGGCTACCAAGTTTCACCGATAAGTCCGATGATAAGTCAGTTATAAATTATTCATCAGCATCAGTCTGCTTTGAGGGTAAATTGTTTCGATATGTTTCTCCTGTTTCGTTTGATTTAACAGAAGAAGGAATTTGGCTTCTGGTGTGTTTTCCAACAAAATATCGAAATATGCATAGAAATAAATTTTTTATCGGACAAGTCCTAAGTATTGCAGGAAATGAGATTGAAGCCACTTTCTTACGAAGTCGTCCTACCAAACACTCGGCAGGATATATTTATGGCTTTCCAGAAGTTCCGGATATTTCTACTTTTCATTTTAATCAGGTTGTTGGAGAGGTTTTCCAGTTAATGACGAGATGGTAGCGTCTACGTCGAGAAGAGACGTTTTTAAATTTAATGTGCATCAAAGTTGTTTAATTTAAATAATATGTCTTTAAATTTGTTACATTACTACAAAAATAAATGATTTTTTTTTTGTAAAATTGGTATTTTTGTCACTTTTTTATATATTTATTATTTTTACCTATACTTTAAAAACATTTTGTGTGTTTTTATTCATCCCCGTGTGGGTGGAATAACAAATTTCACTGAATAAAAAGAGTGTTTCTATTCACCCCACTTCAAGTGTAAATAGAAAAAGGGCGTTTTTATTTTTTTTTAAGGAAAAGCCCTATTTTTTGAAAAAATTTTATTATGCGGTTTTTGATCTATATGTCAAGACCAGTAGATTCCAAATTTTTCGTTGGCGAAAAGGTGATGATCACTTTAGCAACAAAGTTGGAAAGGTTCAAAACTGTTTCTATTCACCCCATTTTACGGTACCATTTTTGAATGAGTCTCGTTTCACGAATCTGGGAATGTTCAACAGGAACAACGTAAGATATTGGGCAAATGAAAATCAACATTTATTTAGAGAAGGATCTTTCCAAGAACGCTTTAATGTTAATGTGTGGCTAGGTGTTTTAGGAACGAGAATTGTGGGCCCAATATTTTTTAATGAGGCCCTTACAGCACAAACTTATTTGAACTTTCTACAAACAGCAGTTACCGATTTTTTGAACAATTTACATCTTGCAGAAATTCTCAACATCTACTTTCAACAAGATAGTGTACCGGCCCATAATGCTCGAATTTGTGTAAATTATTTAAATGACAGGTTTGAGGACCAATGGATAGGAACAAATGGACCTGTAAGATGGCCAGCACGGTGGCCTGATTTGACACCTCTAGATTTTTTCTTCTCGGCTCATATCAAAGAAAAAGTCTATTTAACCCACCTGAAAATTTGGACATTCTAAGAAATCGAATTATTAGTGCTATTAGTAATATTAGTATAACTCAAAAAGAAAATGTATTACGGAAAATTGTTGAAAAATGTGAGACTTGTATTGAACAAGAAGGTCGTATTTTTGAAAATCTTAATTATGATTAAGTACGTTTTTTTTCTATTTCTTTTATTATTAGTTAATATTAATCATCTCTAGGTAATAATAAAAATCATTTGTTTTCACCTTTTTATTTTGAATCCACGGCCAACTTTGCCGGTGGTATAATTAAATAACTGCTACTAATACTGATTTTCGCTTTAGATGAGCATTAACAACATGAAAATAGAGTATCAAATTTTCAAGTTTGCAGCAGTCTATGGAAGTTGAGTTTGTCATATGTGGATAGAAGATAAAAACGTAGGATTGGGTAGTGAAGGTTTTGTTCTAGTCAGTTGACCCGTTATGGTACAGGGTCTGATCAAACTTGAAAAATCGGTTTGCTAAAAACACATTTTTTTAAACTCGGAACATTTTTTTTTTTGGCATTTTGTTGGATGAAGGCTTGAATAAAGAGTAAATAACCGTGATTGTTTTTATCCTGGCCTACTCCGTTTGCCATAAAATACAAACAAGTGGGAATTATGGCACATTTTTAAGTGGCTTTATTTACAAAACTATACATTTTAGACATAGGTTATGTTATACAAAAGTTGTTTAGAATTGTTAAGTAAGAGAGTTCAAAAAACATAAAATATACAGGGTGTTCCATTTAAAATAACGTAGTCGCGGTCATTTCCGGGGAAACAGGAAACGATATTCAATTGTTTTTATGTGACAAATGTTGACAATATTCAACCCTATCAAAATTCCATATTTTTATCTCCGCTTGGGTAGTAGTTTCATTGTCACCCGGTAATAATGTCATGTCACCATAGTTAAATTTAAATTTAAACTGCTTCAATTTAATAAGTTAATGTATTTTTCAAATAATTTTAAGACCAAACAACCAACAATGAATAAAGTTGTATGTATTAAGATCTTTACTCTAGCAATAAATGCCATGTCATGGTGTTTATTTTACTAAAATATCTATACATACGAAAATTTGGATATCCCGGCGGCAGCGTGTGATAAAGCATAACAGTCACGTGTGTTCAAAGCCGCGGCGGCATGTGACTTCAAAGACCATGCTTTGTCGGTAAATTTTTTATTTTATATTAGGAAGGGGTGGTTCTGATCTGCGTTTGAATTGTAATAAAATGTGGTTACAATTTAGTTGTGTCCGAACAGTCAATTGAAGCTTGAAAAAAGTAATTTAAATAAAATTAAATTTTAAAGGCAAAACCTCGAAAAGAAATAAATACGTTCGGTGTAATTAACATTCAAACTGATAGTTGATGATTTTATATCTATAGTATACATATATTGATTTCTCTATCTAGAAGTACAGAATACACAACATGGAAAAGGGTAGTGGTTGGGAAAATTTGAAAAGAAAAAAAAGAGCAAGAAGAAAAAGAGAAAGATGCTTAAAATTACAAGTTTTTTTTTTCGTCTAACGGGGCAAAGAAAGTTAAAATAATACCACCATGGCGCCTGAGACGAGAGATTCGCAACGGCACGAGATAAGCGCGTATAAATTTTATGTTTGTGAAAGAATAATAATTTAAAATTCACTAAGCCGTCGAGTCGCAATTTGCCAACGTATTACACCAAAATATTTCAAATATTTTTTTAGTACTTTCAAGAGTTTGATGTGTTGAATCCTGTGGGATTTCGTGGATAAAGCGGGATTGCAATAAAACAACATCAACATGCATTAGTTTTATCGCTGCTGAAAGACTGACATTTTTTATTCATCGGTCGAAAAAATAGAGAATTACAAAACCAAAATTAGATGCCTTCAGTCAGAGGGCGCAAACAGTTAAATCATATAATTTAATCATATAGATGGCAGTCCTTATTGAAAAATTAATATAGGTATACACAAACAAAATTTGAAGGACTCTTAAGCCTATCGTTAACAAACTTATGGTGCTTACAGTTATGTTATTCAATCATTTTGTGAGAATGTGAGCGATAGCTTGATATGATAATATCAGCTGTTGGCAAATAATCAACCTTTATTAAATTATTGGAAACAGTTTCTCTCACAAAATGATGCCTAACATCTATATGCTTGGATCGGTCATGAAAAATTGGATTTACTTTTGAGCTGACTGGTTGTCATTAAGAATTCTAACAATATCCAACCTTCCAGTGACTTCTCCTAACAAATTAAATTAAACAAAAACAAATTAAATTACGCAAGTATATCGCCTCTTTTGCAGCATCACTGAGTGAAGCGGAGTCGCTTCTGTACTCGAGAGTGCCACGGTAGCCTGTTTCTTACTTTCCAAGATAATTTAAATAGAAAACCTATGTAGAATTTCTTATCAGTTTTATCTGATGCCCAGACTGCATCGAAAAACCCTACTAAAATCCTTTGTAAAATTTAATGACTATTTTTTAGTACCTTGCAAATACCTTAATACTCGCTTAATACATATATAATCATATTCAGTGTAGGAATGTTAAATTGCGATAAATAGCTAACAGAATATGCTAAGTCAGGTCTAGTTAATACTGTCAAATACATTAAACTTCCTATGAGTCTTTGATAGGGCAAGTCTTTGTCACACTGTTTTTTATCTTTACAATTAGAACTATTACATCTAAAGGAGTACACACACTTGTACAGTCTGTTATGCCAAACCTTTTTAAAATCATATCTATATAATGCTCTTGGTCTAGAATGATCATATTTTATTCTGACACCCAAAATGTATTTAGCTCTACTTAGGTCTTTGATTTTAAATTCTGAACTTAACTTATCCTTTAAAATCTCTAAATTTTTACTGTCTTTGCTAAATACAGACGTGTCGTTCACACTGATCCGGATCTGAGATCCAGATCTTTATACTGACCCACGGGAGCCGGGTCTTGAAAATATTGCGAGCCGGATCACGGATCTTTGAAATAGAGACAAAGCAAAATGAAGCATCCAGGTGCGTTTGTCTATGGTTCAGTCAGTTCTTCGGTTCGTTCAATGCATTATCATTGTTTGTAGGTCTCGAGTCGCGAGCTGAACCGACGGCCGATATAACGCGATTTTCGAACCGGTCTGATTGATAAGAAGAGCAGGATGATGGGGTGGATAGGTCGGTCGGTCATTAGCTTGTTGAATACTGATTGCCATGAAATATGAATTTCTGTATAACCAGAATCTCATGTAAAAATTTAATTTGGGGTTGATTAGCTTGTTGACTTCGTAAATCACCGTAAAAACATCATATTACACCACCTTTTAAAACTTAGATTTATGTTGTGTGGATATCTAATCCAATATCCTAATAGATTTAAATCTCTACTTTTTTGTGCGATGTGTATATTGAAATTTAGATGGCCTTATAATTAGTGATGATAACAGGATGATAGTTAATAAAAAGCAATATAAAAATCTATATTTCATAATAAAAAAAAAACAAGTCAAAACATAGTTCATGTATGTAAAGTTGATTTTCTCAGAAATAAATTAATAAATTAGTAAATAAATAAATAAATAAAAATGGAAACATAAAAAATTTTAACTTCAAAACTACTATAGCAAGACTCTTAAGCCTTGTAAGTTAAAAGTATAATATGTTTAAAAAGTATTATTTCACTTAAAACGCATACCTGTAAATCGCATACAAGTTTGTTAACAAAAAACTAGACTGGTGAGGTCGCCACTCATTTTACTCGTCGCGAAAAACTAAAAAAATGTTCGGACAGTACTGTCTATAAAACCGATGTTGCAATATGACGACCATATTCCGTCATATTGGCCTATTTTAATGAATTTAAAGAGATCCGAGATCCGGATCGCTGATCCGGGTTTTTAAATTGACCCAGATCTTTAAAAAGATCTAGATTTCCAATCACTGTTGCCAAATACAAAAAAATCATCTACATATAAAGCTACTAATGTAACATATTTTACATTTTCCCTTTTTATATATAAACATGGTTCATACTTAGATTTAACATAACCTAATTTCTGTAAAAAAAGATCAATTCTATTGTTCCATGCACGAGAAAACTGTTTTAAGCCGTAAACAGGTATAAAACCTTCAGGCTGACGCATATATATATATATATATATATATATATATATATATATATATATATATATATATCATATCAAGATGGGTAATATACAAATCTAAATTTACAGCTAAAGCTATTAACATGCTTAATGTACTAAATCTTGCCACCGGAACAAATGTCTCCATGTAGTCTATATCCTCTTTCTCGGTAAGCCCTTTTACCACCAATCTTGCACGATAAGTCTTATTTTCCTCACTATCACACTCTATTTTATACACCCACTTGCACTCTACGATTGTCCCTTGCTTTGGAATGTCAGTAAGTTCCCACGTGTCATTTTCTTGAAATGAATGTAGCCTAGTCTTGTAGCATCGCTTTCTTCCATTCTTCTGCATCTGGACGCGATAGTGCCTCCGTCACCGCGACAGGTAGATCACTATAGTCCTTAGGCACCTTAGAGCACACACACACACATATATATATATATATATATATATATATATATATATATATATATATATATGTTGAGCGAATGTGGTTATGTTATTAAATAACATTAGATTCTTATTACTGGGAGCCTTGCTGGTTATTTGGCAATAGGCCTAGTGAATATTTTAAACTAACTTTGGTCAATGGAACAGTAGTTATTGGGTGCCTTGGCGGTTGTCCCCCTCCTTTTTTGTAGGCTCCTTCTCCTTTCCTAATATGCTCATGCCCAGTCCCTTTCCCTTCCTAAGCTCCACCTCTAGCTCCGCCTACTGCGTCGAGGTCTTTGACCAGTCAGCTTAAAGCTCCTCGTCTAACCCATTTTTTGCGGTCGCTTATGAGGACCATTCAGATTAAAGCTCTACCTCTAGTCTTCCTCCAGCGGGTAGAGGTCGCAGGCCAATCAGATTAAGTTCGGCCTCGTCCACGTGAGCTGCGCCCTTTTAGGTGAGGAGCGCTAGCTTGCGGTGAGAGAAAAGCTCTCTTCAACTAACGCCTAAAGCAAGGATGTTTGTAATGCAGCTCTCCTCGTGCTGGTCGGAAACCTACGTCATAGCATTGTGGACATTTTATAATATATTTAAAAAAGGACCTATACGTTGTTGAAGGGTGTGTTTAATTTTATAGATAAATAGTAATTAGTATTTATTTATTTTTTTTAAAATAACGTGTTTCTATGGAGTCGATCTCGGAGCCTTGTGTGTTCAATTATAATTTAAATAATAGATTTGTGGCAAACATAAGCATACACGACAATGGTTTTATTTTTATAAGAAGATTAACTGCGGGCGAGTTAGATGACTTTTCAGCACTTTCGCTGTTTTTATTTTTGTTACTTAAATAACAGATTTATGTTTTTACGTTTGTGTAACCAATTATTCCTAGAAAATATTATTCATCTGTAAAGAATCTACGAATTGTTCCTCAGCTTTTAATCCGAAAACATCATACAAATATTTTTATATACTTTAATTGTTTGCATTTAAATCACAGATTTTGCAGTAAACGGTGACATAAACAGCAAATGTTGAAAAGTCATTTATAGACACTTTTGAGGAATTTTTGAAAAGAAATCCAGCCTTGGCCTCTATCGAAGCATAAAAAAATTTACTATGAAGTTTAACTGTGGACGAATTAGAGCTTTTCAGCACCTCCGCTCTCTCTCTCTCTCTCTCTCTTTCTCCCTCCCTCCCCCCCTCTTACTCTCTCAGCAACTAGTTTGTGCTGAGTTTTGCGAGTATTGTCGACGAGTTAAAAAAAAATATGGATAGTGATTTGTGGATAGATGGAATATACAAATGCGGCCGCTACATGTGAGAACTATTGTGAAACAATAGATTTGCTTACGTTTATTCAGGAAATAAAAGAACTAGGATTTGGTTTCCAACTGAGAAAACTAAAAGGAGCATATTGAAGATTTGGATCTAGTCAAAGAGATTTTATAAGAGAATGAAGATATAATTTTGAGCCAGTAATGCAGAACTCTGTTGTTGATGAGTGATGAAAATTTGAATATGGTTATCATTTTTACAATCATAATAATATTTTAAATAAAAAATTGTGCATATACACTATAAAAAGAATACTATAATTTAAATAATATGCATTAGGTGGGCGCCAGGTTCTGAACAAAGAGATCTGCAGTTTGCCAGAGGGCCTGACATCAACCTGTAAAACGTTAAAGCAATTGTTGAAAGTAAATAATAAAATAAACCCTCTGCGTAAAACGTATATGTATGTTATGACTATTCAATTAAGATAGTTACAGTTATAGAACATTTCTAATAGCTCATGGATAAACTATAAATACTTTTCCTCCCGATTAGGGGCTGGGAACCCTCTAAATAAAGGACTTAACCTTAGCATGATCCTTGATGAAAATCGAAATTATTACTTCCTCTTCGTCGTTCATCTCCGTATTTTTCGCTTACAAAATACAAGGTTACAAAAAGATTACAAGCCACACCGATACAAAAAAAAATTATATAAAAAGAAACTCTGTATGCTGTCTCTTTAGTTACATTCACAGTACGTTTTACTTCAAAAGATACTGCTTTTATATAAATAACAAATTATATACATAAGTATATAATTGTTTGATTTTATTAAGTGAACTGTATTTTTTATGATTTGTAATATGAATAACAAGAAATTACTGATTAAACGCCCAATGTACAATAAGTTAAAGGCACTTACATATGGTTCCAGCGATGTTCGTTTTGGACAGTGGTGTCCTGTTGGTTATTTAGCTCTGGTATGCAGCACCATTAGTTAACCACTTCACACTAACAATATTACACTATTTAGAGTATAAATACGACAATTATTCTGAAATTTTTAACGGCGGTTTCAAAAATGTGATTGTTCTGTCGACGGCCAGGAGTGGTTCTCTCGTCTCTCTTATCAACGTTCTCTTGAGCAGACGTTGTCGTGCCTTTATTGGAAGAACGTTGAGCGTTTTTATGGTGATAAAAGAAATAGTTCGCGAAACTGAATGATTGATTAAGTAATCTATAAATTTGCAAAATTTGTAAAAAGAAAAGAAAAACAAAATAAAATCAATCTAAAAAAAAAATAAAAGAAAAAGTTAATTTCCAAACATTCTACCCACCAAAGCGGAGATTTTAAACCCAGGACGGTACAAACAAAAATATATATAATGAAATTATACTAAATAATAGGCAAGGAACACAGCTTAGCCACAGGACGCTGTAGGTTGCCGGTGGCCGTTTTTAGGTCCGCAACTCTGACTATTCCATCCTTACCAGGCTATACCCTTGTGACGAGTCCAAGACCTCACTGCAAAGGGTGTTTTTGTTCGTTGCGTATAAGACACAAGGTATTTTCCTTAATGATGGGAGTAATAGTAGACCATTTATGACGTTCTTGGAGAGTATTTACATATTCGTGAGACCACCGTTTCCAATACTCAGCCACGAGCTTTTGTATTAACTGCCACCTACCAAGTCGACTAACTTTTAAGTCGCTCAAGTCTGGATCTGGAATAACTTGAATAGTTGGTTCCAAGGTAAGGAAATGACTCGGAGTCTGTACTGATGCAAGTCGTTGGCATCAGTACTGACGGCGCATAACGCTCTGCTATTAAGAAGCGCTTCAATCTGGGTGAGAAACGTCTAGAACTCTTCGAATGAAAATGTTTGAAGTCCTATAACGCGAAGTAAATGTGCTTTCACCGACTTCACACCGGCTTCAGCAAGCCCGTTCATAAACGGATTACCAGGAGGCACAAAACTCCAGGTGACACTAAGAGATTCAGAACATTGTTTAGCGAGATCGGAGAGCAAATTTGCAGCTCCTATGAAATTTGTTCCTTGGTCGGACCAAATTTGTGTAATTCGGCCACGTCTCGCGACGAACCGGCGAATGGCAGCCAAAAAAGCCTATGTGCTTAAATCTGAAGTGACCTCTAAATGAATACTTTTGGTTGTTGTACATACAATCACACATATATAACCTTTATAAGTTTTCGCACCTCTGTGCTTGGACATTGTTAGGGAAAAAGGGCCTGCAAAATCTAGGAATACATGAGAGAATGGCTTGAGCTGTGAAACTCTGAAATATGGCAAGTCCCCCATGTAAGGATTGTAAGATTTAGGCTTGCATCTGAAACAACGGATGCATTTAGACAAACATTTGTAGTTAGACGTTCGGGGTGAAAGAATCCAAAGATTTTGCAGGAGTAAATTATGCATAGTCTTTAATCCAGGGTGAGAATTCTCATAGTGTACCTTTTCAACTAATAAATGTGTCAGTCTGTGAGACTTAGGAAGAAGGATAGGATGTTTTACTTCGTATGGAAGATCAAGGAATGACGAATTCTATCACCCACCCTAAGCAAGCCATCTGAGTCAAAAAATAACGCTAGCTTGCGGAAAGGCTTCGGAAATAGATGGTTTTTGCCAATGTTGATAACAAGGTTGCCGAAACACTCTTTCTGAACATGCTTAAGAAGTACCGTAAGGGCACTGTGTATTTCAGAAGAAGTGATGATACCAAGTGTGGGAGATATTTGAAGTTTTTTAGCCCTGAAGTTATAAACTAACCTAGAGCCTTTAGCTATAACTCGTAGGATTTTAGCTAATAAAGAGTAACGGTCAAGCAAAATATCAAAAACATGATTTTGGGATTTTACAGTAGCATGAAGAGATAAGATTGGACGGTTTCCCCTCTTTTCATTAGTACGGGGTTTTTGTTCATCCAGCGCTTCTAGAATCTCATGGCTATCAAACATATCTTGAGGGGGCCACAAGTCAGGAGACAGGCATAAAAATTCTGGACCAGACCACCAGATGGTCTGCTTTAGTAACTGAGAAGGGTAGAGACCGCGACTCGCACAATCCGCAGGGTTTTGGACGCTGGTTACATATCGCCATGAAGACGGTGATATGATTTCCTGAACTTGGGATACTCGGTTGGCTATAAAAGATTTCCATCTCTGAGTAGATGAACAAAGCCATCTTAGAGCAACTTGTGAATCGGATCAAGTGATAATTTCATCGAAGGTGAGTCCTTCGCTGTATTCATTTTTTACCAATTCAACTAGCTTGCTTAAAAGCACAGCTGACATAAGTTCAAGTCTAGGAATGGATTGGACTTTTAAAGGATTTACTCGACATTTGGCAGTAATTAAGCAAACGCTGACTTGCCCGGAATGTTGAACACAGCGAAAATAAACAACCGCGGCATGACCGACCACGCTGGCATCGCAAAAGGCATGTAATTCCAACCTGGATATCGAATCCGGGATAACTCGACGTGGAATCCTAACATTTGCGAGTTGGGGAAGTTGATCTTTAAAATCATTCCAAGTTTGTATAATCTCCAGATTAGGCTCGGCATCCCATGGAATCTTATCCAACCAGAGTCGCTGTAACAGATGCTTTGCTAACAATGCAACAGGTGAGATAAATCCTAACGGATCAGATTCTGCTTACCTCAGATAAAATAGATCGCTTAGTGTATGGTCTATCAATCGGCACATAAGAGTATGAAAACACTTCGTAAGTAGGATCCCACTTTAAGCCTAAAATTTTAATAAAGGTAGGTGCTTCCTTGTCAAAAGAGCAAGAAGTTTGAACATCACCAGGATGTATGTTTGCCAAAATAGCAGGATGATTAGCTGCCCATTTACTAAGTTGGAAACCACCTCTCTTCATTACTTCAATAAATGCGATTTGCAGAGCTATGGTTGATTCATTAGAATCGCTGCCCGTGTGGTAATCATCAACATAGTTATCTCTCTTTAGTATCTGAGCCGCCTCTGGATAATTAGTTTCTTCTTGATTGGCCAGTTCTATCAATGTAAGTAATGCCAAGAATGGCGAAGAGCGATTGACATAAAAGATGGTGACTAAATAATATTCTTCAAGAGGATCTGTGGGGCAGAATCTCCATAAGATGCGTTGCTAGTTATAGTATTGAGGTTGAATCAAGATTTGTCTGTACATCTGTTTGATGTCACAGACAAAACAATACTTGTGAAATCGAAATGATAGAAGAATGTTTGCAATATCCCTTTGAAGTTTTGGCCCTGTTAGGAGGGATTCATTCAAGGAAATACCCGTAGAACATTAGAAGAATTCTGAGAAGAATTGAAGAAAACACGAATCTTGGAACCTGTAGTGTCACTTTTGAAAACACAGTGGCGTGGAACGTAATATGCTGTAGAAGATTTCTGATCTTTTCTAGGGACCAGGGTCATATGACCACTCTCAAGGTAATCTCTCATAAACTCTGAATATTGTTTATAAAGTTCTGGATTTTTAGCTAGTTTCGACTCGAGCATAATAAATCTACGATGGGAAGGCGCATAGCTGAACCTAGATGCTTAAACGGTAAGGGTACCGCGAACCTGCCAGATGGTGTGCGATAGGTAAGGCGTTTGTAGATTTCTTCGCACTTTACGTCTTCCGCCGAAAAAGGCAATATTTTAGGTATGTTTTCAATTTCCCAGAATTTTTCGAGTTGGCGATCTAAAGATATTTCAACCAAAGTGGATGCATGAAAGCTGGACAAGGAATTTGAACATGGATCAATAGCTTTAAGTGAGGTTTTGCCCTGTAGGATATAACCAAAAATTGTTTCGAGAGCTATTGGTTCATTTGGTTTTCCTATAATTTTCTTAGACCCCATGAAAAAAGGTACTAATTCTGCGCCAATGAGGGCATCTATTTCTCCAGGAGTAAAAGGATTGCTGTCGGCTAAAGGTATGTTTCGAATATGTTCCCAGGTATTAAAATTGATACCAACTTTGGGTTGTTTTGAACATACTTCGGGTAGTATTATTGCTTCAAAATTAAAGAAACTTGAGCTGATGTCTGAGAAACTGGGGGGTTGAAATGCAGTAGGGTGTGATGAGCCGATTGACAGATACGACATCTTTGCGACGTGCCACAACTGGAAATATCGTGAGCTGATTTTAGGCAGTTAAGACAAAAGCCGATTTGCTTAATATATGCGTATCTTTCATGGATAATTTTCGCAATAAAATTGGTACGACATAAAGGATGATTTGATTTTTTGCAGAGAACGCATTTTTGTTTCTTTAAACCTACATTATTTTGAAGCGATGCTGGATTTGTAAAGAAAACTGAGGTTGAATATTTTTCATTATTATTTGAAGAACCCTGACTCTGAATTTTAGGTTTGAAACTTGAAATTGACAGATTAGGTGACATAAGTTGTACAGACTCCAAAGCAATACAATGATTTTCTAAAAAAGCAGTCAATTCACGATATGTTGGTAAATCTGTAGCGCTGTGCGTCGTCTGAAGTTCATAGTCAGTTCTAGTTTTATTATCTAATTTCAAAAACAAAATATTAAACAATATAAAACTCCACTGGTCAACCTGCAGCCCTAAAACCCTTAGAGCGGCTGTATTTTCGGAAAAAAATGTTTAAGAGTGCTCTAAGTTCCATAGAAGTTGCTTTTTGTAAAGTAGGCGCAAAATAAATTTGGTGAAAATAATGCGTAGCTAAAATGCGTATATTTTGATAACTTGCATTAGTGATAGGAAGTCCCTTTATTATTGCCAAAGGCTCAACCTCTAGGGAGGTTAAAAGGTGTTTAAATTTCTCTACCGGCGGAAAATTTCTATCATGTACTAAGCTGTTAAATAAATCAAACCAACCTGGCCATTCTTTAAAATCCCCTGAAAACTTTGGTACACTTAATTTAGGAAGGTTCATTTGTTCATAAGGCGGATCTGCGATCGTGGAACTGGTACTAGTATTATTAGCATTAGGAGAAATCGAATTGTCATAATAAATTGCCTTGGCTCCGAAGTAGGCCTTATCAGCTTGTAATCGTAAAGCATCATACAGTTTAAAGTCATCGTCTGACGAATCTAAACCGATGAGGCTATTATGAGCTGTTTGAAATTCCGCTTAAACTTCACCTAGGACTTCAGCGCGAGCCATAAACGACCCTTTTGCATTAGAATCAGTAGCTATTAAAAGACCAGCCTCATAAGTTTCCTTAAGCCGCCTATCATATGCAGTTGCACGCTTTAAATTGTACCTTGTAATCTTATCTGCAACTGTAGCCATGCTGTAGAGCAGTATTGAGCAGTAAGCACAAATAAAATCACTTGGTTATTACAACACTACACAAAATAAGCCTGGTATAAAATGCAAACAATCAAAACTTGTTTGTTTTTGAGAGTTTTTTTTTATATGAAAAATTAATAAAACTAAATTGATTTAGTCTAAGATGTAGAATAAAATATTATAGTTTGTATAAAACTGTTGATAACACGATGGAGATAAAGAAAATGTAAATTAGCCGCCCTAACTGAAAAGGTAAAATAAACAATCTTATTTTGGAATATAATTGATTAAAGAAACCGGTCAATGTCATTAATTTTTAACAGTGCAGCTAGGAGAGCTGTTAACTTGAGGTGTGCGCGGTAACTGTCGATACTTCGCGACTCCTTTGCACACCACTATGGATATTTCTGACCGGTAGATCGATATCGCTGTACGCAATGAGGAATGCTTAAAAATCGATTTGTTGAGTGGAATGTGGAAAAAAATTAATAAAATGGTGCAAATGGTTCGCTGTTAGCTATATTTACAGGTAGACAACGAGAGTTAAAATTTATAATAATGGGTGTCCAATTTTGACATTCCGATTTAAACTGGCCGCCATTTCTAAAAATCTTAGTTAACAGTTTTCTTATAGTGACAGATGTAAAGAGAAAACTTTGCGATTAGTTGTGTCTTGGTCGACATGGAGCGATTATCCATCGAAGAACGAGTATTTATTGTGAAATGTCATTACCAAAATGGGGAATGTTTTGCTGAAACTGCAAGAAGATGCCGTACGCATTTCGGAAGAAATGCAGCACAATCTGTTAAGGTAATTGAAAATTTTATGAAGAAATTTGAACAGACTGGGTCCGTAACAGCTAATAGACAACATGTTCACAATCGTGGTGTCCGATCAGAAGTAAAAATTGCTGCGGTGAGGGCTAGTGTTGATGAAAGCCCGAAAATGTCAGTTCGTAAACGGTCACAGCAAGTCAACATTAAAAAATCGAGTCTGCATAACATTTTAAAGAAAGATCTGCATTTGAAAGCATATAAAATACAGTTGACTCAAGAAATAAAACCAAACGATCATGTGTCACGTCGTACGTTTGCTAATTGGGCCTTAGAAAGAAAGCAAGAACGGAACGATTTCTTTCACAAAGTAATTTTTAGCGACGAAGCTCACTTCGAAATTGGCGGATACGTAAATAAGCAAAATTGCAGAATATGGGGTGACGAAAATCCAAGAGAAATACTGGAGAAACGACTGCATCCAGAAAAAGTAACTGTGTGGTGTGGTTTTTGGGCGGGATGTGTGATTGGGCGTTATTTCTTCCAGAATGAAGCCGGTGATGCAGTTACTGTGAACGGAGCCCGATACAGGACAATGCTGACAGATTACTTGTGGGATGAATTGGAAGGTATGGGATGTCCAGAACATATGGTTTCAACAGGACGGTACCACTTGCGCAGATGAAACACTGAATGTTTTAAGGCAGAGATTTGGCGATAGAATAATTTCTCGAAGAGCTGACGTTAACTGGCCGCCTCGGTCGTGCGACCTCACACCATTAGATTATTTCCTATGGGGCTTTTTGAAGGAAAGAGTTTACGTTAACAATCCTCGAACAACTGAACAGCTTAAAGTTAACATTACTCAAGCAATTGGACAAATTGGACAGAATGTCTGCGAAAATGTTATCGCAAATTTTGAGAAAAGAATATTAGCATGCCAAAGAAGTAGAGGGGGTCACTTGCTGGATTTCATTTTTCATTATTAACCGCAATAGTTGTACTTCAAAATAATATAATAATATTATAACATTTAAAGTGTTTTGTGTATTTTATTCCTAAATTAAATCGGAATGTCAAAATTGGACACCCGTTATAATATTATCGCTGGTCATCCGGCTCGAAGGACCAAAAAATGTATATAATTGTTTGATTTTATTAAGTGAACTGTATTTTTTATGATTTGTAATATGAATAACAAGAAATTACTCATTAAACGCCCCATGTACAATAAGTTAAAGGCAATTACATATGGTTCCAGCGATGTTCGTTTTGGACAGTGGTGTCCTGTTGGTTATTTAGCTCTGGTATGCAGCACCATTAGTTAACCACTTCACACTAACAATATTACACTATTTAGAGTATAAATACGACAATTATTCTGAAATTTTTAACGGCGGTTTCAAAAATGTGATTGTTCTGTCGACGGCCAGGAGTGGTTCTCTCGTCTCTCTTATCAACGTTCTCTTGCGCAGACGTTGTCGCGCCTTTATTGGAAGAACGTTGAGCGTTTTTATGGTGATAAAAGAAATAGTTCGGGAAACTGAATGATTGATTAAGTAATCTATAAATTTGCAAAATTTGTAAAAAGAAAAGAAAAACAAAATAAAATCAATCTTAAAAAAAAATAAAAGAAAAAGTTAATTTCCAAACAATTTAATTGGCATCTTTTTCTATCTATATTTGGGGGTATAAAGAATTATTTTAAAGAGTAGCGTTTAATATTTTATGTAGTATTGAGTTTTTCTCTTTTATATCCGTCGGCAACAGAGTCGTAGTTCTCCAGAAACTTTCTCTTTGTAGAATTTGGTTTGTATATTTTGGTTTCTTCTCTGGTCATAATTTCAAGTTCTTTGGTTCTGAGAATATTTTTGGATATAATTTTCAAAAGTTCTGAACATTGAACTTCTGTTAAAATCATGTCTCGAATGGCCTCGAAATTAACTTGTTTCGAAGCATCCTAGTTGAGTCTGATCCCTTTCACTTTGCATAAAACTTTTTTACTTCCATCCGATGTAGCGAGAACTTGTAAGCATAATTTTTAGGACCGCCGCATGCAAATTTTTAATATAACTTCCAATAAACTCTCCCGTTGGTGGTGGTCATATTGTTTTTCTTTTTGTGTGAAGATTACCGAGTCAGTATCGTAATAAAGAACCCTTTCTTCTAGTTCTTTAAGGTAACTGTAGAGTTTAAGACGGGCCTGAGTTGTGAAGTAGACGGCTATCGTCACGTTTACAGTAGAGAGTAGATCGTAGCATTCTTCTATAAACTTCGAATTTACATAGCAGGATTATATAGTAGGCTAAAAGTATTCTCAATGATTATTAATGATTCTTGTTTTTGGCTGTCATTCTTGCTGTCCGAGCTTTCTTCAATAGCTATTTCGCATAAGTTTCTCTAAGCATCTTATTCCTGGGTTCTTCAATATCTTATCAAGCCCTAACATGATGCCTTTTGTATTGAAGAAGTTCTCGATGTATTTTTCCTTCTGTTCTGGTGTTGTACATTTACCGCCCCAGCCAAAAGCCTCTTGCTTAATTTTTAGAAACTTATCATTTCCACAAAAAGCCCTCCTATCTTTTTGCTTGTATCGTATTGTTATATTTCCAAATTTTGAAAATACCTACAATTTTATATAATTTTTTAGGGCTTTTAACACTTCATCTAGAACCCAGGTTCCAGACAAAGCTCATTTATCGTCGGAGTGAAAAGTCTTCGCAATTCATCTCTTCCCCGCATGTACGACAAAGCACAAACATTAACTTATTATTCATTTTTTGAGGCAACACCGGATGATATAAATTCTGAGGAGGTAGAATTTTATCAGACCATCAGTTTGCTTAAGATCGAGAGTTGAACATTCATCACCTGAGGGTGTCCAACTGGAAACTTAGCATATTTGCATAAAAACGGATATAACGAACATACATCTAAATATTTAATATGTTCCTGTCCTTTTACTTTGTAAAATGTCTTTGTGTTGCCTGTTCGACTCCCATAGAATGCGTCTCGAGAATTTAGAGGAACATTGGAAGGTACACAGTATTTTTTTTGTATAGCTCAATATTGGGGTTTTCGTTCAAGTCATTATTAAAGTCACACTGCAATTTCTCTGGAACCTCATATTCAAAATTTCTTAGTCGCTCTATCTCGCCCACGGTAGGCTGGTATCTTAAATTTGGCGTTTCCGTGGGGTTATCGTGTAATGGAACTTCTCTTTGATACTTAAAACAACGAAGACAGTCATATCAGTAACAACCGTGAAACTCGAATATTTGCTTGGTAGATTCACAAAAACCATCAACTTTATGGCCATGTAAAATCACCTCTCTACCCTTGGCCGCATGACACATATCAATATTAAGTTGTCTTTCTTGTCAGATAAGCCATTTTAAAGCGACATCAGATTGGTTGTCTCTGAATCTGTATCCTCCTTTTGGAATGATGTCGATAGTGTTAGGTTTAACCTAATATTAGAGCCTTGGATATAGCCTATGTTTCACTATATATACCTTTTTTTTAATTGAACTAACTGGGAAGCTAGACGAATAACTTCCGGAATCTTCGGCTATGTCCGTCAAGTAATCTAGAAAGAACGCAATATTATGACCTTGGGTATATTTATGTTTCGCTGGATATTTACCTTTATATAAAGCTGACTCAAAAAGCTAGACGAATATCTTCGGCAATCCTTGTCTATGTTGGGAAGCCAATCTAGAAAAACTTAATTTTATGGACTTGAACATACTTGTTTCACTTGATATTTACCTTTAAATAAAACTGACTCGGAAGCTAGACGAATATCTTCGGACATCTCCGCGAATGCTCGCCAGTAAATCTTGAAAAATGTAATATTATGACAAAGTAATCGTAAATACCGCTCTCCCCCGGTTTTCAAAACCCTACTTCAATAATTTTATATAATGTTGAGCCCCGTTTTAAATATAAAATGGTTGTATCAATTTTTTTGATCCAGCGTGTTCTATTTTATTTTTAAAAATTCAATACATTTTATGACTTTGAAAATTATTTCCATAATTTTTTATTAATTTCTTTCGATAGCCTTAATCATATTACTTTCATCCACACTTCACGTTTCAAATCATTCAAGCAAAAATGTTCAACCTCGTTTTTTTTTTTAATTTATTGCTATGGAAATAAAATTTAAATTTTTAATGCAAATATTACAGAAACGTATTAATAAAAAACAATTAATTATAAAATTGCTTAGTACCAATTAATAACAAAAAGTAAAAAGAATGAAGAAAGTTGTTACTAAAATTGACATAGTAAATTTTAGATTTTTAGAAAAATAAGAAAACTAAAATCCATTTTAGCATAACTATGTAATTAATATATGATACACTCCTAAAAATTATTTATACAAATACAATTAAATCAGTAAAACTATAAAACTTTTATATAAAAACTATATTTTTTCCATACTTTGGAAAGATTGCAGGTAAAAACTAATTATTATCAGATGTTGTAATAAGGAATTTCCCCTTTCAAATTTTATATTTTTATCGAAATGAAACGGTGGAGCTTAAATTTAGGTCCCCCGACGGATACATAATTTTCATACTCGATAGATGTCTGTGGTAGAAAATTAAGTAGTTTTCTCACTTCAGTTCGATATATCTCAGATACTAGCATATTTAGGGGAAAATCATAAGGCAGTGGCGGCTCGCTAGGGGACGCGGGTGCAGGGCCGCTTCACCTACATTTTCCCATCAATTTACTTAAAAATAAAAATATTAAACATTTTATAATCTACATTTTTATTATAAAAATGTTTTATATAAATTCACATTATTTACTTAATAATACCGATATTTTCTATCAAAACTAGTGCGAATTATATATCTATTATTTAGAAACTACCATAATTTCTATACCTTAATGACGCTTTCTGTTTAGATAAGACTTTCATATAAATACCGCCATGCGTAATTAAGGGCCAGTATAATTTTGTACGTCGTAGAGTTAACATTACTTTTAGTATTTTTAAGGTTATTGTAATTTTGGAATCGGAACGATTAAATTCATTTTTTGTAATAATAAATGTTTTTTAAAAACGGTCTTTCCTGAAAATTACACGTAATTCGCGCAGTCGCTGTAGGATCCTCAAAGTTCCAGATTTCCACAATCCAGAAACCTTGCTTTCGTGGCAACAAGTACTTTCTACAAGTGGAGATCCAGATCTTCAGTTTCAACTGTTCATTGAGGATAGAAGAACACTACAAGTCTCCAAGAAGCATCTTTGTAAGTTTTTTTTTCTTTCCCAAAGTGCTATTGTGATTTTTGTAAATTGGTGTTCTCTTTTATTAAGTCCTTTTGTAAATTTTCATACGCAAAATTTTCAACTTATTAAGTTCCTTTTTATAAATTTTTCGTACGCAAAAATTTCAATTATTTAAGTTTTTTTATAAATTTTCATAAGTAAAATTTTGAAATATTTAGGCTCCTTTAGGAAAATTTTCACACGTAAAATTTTCCACTTTTTATTTTTGTTCTCTTTCGAATTTAGTGCAAATAAAAATTTTACTCTAAATTTATGAATAGTCTAGAGTCAGTATCAGAATATAACGAATATCTAAAAAATCTTAGTTTAACAAATAAAAACAAAATAGCTGAAGCTTAAGAGCAACTGCTCAACTTTTAAAATCTTATAATGGCAACCCCAATCATTTAGAGTATTTTATTCATGCAATCGATGAATTTTATACGCGATATTATGCTGGTGACGAATCACAGAAAGAGTTTGTACTGACTTCTATAAAAGCCAAGCTAATTAATGAAGCCGGAGATTTTCTTATGAGCCGACCTGACTTAACAACATGGGCAGATATTAAAAACTCTTTAAGACAAAAATTCGGTGACCCAATTTCAAGGCAAAACTTAATCCAACAACTTACTTTTTGCTCTAGAAATAAAAATTAGTCCATTTTAGAATTTATTGCTAAGCTTAAGATATTAGTACATAGAATAACATCAAAATTACATTCCGAACATTTATCTTAAGTAGTAAAAAACGCCTTTATTGATCAAGCGGAACTAACGGCAGTCCAAGTTCTAATGGCGAATGTTCCTTCAGAATTGAAAACAATTCTATTAATACATAACCCTGCACATCTAACTTTAGCTACTAGCCATGTATTGAATTTTACAATGTTAGAAAACCAAATAAATTTTAGACCTAACCATAACGCAAATAACAATAATGTTCCTCAGAGATATGTCCAAAAACCATTTAATTTCCTTAAACAAACGCTATTTCAGCCAACCTTAAATCATTTTTCACCTCAAAGTAGAAATTTCACCCCACAGCAATCACAGTTTCCCCGTCAGCCGATAAATATTCAACCTCGTAGATTACCCCCTCAAAGATTTTCAACAAATTTCCAAGTTTTTGGAAAACCAAGAAATGTGTTCGCACCTCAAAATTCTAATAAATCATTCTATTTAATCAACCCACACCAATGTCCGGAGTTAGTGTCCAACAAAAACATTTTAACAAACAAAAATCTTTTTTGGCTTTTTCGCAACTGAATAAAAATATTTAACTTTAAATTAATTGAAGCAGATATTTAATATAATTACATACCTCAACATGTAGACTAGTCTGTCTACGGAATGTTTCGATACATAATATAAATAATATTATTTAAGCAAGCATAAGAAATTATTAAATAATTTAATTAAATTGCTTAAATAATATTATTTATATTATGTATCGAAACATTCCGTAGACAGACTAGTCTACATGTTGAGGTATGTAATTATATTAAATATCTGCTTCAATTAATTTAAAGTTAAATATTTTTATTCAGTTGCGAAAAAGCCAAAAAAGATTTTTGTTTGTCAATCTAAACGCAACAAATAATCTGAACACATTTAAAAAAAACATTTTAGACCCAACAATTCAAGTCCACAACAAAATCAGTCCCCGTAAATATCTAACAGTAATTTCCCAAGACCAAGTAACTTTGGTTCCCAACAAAACTTGGCAGAAAAATCCTTATGCCAATTCCCAACCGCTAGAATTCATCCTGTATAACTTTCACGATTATTTCGATGGTATAATAGGCGTTAGAGATTTAAAAAACTAAAACTTAATATAGACATTATATCAGACATTATACAACACCTATTATAACATATTTTTTTACTTTCGTACTGATTTTGAAATTTAAAAAATAGAAATTCCACCTAATAGTATTTATTTGGCAAAAATTAATACAGACCTTCCAGAAAATATATTTCCATATTCTGTTCTATATATTAAAAGTAACCAAGTTGAGGCATCCCCTTGTATAACCGTAGTAACTAATAACCAAATTCTCCTTGAGTTAAAAAACTTCACTGAGGAAAGGATTATCCTCGAATTTCTACCATACCACATTAGAGAAATCAGTTTTCCTTTCATTCCGATCAATTTGAACTTTTTAATTTCGAACAAATTAGAAACGTATATATATATATATAAGTATATCAGAATCTCAACCCTGAAGAAAAAAATGCCCTAAAACAAGTAATCAACCAGTTCCCTAACTTTCTCCATAAACCAGGAGATAAACTTACCTTTTCTAACCGTGCCAAACATGAAATTAAAACCACACATGAAATTCCTGTACACACTAAAACATATCGTTATCCCTATATTCATCAACAGGTTGTCAAAAGACAAATTTCCCAGTTACTTGAAGATAACATTATCAGACCTTCTCAGAGCCCCTGGTCATCTCCAGTTTGGATTGTTCCAAAAAAAAATGGAGGCCTCAGGTCAACAAAAATGGAGAATGGTGATCGATTACCGCAAGGTCAACGAAAAGACCATTGATAATAGATACCCTTTACCTAATATCTCAGATATCCTGGATAAACTAGGTCGAGCCCAATATTTCACAACTCTAGATCTCGTATCAGGTTTTTACCAGATCGAAATGCACCCGAATTCTATTAAAAAAAAAACGCCTTCAACGTAGAAAATGGTCATTATGAATATATTCGTATGCCATTTGGGTTAAAAAATGCACCAGCCACTTTTCAATGTGTAATGGACAATGTTCTCCAAGGTCTTCAAGGCAAAATTTGTCTCGTCTATATGGATGACATAATAATTTTCACAACATCCCTTCAAGAACACATAAAAAATCTAAAACTGATATTTCAAAGATTAATAGAAAACAATAAGAAAATTCAACTAGATAAATCAGAGTTCCTTCAAAAAACTGTCGAATTTCTTGGTCATGTTATCATCCCAGAAGGTATCAAACCAAACCCCAAAAAATAGAGGCAATAAAAAAATTTCCAATTCCTAAAAACCCAAAGGAAATAAAATCTTTCTTAGGACTTATTGGATATTATAGGAAATTCATTAAAGGTTTTGCAAAACTAACTAAACCAATGGCAAATTGTTTAAAAAGGGACAAAAAAGTAATTCACACATCTGAATTTGTCAAAAGTTTTCAGTTATGCAAAGAACTTCTTATGAACGACCCAATACTTCAACATCCAGATTTTTCTAAACCATTTCTTCTAACAACAGATGCATCTAATTATGCTATTGGTGCAGTTTTATCTTAAGGTCCCGTGGGCAAAGACTTACCTATTGCATAGGCTTCTAGAACACTAAACCCTGCCGAATGCAATTATTCAACAATTGAAAAAGAGCTATTGGCTATTGTATGGGCAACAAAATATTTCCGGCCTTATTTGTTTGGCGTCAAATTTAAAATTCTTTCTGACCACAAGCCACTACAATGGTTAATGTCGATTAAAGAACCAAATTCGAAACTTGTTCGTTGGCGTATAAAATTAGCGGAATTCGATTATGAAATCCAATATAAAAAAGGCACTCAAAACATGAATGCAGACATGCAGGCGCACTGTCTAGACCCCTCTTGCAAATAAATATCTTAGAGAATGATGAATTACCACAAATACGTATACCTGATGACAACTTAACGTTAGCTGATATAAATGATTTCGAGGAAACCTTCGAAGAACTTATAAGAGATAGCTTGCCTAATATTCCATTAACACCTTTCGGGTATAAACACCCAGTACAACACATAAAACCCCCTTGTATAAAAGCCCCTGTCAAAGTTCCAAAACGCCCTGACAATTTAGAAGTACCGGAATTTTCAGACACAAGTTCAAATACCACAAGTCAGCATTCTTCTGGAAAATTCGCCAATATTCCTATAAATCAACCGCCTAGAGATCAGGATGATAACCAAATTATACACACATCCGAAGAAAATCCCATTCTAGGTACACCCTATACAATAAAAAACCTTAACACCTTCAAAAACCAAATAATTTTCCGATATTCCAATAACAATGCAAACCGAAAAGAAACCCAATATCCATTTGATGGAAAGAAAAGAATAATATTCTTTTTACAAAATGAACCCCCTGAGCACATAATATTAAAACTAATAAAGGAAATTATGCCACCCGGTAATTATTGTATGCATTTTAAAGACAAATCTCTCGAACCCACCATACTAAGGACCTTTCAAAAATACTTTAATTCTAAATCTTTCCAACTAAAAATAAGCAATACTCTTGTCGAAGATATCACTGACAAGGATGAACAAACACATAAAATTCAAACGTTTCACGAAACAAAAATATCCCACCGAGGAATTACCGAAAATATTACATCACTAAAAAGAAACTATTATTGGCCAAACATGTAGAAAGATGTACAAGAATACGTCAATACATATGAGATTTGCCAAAAGTCTAAATATGAAAGACACCCGCACAAAATAAAATTAAAACGAACCCCGATAGGTAATGAACCTTTTGACCATCTCTATATTGATGTGTACCAATTTGACAAACACAAATTTCTAACAATAATTGACAGTTTTTCTAAATTGGCACAAGCCTATCCCATATCCTCGGAAACAAGCCCCGAGATAGCCGGTAGATTAATTGAATATATTAAACACTACGGCATACCCGAAAAAATAACAACAGATGATCACAGCTTCTTTAAAAACTCATTAATACAAGATCTTTGTAAATTACATCAGATACAACTGCATTTTATTACTCCCCATAATCCAAACTCAAATAGCCCGATAGAAGGTTTTCATTCTACGATCAGAGAGACGTTACTTTCAATTTTAGAGAAAAACTCTAAAGAGCCAATAGAAAAATTAATGTCGCTTGCTATCATTTTCTACAATAATTCAGTTCATTCCACTACTAGATACACTCCGTTTCAAATAATTAAAGGAAAATTAGATTATAAAAATCCCCTCGAACTCTCAGAAGAAGAACTGCAAACACAATTTATGACCGAGCATCGCGAAAACATAGAATTTATTAATAAACAAATTTATGACTCTAGAAAAACGAAATGAAAGCCTAAATGACCCTCCGGAAATCGACTTATCCAAACCTGTGTATATAAAAACACCCAATAGGCAAAAGCGTATGCTACTGTGTAAAAAATTAAAAAATCACCGTAGCTCTTCACAAAATGAGAACATTTTAGATAATAAAACCCCTATTCATAAAAGACGTCTTAAAAAACAAAGAAAGCTAAAAAATAATTTCGTTGTTTCAGACGATGCTCAAACTGTGGATCCCACTGCTGTTCCTAGTCACAGTGAAAACTAATAGTTTCAAAATAGAGGAACTTCGAAATCCCCTATAACCAATTTCGTTAAGAAATAGTTATTTAATTAACAATCAACACACCGCCTTTTATCATGTAAATATTACAATAATTAAAAGCTGCTTGCAAAACATTGAAAACTCACTATTAAAGATACAAAAAGCCGTTTAGCAAGACTTTAAACAGGACGCGTTACTATTCATGATTCAAAGTTAATTAAACCAAAGTTTATATTTATATGATCAACTTAATCGAACAATCTCTTTATTTAAAGAAAAAAGACAAAAACGTGGACTTATAAATATTATAGGTAATGCACAAAAATGGTTGTTTGGAACTTTAGACGCTGACGACGAATTAAAGTACGACAATTACATACATATTTTAAACAATAATCAAAAAACCCTTAATGAAGATATGAAACAAAACAAAGACGTATTAAAATCTATAACAAACACTTTCACAACTCAAATCGAGACATTAGAAAATAACCAGAAACAAATTAAAAATCAAACACTTTCTATGTGTCAGTAATTATTGACAAAACTAATTTGCAAAAACAAAGACTTAATGAGCTTTTGCAGAATTTAGAAATCGCAATTAGCTTTGCGAAAGTTGGTGTTATGCATCACTCTATATTAAAGCAGTCCGACTTAAAAGAAATAATTAGTCACATACCTAATGATAAGATTATTCAATTTAATAACATGGTTAATTATTATAACAACTCAAGTATTAATACAAAATGACTTGGTAATATTTTCAATACATACACCAATGATATATCCAGCACTTTATATATTGTATAAAATATACTCTTTCCCTATCCTTAATCACACTATTAATATCTAACATCCCTACATATTACTTACAAGAGAAGATTTCTACAATAGCCCATATGAGTGTTCGAGGATCGAGAACAGTCATCTCTGCAAACTAGAAGACTTAACAAAATCCTGCCTGTACAACACTTTGACAAAAGCCAGGAGTGAGTGCCCCACTCTTGAAATATCGTTTTCTACCAATACTATCAAAACAGTACAAGACAATACAGTGTTAGTTATTCCTGAAAAACCTATTTTAGTAAAAAATCAGTGCCAATTTTCAACCAAGCAAGAGTTAATAAACTCCCATTCTTTAATATCTTTTGATGATTGCAAAATAGAAATTAATAATTTCTCATTCAAGAGAGATGTAAATGAAATTGTTGATTTCCAGCTAAAGTTACCAGTGCTTAAATTTAATTTAAATTCTACCTAAAAAAAAACACTCATCTTGAAAGAAGTAGATCATGCTGCTATAAAACAAGCTCAACATTTAGTTGATCAAATAAAAAATCATAAATTAGAAGATCTTAAAATTGATTCACAATCAAGTTATATTTGGACATTTGTTATAGCAACATTAGCTATAATAATATTATCATTGTTTTTGTTCATTTTATATTATAAAAATAATTTAAGGAAAATTTCTTCTAAAGATATTGAACTCCACATTGTAAAGGATTCAAAAAACAGTGATAAACCCCTATTTTCTGAAACTTAAGGAGGGAGGAACTATATATCTATTATTTAGAAACTACCATGCTTTTTATACCTTAATGACGCATTCTGTTAAAATAAGACTTTCATATAAATACCGCCATGCGTAATTAAGGGCCAGTATAATTTTGTACGTCGTAGAGCGAACATTACTTTTAGTATTTTCAAGGTTATTGTAATTTTGGAATCGGATCCATTAAACTCATTGACATTAAACATTGTTAGTAATAATAAATGTTTTTTAAAAAACGGTCTTTCCTGAAAATTACACGTAATTTGCGTTATATACTCAAAAAATAATAATGACAAAAACGTAGCGCGCTGAACACCTTTTCATAAGAGCGACCCGTTGAAGAATCACAGTAACAGCAGTAACAAATTCCGCATCAGACGACTTTCGCGCTAAGATTTGTTTACGGCGGTTGCTATGGCAACGCAATGGTGAATATCCGTAAGCCAAGTAGAGTAGACATGGGCGGTCCGAGTCCGGTGATGGTTTCGGTCCATTCGGATCCAGTCCGCTCGTGGACCCGTTCCAATGGATTCTTTCACGGGTCCACTTAGTTCCGATGTCTACGTTACGTGTGTTGAATTGGTTGCTGACTTGTTGACTGTTTCATGTCTTATATTCATTGTTGGATAGGAATTATGGGCCTAGCAAAATGTAATTAATGCGAACAAACTTCGGTAATAGAAGATGATTGATTATAAGAAGCACAAATTAAAATATTTAAGGTTTATTAATAAATATAAATGAATTTTTCGGATATTATGTATTTACTATGCCTATTTGCAGAGTTGCAGAATTTGTGTAATGTAAGTAAGCCATATATATACATGTACGTGAAATCAGTTTTAAATATTATATTATCCACTTATAAAATAGTTATAACTCTAAATAAAGAGATTCGAGACAAACTCCTAATTTAAACTAAGGAAACACTGGTGCATTTTTATATTTATAGTATAAACGAATGCTCTATTCAAAATGTATTAAACATATTATTTAACTAACTTATCCTTTCTAATCAAAACATACTAATAAAGATGGTTAATGACGATTATACAGCGTTTCCAATTTCTTTGAGAGTGAAATATCTATTACTGCTCCAAAAACACAGAGTGAAATATCTATTACTGCTCCAAAACTTCGTCGGCGTCCATTGGTAACACTGCAGGATCTATATCGATGTTGAATGCAATTCAATTTGTACCAATATTTTATATTTTAGTGTGGAGAAGCTTTTACTAAATTTTAAAAATAAAACTATTATTATTATATTTTATTATTTACTTTAAACTGCTGACGATTATTAATTGTACGGTCATAACTGTGATTGTTGACATAAAATTGTCATATCTGCTAGGTGGTAAACCCTAAAACCACAGGTAAAAGAATATATTCTTTTAACTGTGTTAAAACGTACGATTAGGGTAACAATTCTCCATCATGTTAAGAATGTAGATCTACGCGGATCCAGTCCAATCGCAATAGCGGTGCTGCGAAACCGATGTTAACGTTAACATTCAGTCAGTGGCAGCTTATTCGTGACGCGTATGGACCCGGTCCGATATTGATACTGGATTCGTTCCAACCGGGCCCGCCACTGGATTCGTTCAATTGGACTCGGAACGACACAAGTTTAAAATAGAGAAGAGAGCGGCATAAAACTGCTGCTGCAGGCTGCAGGGGCTTGTTCGCTTGTTATAAAATTAACGTAAATTATTGCGCTCGGTAGGTGGAAGCAGTTTTGCATCGATCAATCGAATCGAAATTAACTCTAAGATATAGCTACATAACTGTTTTTTAATATATTTAAAATCTTATAAATTCATATTATTTCCCCTAAGTATTAAAAAACGCTCCAAAGTTATGGATAATTAACCTCATAAAAAGGTTAAAAACATAGCCATTTCTACGGCGCTATTTTTACCTACGGCACTATGCACCTAGCTACGCTACGCTTCATTCGTTCTTAAATCCACGAGCCGCCGCTGTCATAAGGCCCAACTTTTATTTGGTGAGAAATTAAAATGTTCTACATGGAAGCTCTGCATAGGTACTTAATATATGACTAAGGCTATGTGCTTCTCTCAAAATAGATATTTCTATGTAAATAAACAAATAAATAATACATATCTGATATCGTTTTATTATGTCTGTGGAATTCTGGAGGAATTATTAAAAAACATTTTATTTGATACGAAAATAATTTTTACCATGACATTACGCAATATTTAAATTAAAAGGTCAACATTATTTTCCTAATAAACCTCCAACAAAATAGGAAACTAAATATATATTCCCAAAGATTTTTACATTCTGCAGCTAATATTATCCTTTCATTCAATTCAAAAATGACCTATACTCTTCTCCAATACTGGGTGCTGCATCTAAAGGGATGCTTAATAATTACTAATACCTGCATCACTAAGTTAACGAGAAATATCCGAAAATACGAAAAGCAGGGGTTGGGGTCCCGTGTTATACCAACAAAGTTGAGCACATACTTGCCATATGCACTTGCCGGTGACCTGCAGCCTAAATACAGATTCAGACAAGAGGAACACTAACTACCGAGTTACCACTTTATGAATCTTTAACTTAAACCAAATGTATGTATTTTCCACCCGACGTGCGAGGATCTCATAATCTTATTACAAATTAAATATTCCACAGTCGTCAACCCTGAGGTGAAAAATAATAACAAAATGTGTGACGGACTCTCAGGTAGAAAACGGATATGTTTTTCATAATCATCTTTTAATATACGTTGGGTGCTAATCAGAGATGAAAATGACCTTATTTTATTGTTAAAGAACAGAGAAAACTGAATTTCGTCAGCGGTCTGTTTTAAAAATCCGACAAATTAAGCACAGGTGATTGTTTCAAAAGGGGAACACGTGCATAAGTCGTCCGGTAGTAGGTAACAGATCTGTGGAAGAATTTCGAGATGGTTATAAACATTACCTGTAATACAGAAGGACATATGTGTAAGGAACAGAGATAGGTAGATTATACGAATAGCTCTTGAAAAGTTAGCACGCTCAAGGTCATGTAACTATGTCTCTCAAAATGGTTTAAAGTTATAGGTGTATAGAGAAAATATTCAGGTATAGTTCGAAAGGCTCGATTGTCTTGAGTGCACATGTGAACGGAAGATAATTTGCTTAAGTGCATACGTTGCATTGAACTAAAATTATCGATACACGATTCTGCATATACTTTTTAAACTGTTTGAAAATTAGGCGGGGGCTATTTTTTTAATTGTTACACTGCTAGACCGTCTGCAAGTTAAACAAAAAAATGCAAAAATTACAAAAATAATTTTTTTGTCAATATTTGCCAAAATATTGTAGGTAGACCAATTTTTTGTAAATAAAAAAAAAAGTCAGAATATCTTGTACAAAAATGGCCCTTAAGATTTTTCCCCTAAATATGGTAGTATTTGAAATATACCTTTTAAAAAGTGTGATAAAGAAAATTAGGCAGGGGGCTATTTTTTATTTGTTACACTGCTAAACCGTCTGCAAGTTAAACAAAAAAAAATTATTTCCGTACCAATAAATTAAAAAAAAAACGAGGTTGAACATTTTTACTTGAATGATTTGAAACGAGAAGTATGGACATTTTTACTTAAATGATTTGAAACGGGAAGTATGGATCAACATAATATGATTAGGGCTATCCAGAGAAATTAATAAAAAATTATGTATGGGTGATTTGGAAATAATTTTCAGTCATAGAATTTATGAATATTTAAAAATAAAATAGAACACGCTGGATCGAAAAAAATTGATACAACAGTTTTATATTTATTTTAAATATGCTATTTTTAGATAGCATTATTGAAGTAGGGTTCTATATCGGATTCTAGATTTACATTATTTAAAGGTAAATATCCGGTGAAACAAATATATTCAAGGCCATAAAATTAGGTTTTTTTAAATTTGCTTCCCGACATAGACAAGGATTGCAGAAGATATTTGTCTAGCTTTTTGAGTCAGTTTTATATAAAGGTAAATATCCAGCGAAACAAATATACCCAAGTTCATAATATTGCGTTCTTTCTAGATTACTTGCCGACAGGGCCGAAGATTCCGGAAGTTATTTGTCTAGCTTCAGAGTTAGCTTCTATTAAAAAAAAAGCTATATACAGTGAAACATAATAGGCCAAGGCCTTAATATCACGTTTTTCTAGATTTGCTTCCAAACATATCTAAAGATTGGTTACGTGTAACAAGACAACCAGCCTGAATACATCCCTGATCAGATTAACGTACCAAGACAAAATGCGAGGAATTGCTGAATTGTTTAACTACAGGGTTGGATGGGACGACCGGGCACCGGGCAAATGCACGGTGGGCCGGCACAATTCAGGCAGGCCCGTAGATTTTCAAATTAATATTTATATATTTGACAAAAACAGGACGAAAATTATTTAAAACAAAAGAATTAAACTACAAAAATCCATTTGTCGTAACTCATTGGCTTGCTTCCAGTGGATACGCGACCGTTAGTATTCGCGGCTTTCGGAACTAAGGGACTTCCCCGAATTTACTTTTGGCTGGCGATTAGAATTTAATATCGGTTGCGTTTGCAGCATTTTCTGGCTAGTAAATGCTATAGACTTTACAGAGTATTTTATGAAATTTCATAAAATTAAGTAAGCGTGCTGTTGATGAGTGTTGTAGTTTTGTTTTTTTAAATTTTTAAACATGGATAAGCCTACAGAAAAAAAACAAAAGTAAGAGAGCAAAGGACGGAGCCAAAAAAGAGCGGGATAGGAAAAAAAGCGATTATTGGATGAAGGAAAACATTGTATGAAAATAGATAAACTATTTTTAAATACGAATAAAAAAGAAATTGACGACAATAATCCTGTAACTGAAATAATTGAAACTTCGACCAAAGGCTTGAGTGATCAACATAACCAACGTAGGGAAGGTAGGCACATGATATATAACCAGTATTGATATAGAAAATGTGTATATAAATTGTCGAAATTTAAATTCCACAATTGCGTTTCATTATTAGTTATTAAATAATTGAGAGACGGAACTGGAGTTCGTTGTGGCTACCTTTTAATCTCCCTTGCCTCAATCCAGGGCCGGACTCGTGGGGACCCTGGGCTAATTTTACCTGAATGCCCCTTTAATTAACAACAAAATATATACTGTTTTCCTAGAACAGTTTTCTATGCAGAAAAATTCAAAATATAGGACAAGAAAATACATAGTTTTTATTTAAAACGATTTAAGTAGGTACCTACAATACAAGGGTTCGATGTATTTGGACCTAAACTTCACTGGCCCAAACAGTTAGTACCCCTAAAAGACATTTGCCCGAACCTACATTACACATAACCGTCACTGGCGCTAACAGTCGAAATCCTGACACATTGGAATGCATGGAATTCGTCGATGGCTTTAAACGTCGAAATACATAAACATGCACGCCAATGACGTGAGAAACTTCTGTCACTGTTGCCAAAGTGCATTATTGTTCAAATGAAGTACATATTTCCGACAATATTTGTAATACTGTTTTTTTATTTATGTTTGATAACATGTTATTAATATTCCTGAATAAGTTTTAAATCGTTCTCACAGAGTTACCTAGTTTATAAAAATAGCAAATAGCTACGTATTATATCTACTGCGACCGTATCAGTGTTAGGATACAATAAAATAAGTTTTACTAACATGATGAAAAACGCCTGTAAATTGTTAGTTGGTTGGGTTGTGAAACGTTCAGAAATAATATGCAAATTTACTGTGTTCCCGATACGTCCTGAATTATCTGTTTTTTGCCCATTTAAATGCCATTTAAAGAACGAGATTCTTTTTTTGTGTATACATCTATTTTCTTAAATGTTCCTCTTCGGATTTTCTACAATATATCGGTTTTTTAATGTATAGTACACACTAAATGTTAGTTAAAAGAAAAACCTCGACAAAAACATTTGTATTTGGTTGATAACATGATTATGAAATATAGTTGTGTTTGCATTTTTAGGAAAACCATTCAAATTCAAAATTCATGGATGTATCATCCACCATGGGCTCCATCTTGGCAAATCGGGGTATGGATCTTAAATAACAATAAAAAATAAAAATCAGCTTTGCATATAAAATTATAAGTAGACAGACAAAGCCGTGAGGAATGGTTCCATGGTCCATCTGAGAATAAATATAGAACTGCTGAGGTAATTCATATGTCAAAATAATTAGATATTTTAATAATAATGAGGCATTTTTCCTTTTCAAAATATTTTCTTCTTACAAAGATAACTTTTAGAAAATTTTGTTAAATAGGTAGCAATATAAAGTGCTTTGAAGATTTATTTCACATCAAGAGATCCATATACATATCATTTTTAAAAAGATAACTATTACTCTCATACAAAGCTGTGCTTACCCTAGTCTTGGCCTGGAACAAAATTTATTGGGGTCTGTATTTTCAAAAAAAATTGTTAATGTTTACAAAATTTTAAACACTTGTGTCTTCGATGTTGGAAAATCCCTTGGAAAACCCTAAGGTATTTTGATGTTCTCTATTTCTTCAATGATTTAAATGAACAGTTCATTCATACTAGACTCTACACATAAGCAGGGCGTAATCTATATGTAAAAGTTAAAATAATCATCTGGAGAGCAGAATTCTCTTTCAATAAGATTTTTTTGGTTTAATGGTAAATATATAATTTTATACATCCGACTAGAGTACCCTTATGAAATAAAGAAATTTGGTGAAGTGTCATAACCAAATCATTCCTACCCCTGTGTTAATGTTAATGGAGATATCCCTATTTCTAGAAATTAACTTTCCCTTGTTTAAAAAATACATTATTTATACACTGAACGAAAGCATCTTGAAAAGAGTTGATACTGTTGAAGACTTGTGAGTGCTATTGAATTCCAAATTTACTTTTGCCAAACACATAGATAATATAACAAATAGGGCAATAAAACTATTAGGCTTTATTTAAGATGTCTTTGACATTTCAGCAATGTATATGTTCTAATAGAGTCTTGTGCCGTGCCATCTGGACTTGTGTAATTTATTTAAAATTCTTAACAATTTTAGTCACCTTCCCTCTTATGTAAAATAAACTTTCATGTTCCATATATATATATATATATATATATATATATATATATATATATATATATATATATATATATATATATATATATATATATATATATATATATATATATATATATATATATATATATATATATATATATATATATATATATATATATATATATATATATATATATATATATATATATATATATATATATATATATATATATATATATATATATATATATATATATATATATATATATATATATTTATAATATATTTTTTACTTGTTTTGTATTTTGATAGGTTGTACTTTGATTTTGTAATTTGTTAAGTCTAAAAATGTCAATGGCTATTTTCTGTTCGTATATTTTTATTTATTTCAATAAAAGCAAACGTTGTTTCTTACAAAAACAGAAAAAATATACAAACAAAAAGGAAGTGTTATGATAATTAAAATAATTTAAATTTTCCTCTACACTCTACAAGGTTTTCTATGAGAGATGCATAAGAATTTATTTATGGCACAAATATAATTGAAATTTTAATGTAACTTAAATGCTTTATTGTCTAAGAATTCTATCTTATTGACAAAGCTGATTTAGATATTGAATTAAATTTGCTTATATAAGTAAAAATATTGAGCTCAATTAAGACGTTAAACGAATGGGAAGGGCATTGGTATGTGAATGTCTTGTATGGCCAGTTTGGATGAAATAGGGAATATTCAGGATGTTACTGGAGTGGTCCCATAGCAAGCATATTAAATACATCGGAATGATACCAGATTTAACATGTTTTACATGTATACACGAATGACAAGATATATCGCGTTCACCATATTGCCAGAAAAAAGTATGCATGTTAATATGGTGATTCTGGCAAAATGTCATATGCAATGGACTCAGGGAGTCCAAAATTTTAACCTAAGTTTAGGCCTTGTAACTTGAAACTTTGTATAAAGAAAACTAACAAGGATGAATTAAAAAAATTATAAAAAAATAAAAATGACTAAAAAAAAGCATTAAAAAGTAAACAATATTTTATTCCCATATATGTAGGTACTCATTATATAAATGTTTGTTTATGATTAAGTTATTAAGAATTAGTTTGAAGATGACTTCATAAAGTAAAGTTTTCAATGTGGAATAAAATATTTTTTACTTTTTAGTGTTTTTTTTTTGAAGTCGGTTCTCGTCGGAAAAATTCTGTTTGGAGAACGCTTTCTCAAGTAGATATTGTAAAGAAACTCCCCAGAAGTGAATCCCATACCCTGTGAAGTCAAAGTCAAACTTATTCTTAATTACCTAATCACAAAAATATATTTATGTAATGAGTATTTTGTTTTACTATCTCTATTCGTTTGGTGACTAAAATTTTCCAGATGGAATATAATATTATTTTCAAATTTTAGGTAACCATATATATCTATGTAAATTCCTGATAAAATGGTGAACGCTTTTATTACTACGAATAAATATTTAACATAGCGTCATACTTTTTTACAATACGCTAGCTGGGGGACCACCCCTACAATATCCCGAATATTCCCTGAAAATTTCATCCAAATTGTTGAAACCATTGCAGAGTAATCATTGTACAAACTTAAAAAAAAATGCATAGGGTCAAATTGATAACCTTTTTTTTTGAAGTCTGTTAAAAATTACATTAATATTTGTGACATGGCCAGCTAAACAAAATAAAGGAAATGCCTGTAGCATTTAGCATATTAAAAATGGGGAAAGGTACAATTTCGAATTAATACGAACGCCCAAGACAATATATGTTATTTATTTATTTTTGTATTTATTTACGGGCAAATCCCATTTTTAGATACAAGAATATACGATATAATGAAATACATTTATATCAAATAATAATAATAAAGAAGAGAAAAAAACTTCACAAAATATCTTGTCTTTTCACTATGTTTTTGAAACTGACAAAAAAGGGACGCAAAAAAATCAACATTAATGCTATTACCATTGGCGACAATTCTAGATAACGGCGATGCCTTACCATAGTTACATCGGTGGTATTTCACATCAAATAGTCTTTGGTTTCTAGTTTCTCTTGCTGGCACTCTTATACCAACTAACCGTAACAAATCAGGACAGTCTACGAGTCCATTAATTATTTTGTATAAAAAATAAATATTAGCCTTTACCCTCCTAGACTGTAATTTCTCAAGTCCGACGATATTTCTTATGTCAATAGATGAGTATTGTAACAGAGGTAAGTTTAACTGATAAGCCAAAAATCGTAAATATTTATTTTGAACCCTTTCAATACTTAAGCAATGTACAGTATATAAGGGAGATCATACAGGAGGGAGATACTCCAGAACTGACCGAACCAGCGAGTTATACCGTAAATTAAAGCATTTCAAGTGATTGAAATTTTTTGTGCTCCTGCAGATAAATCCTAGTTTAAGTGCTCTATTTACAATATAATCATAATGCAATCTAAAATCCATCTTGCAATCTGACATTAGACCCAAATCACGAATTGAGGTGACTCTTTCGAGAATTTCACCATATATACTATAATCAAATATTATAGGTGATAAAGTCCGATTGATAATTATTTGCTTGCATTTACTAATATTTAATAACATTTTATTCTGAAGACACCACTCACTAATTCGATCAAGATCCTGTTGTAACTCTAAAGCATCATTGTTATTTTTCACCACCTTCTTTAAATCATCGGCATAAAAAAGAAATCTGGAGTTCAAAATAGCATTACTTAGGTCGTTAATGAATATGTTAAACAAATATAGTCCCAAATGACTTCCTTGGGGAAGCCTGAAGTTACTGAAATATCCATAGATGTAAAACCTTTTACCCTTACATTCTGCTTTCTACCAACGAGATATGATTGAAGCCAATTTAAAAGGTTACCACCAAATCCGAAACCGTTTCAGTTTTTCAATAAGGACTCCATGATCAACAGTATCAAATGCCTTGGAGAAATCGGTGTACGCAGCATTCACCTGACACCGATCCTCCAAGGCATCCAGCAGTGATTGTGTAAAGAGCAATAGATTAGTACCAGTTGATCTTCCCTCAACAAATCCATGTTGTTCCCAAGCAAGCAAAGGTATAATCCTGTTTTTTATTTGATCGCATATAATTTTTTCAAATAATTTCGGAATAACGCTTAAAATTGAAATCGGTCTATAATTTTTTATGTCAGACTTATTGCCATTTCTGTAAATAGGAGTTATAAAACTACGCTTCCAAGTCTCGGGAAAAACACCGCCCTGCAGAGAGATTAAATATAGTGCAAAGGTGGTACTGAAAGGGAATAAACACAATTCCGAAGAAAATTGGGATGAATACCATCGGGTCCAGGTCCCTTTTTCACATCTAATTGATTGATACAGTCAAATACTGTCGCCAATAGTACATTCAGATCTGACACACAGTTATCCTTGAGAACAGATATATTGTTGTTATTAGTGGACCTATAAACACTCTGAAAATGGTTTCAAAAAGATTAACAATTGATTGACCATCATTACCTACTTGGTCATTAAAAAACATGCTAGAGGGTATGACATTACAATTACCGCGTTTGTCGTTAACAAATTTCCAAAAGAGTCTAATATCTCCCTCTAGGTTATTCTCAACATTTCTACAATAATTACTATAACAACCCTTTTTAGTATGTTTGACTGTCGCCTGAGATCCGAGAATTGTATATAATATTCAAAATTATTGGTTTCTTTCCATTTTTTGTGTGCAATTTTCTTGCCAATGATGATTAAGGATTTTAATTCATGTGTATACCAAGACGGAAATTTTGGGTTTTTTAATCGAACAACAGGAACATGCTGACTTATTCCAGTAAACAAGATTTTCATAAAAAACACTAATGGCTAGATTAACATCATTAAATTCGTCCAGTACACGTTTCCAGTTAATTGAAAGATAGTAGTCGATTAAAGCCAAATAATCTGCACTTTTATAATCATAGTACGAAGTATCATAATCAATTTGTTTAGAAATAACAGAGAGGTGTATATTAGTTACAATAGCGGGATGATGCTTGTCGCATGGTAACAAAGATTCAACTGCGGTTTCGACTACTAAGTCCCTATCATGAGCGAAGATTAAATCCAATAAAACTAAATTAGCATTATACACAGTGTTAACTTGGAACAAGTGATTAAAGGCAAAACAGTCCGTTAAAGTTTTCACAGTCTCCCTGTTTTCATGAAGCATCCCAAGCCCATATTCATCATAAATCCACTGTACATGTGGAATATTGTAGTGGCCAAACAAGTAAAAATCATGATCAGAAAAATTATCCATTAAATTTTCCACTGCTGCACAGTGATTTTTAAAAACATCAAGTAGGAACGCTGGGGGAAGATTCACACCGCCCACTAATAAATTTTTACCATTTGAGTTAATACCTACAAATAAATGTGCAACATTTTCATTCCTGGTGGGCAAAACTTTAGAATTAAACTTTTTGATAGATATCAGTACTCCACCACCTCTCTTTTTGGCACTAGTTAACCCAGTTCTGTCCTTGCGGTAAACTATATAATTTGACAACCCCAACTCAGCATCTCGTATCTTTTCAGATAACCAAGTCTCAGTTAATATTATCAAAGAATAATCACAGTCAAAACACTCAAAAGAAGATCATTAAGTTTAGTCCTCGAACTCCTTACTTTCTGGTAATATACTAGCCAAGATCTACCCGTATTATTTAGTTTTCCTTCGTTACGTTCACCATATTATCAGGAAAAAAATATGCCTGTTTAATATTATGATTTTAGTTATACTTCGATTGGTCACATCCGAATAGAACACCCTGTAGTTACACTTCTTATGCTGTTGACAACGCAATTTTAGAGAGATAAGAGATGAATCATAGGTACCTGCACCGACCCGGCAGATGTTAACTCACATAAACATCATTATACTTCTTGCGTTGTAGACAAACGGAGCGAAGTGAAACGCGGCGCGACGGGAAAAAATTCCCTGAAAGATAAACAATATTATTATTTCGTGCCAATAGACTAAAGTTGTGAAGTGTGTGGTTGTTGTTTAAAATGGGAAAAACCCACAAAAGGAAGGGAAAAGAACTGGGTTCTATCAAAAAGAAGATGAAAAAACTTCAGCAACGCCTTAATGAACTTGAATCAAGTAAGTAAAATAATTTTTCTTTTAAAATTAATTTAACAGTGGTGCCAAGACGGAGAAAAAGAAGGGGAGAGACAAATATTATGCCATTGGCTAATATTTTTGGCATGGGTTGTCTACTTTGTAGACTAAATAAGTGGTCAACATTACAGTTGATACATCGATATGAAACATTTGGGTTTTATATTATTAAAATAAGCTGATTATAAACAATTTTCCTTGAATTGTTTGGCTTACTAAAGAACTGCCCAAACCCAGCATAGTCCTTGACTTATGCCCGCCATGTGTCTCAATACAATAGTATATTATCTAATTACTGTTATATTATATTCCCCTAATGTTATTCTACATATTATGGGCATTCATAAACCAGTAAGAGAGTTAGTCTCTTCGGGACTAACGCCGGGGTTTTTTTTTTATGATTTCAGGCGAAGAGTCAGATTCATCAATTAGCACTAGCACTACTAGTGATAACAGCAGTGATTGTAGTATGAGAGACCACAGCAGTGGCGAAAGTCCTTAATAGTATTTTGGGTGCTGATCCCTCGGATAAAAACACATTGGGTCCAGAACTCTCTGAAGAAATAGTGAATAGATGGGAAAACTATCTAACACAAGGGATTGACAAAGAATCGAAATCCCAGCTACTGGAAAAGTGGCGAGTTCCGTCCAATTGTGTATCCCTTCAGGCTCCTGAGCTAAATCCGGAGGTAAAGGCAATGCTCCCGCCTACCGAACAGAAAAAAGATAATTTTCTTCAAGAATTACAGGAAGTGTTGGGTAAAGGCTTGGCTGCCCTGGGAAGTACCCTTGATGTTTTGATTAAAATGAGCAACTCGGGGCAAAAAGAGCAAATCGCAAACCCAACAAATCTTGCGGAAGCAGGAAAGATTTTGTGTTACGTTCACAACAAGATATCCAAACACAGAAAATTTCAGCTGAATCCCCATTTTAATTCCAAAATTCAAAAAATAGCGGCTGAACAAATTCCCGATAATTTCCTTTTCGGCAAAGATTTTGCCGAGAAATGCAAAAATGTGAAGGCCTTTGAAAATACCGCAAGAGAACTGCAAGCAGGTTCGTCAACGTCAAAAAACTTCAAAACCAGAACATCAAAAACAAGATGGAAGGGCAAGTACCAAAACAAACCCAAATGGAACAAAAACTACAAGGACTCGAGAAAATACAGGAGGGACTGGAAAAAACGTTAGAGGTAAATAGAGATTTCAAATACGCTGGAAGAATAAAGTATTTTCTTAACCAGTGCAAAGAAATAACCAATAATAAAATTATATTGGATTGGGTAATGGGTTATAAAATCCCGTTTATCTGCAAACCATATCAGGTCAAGGTTCCTAAAGATAAAATACTTAATAAAAAAGAAATAAAACTTTATTCGGAAAGTGTACGAAATCTTTTAGACATAGGAGCAATTAAAATTGTCGATAGTTGTAAAGACCAGTTTTTGTCTTCTTTTTTTCTGAGGCAAAAAAGTAATGGCGACTATAGATTTATTTTAAATCTGAAAAAATTAAATAGATTTATCAGTGTTTCTCACTTCAAACTTGAAGATATTCGAACGGCAAAAAACCTCATTACTAAAAACTGTTATCTTGCTTCGATAGATCTTAAAGATGCGTATTTTCTTATCTCGGTCTATAATAAACATAAGAAATACTTAAGGTTTAAATTTTTGCAGCATATATATGAATTTCAATGCCTGCCGTTCGGGTTATGTACAGCCCCTTATGTATTTACAAAGCTATTGAAACCTGTTTTTTCACAACTACGTCATAAACAATTTTTATCAGTTACGTATTTAGATGATTTTTTGCTAATAAGTAAGGATTTTCAAGGCTGTATTCAAAATATAACAGAAACCAATGATCTTTTAACAAAATTAGGTTTCTTTATTAATTTAGAAAAGAGTAATTTGATTCCTGCACATGAACAAAAATTTTTGGGCTACCTTTTAAATACACAAAGTATGAAAATAAAAATACCTGAAGAGAAAAAATGTAAAATAAAAAATTTTATTCACAAAATAATGCTCGTTAGGAAAATAAAAATTAGGGAATTTTCTCAATTTGTAGGAACATTGGTGGCAATTTGCCCTGTAGTAAAATATGGGTGGTTATATATAAAATCCTTTGAAAGAGAAAAATATAAATTTTTAAAAGCAAATAATGAAGACTACAATAAATTAATGAACATTTCTTCCTATTTACGAACAGATTTTATATGGTGGTTAAATAATATTGACGATGCACAACAAAACATAAAATTACCTCATTATAAATGTACTATATACTCAGATGCATCCAGAAGTGGGTGGGGCTCTTTCTGTAACGGTCTGGAAGCAAAAGGGTTTTGGCAGTTGGAAGAAGGGAAGAACCATATAAATGTGCTAGAACTTATTGCCGCTTTCTATGGTCTAAAATCATTTGCCAAAAATTTTAAAAACTATCACATTTTGTTGAAAATAGATAACAAAACTGCCATATCAGTAATAAATAGAATGGGGAGCATTAAATATAGAAAACTTAATTACGCGGCTAAGAGGTTGTGGCAGTGGTGCGAAAAACGTAATATATTTGTTTTCGCGACATATATAAATACCTTGGAAAATGTAATTGCAGACAAAAACTCAAGGTGTAAAAATATAGATACCGAATATTCGCTTGACAGCCGAGCGTTTGCAGAAATAACAACAAGATTGGGCGTTCCCAAAATTGACTTATTTGCCACTTATTTAAATAAAAAATGCAATAAATTCGTATCTTGGTTTCCCGATCCAGAATCTATAGCAGTAGACGCTTTCACTATAAATTGGAAAAACTTAGAAGGCTATGTATTTCCACCTTTCTCCTTGCTGCCAAAAGTATTAAATAAAATAGAAACTGACAAAGCATGTTGCTTAGTAGTATATCCAATATGGAAATCTCAGCCGTGGTTTCCAAAACTGGAATCTATGATTTCTTCAGAGGTTATTATCTTGCAACCTCGAATTAATTTACTTTTATCTCCTTTTAGCGAACCCCATCCAATTTGGAAACAACTTACCCTGGGTGCTGCAGTTTTATCAGGCTCGCCTACGGCAAGCAAAATATTCCAGAAGAGACTATGGATGTCATGCTAGCGTCCCTAAGCAAAAATACCTTAAAACAATACAATTCAACATATTCTAAATGGTGGCTATTTTGTGATGGTAATATTCAAAAAATGTTTCACCCTAGCATAGATACTATTTTATCGTTTTTAAAAACCGAATTTTCAAATGGAGCGCTATACTCAACCCTCAATACACATAGATCTGCACTAAATCTAATAAGTAAATCGGGTAAATCAGAAGTTGTTGTAAGATTTATGAGGGGAGTATTTAACCTACGGCTTCAATTTCCTAAGTATAAAGAAACGTGGGACCCAGAACCCGTATTAAATTACATAAGCTCATTAAAAATATCAGATAACATAACTTTAGAAAATTTAACAATAAAAATGATTTTGCTCCTAGCGCTTTGCTCGGCACAGCGAGTACAAACATTCTCAAAGATTAAAATTAGTAATATTCAGATTTTTGACGAAGGGGTTGAGATAAAATTTTCAGACATTTTGAAAACTTCTGGGCCAAAGAGGGCCCAACCCCATTTAAAATTCCCATACTTCATAGAAAATAAACAACTTTGCATTGCATCTGTCATCTTGTATTACATCGAAAAGACAAAATCTGTAAGGGGAAGTCAAGATATTCTTATTTTAACCATCAAAAAGCCCTATAGACCCGCAACAACTCAAACACTAAGTCGCTGGATTAAAAAAGGGTTAGAAAATTCGGGAATTGACGTTCAAAAATATAAAGCGCATAGCACCAGAAGTGCAGCGTCTTCGGCAGCCCTTAGGGCAGGCACTTCGGTGGACAGCATTAAAGATGCTGCGGGGTGGTCGCAAAGAAGCGAAACATTCAATAAATTTTATAACAAACCACTATGTTCAAAAGATTATTTTGCAAATTATATAAAACAAATATATAATCCAAAGAAAATTTAGTGTAGTTTTAAAGTTAGTTTGTTAAAACTATGTTAAGAATTATAATTAGTTTAGTAGGGTTTTGTTCTTTTGTTTAAAATATCTTCTCATATATTTATCATGATAGTTTTACTATTATTATTAGGTTAAGCAGTTTGATAATGCATAACAAATAAAAATATATAATAAATAAATAAAACATTATTTGACACATATGTTTTAGTTTGCTAGTAAAGGATCGCCACATTCTCTAAACATCTACAGGGTGTTCTATTCGGATGTGACCAATCGAAGTATAATTAAGGATTAAACGACTTACCTGTAAGGAAGTTCAATCCAAATTATACGAGATTGGTCACATCCGAATAGACGCCCTCCCTAGGTTCTTGTCCCGGCCCAGGCGATCCTAGAATATTAAGAAGTATAATGATGTTTATGTGAGTTAACATCTGCCGGGTCGGTGCAGGTACCTATGATTCATCTCTTATCTCTCTAAAATTGCGTTGTCAACAGCATAAGAAGTGTAACTACAGGGTGTTCTATTCGGATGTGACCAATCTCGTATAATTTGGATTGAACTTCCTTACAGGTAAGTCGTTTAATCCTTAATTCTTAATGTCACAAAGTTCAATTTTACTGATCATTTTAAATGTTGACAGTGAATACAGCTAGTTTTCTATAAGTGAGTATTAAGTGTATTTTCTTGTTGTAAAATTATGTTTTTTTTGTTTATATAATATATTAAATAAATACAAACATTGTAAATTTGTAAACTAGCAAAATTTAAATAAAGGATAATAATATAACATACTCATATACCATGGTCGATATCTGTATGTGCATCATTCTAAAATTATCATATTAAAACCGTGACAATTAAAATTGAAGACAGGTTGTATCAGAAATACTTTTACCATCAATAAAATATAATAACAACGACAGGCAAACAAATAGTATTTTTACCATCTAAAATGATCAATTATCATCTAATAATGTACAGGAATATTGATTATAACTTCAACCCTCTATTTTTTTATGGGACACCTATGTTATTATATGTCCATTAAATAAAGATGATAGGTTTGATACCTTTACCTTTAAAGACAATTGAGAAAAACCATGTCATAAGAGGCAAGTTATTCATATCGGTGTTATGTTTTCTCTACTACTACTACTACGACTTCTGCATTTACCAATTTTTTCTACCTCTTTCAACAAAAAAGTTAAATGGAGGTTTAATTTATGATCAATCAAAATTCAAGATTTTTGTATAATTATATAATATGCCTTGTTATTAAATTCCAATGGGATTTGGTTATATATCCTTGGCACCATTTATTATGAGTTTATTTTGACAAATAATGACATTAAGTCAGTTAAATAAGATATTGTTTAAACTAGATTTTTCTCAATTAAAACATATTTTACTTAGTCAGACATTAAACAAAGCACTACAGGTATTATAAGGGATAATGCTTTCAGCCAATGTCTATCCCTCTTGAAACACTGTCTCAACCTTAAGTATTATTAGCCTTATAATATAATACCTTAATGTACAGTTGATAATTGTGATATGCTAGAATCTATATAGAAAGCTATTGTAGGATACCTTTTTACTGGTTTATACACACTCTTATAAGTTTGGCAGCCAGTTCCCAACATATGGTAAAGTCAACTATAAGATGTAATATTTTTAGGAAATTCTATAAGATTAGGCTATAAAAGTTAATTGATGTAATTGACTTGTCATTTATAATTATATCATCTACCTAACTTTTCTTAAACCATGCTTAGATTTTAAAAAAATTGAAGGTGTGCTGTGCGATATCTGGCATACTTACTAAATTAACTTATTACTGAATTGTGTATATCAACTGGAGAAAATATATAAATAGGCCACCGTTAATATTTTTAAAATATGGGCAAAAATTATTCAAATTTCTAATCCACTTTTGCTATATGTCTTTAATCAATATACAAAATATGTGATATACTTTACAGCAATAAAAAAATTTATTTAACATAGAATTAAAAATAAAGTTGACACTACATTTATCATATGGTGCATCTTTTTCCCAAACTACACACTTTCTCAGCAACAGTAATTATAAATGAACCACTTTATGTGACAAGCATATTTAGTAAATTTAAAGGTGCAGAATTTGAAGCTTCCATATAACAAAGAGGCCCAATTATTACATTGATGGAATGCGCTATAATTGGGGCTATATGACACTCGGATCAATACACGTAACTAAAGACTTTTCTTTCTTCCTATGCAAACAGGGCAACAAAGAGTACTCAAGTATTACTATAATATACACGTCACTACTATCTGCAATGCACATATGAGCAGAACTAACTTCCTAAGCCTTGTCCACGATACCTATATCAAACATCAAGAAGACTTGCATTGGTCCTAAAACAAATTATAATTAATAAAGTACCTGCATGAATAACAAGCTTAGATAAAATCATTAACAATCTTATAAAACACTAATCACCTATGTAAAAACTGATTTTTAGATTAGGTATTTGCTTAGGATCAGGATAGAAAATTAAACATTAAAAAAACTGAATGTTGAAATTATGTCTCAAAAAGCTCACAAAACAATTTAGTTAAAAGATATATGTTCAAGCTTCAAGGCTTTTGTGGATTTTTATATGGTCTTTTGTGTAAAACTTTGTTTTATCTTTAGGTAGGGAACAACAACCACATTAATAAGACTCAATCCTATATACTAACAAATAAGATTATCTGAGTGTAAGAGTCCAAAAACTGAAATGGTTGCAACTTTATACCATATTCACACTATTCTAAAATAAACATACCCACTTTAAAAGTAGAAGGTTAAAAAGGTTCTCAATACAAACAAGCAATAACCTCTTCCTGGGCTTTCCAACAATATTTTTTTTTTCCAATATTCAATCTCCATTATTCCATTAAATAGAAATTATCCTGTGATAAACAAATGCTTTATAATAAACAAAACAAAAACAGTCAAAATATTTTCACTTCAAAGTTAAAATGCAAGCAAATACGCTAACACTATTTGTTCATGGTGTGGTTTTGATTAGCAATAAAAATAATATATTTATTTTTATCAATAAAACTTGACAACACAGCAGGCTTATTTAAAGAATTTTTAGCCAGTAGCGTAGCTCGTTAATTCGGTATTTAAAGTGTCGGGCTAGCGCCGCATTCCACACATTCCAATCTGTCGGGATTTCGACTGTTAGGGCCAGTGAAGTTTCGGTCCACTAACTGTTTGGGCCGGTGTAGTTTAGGGGAAAATACGCACTACCAATACAAGCCAGCTAATATTGCAAAATGTAAAAGAATTTAACAGATCTTGTACTTACCTAACCTTTCGTAATGAACAAAAAAAATTAAAGCCATATAGTATTAATAAATGACCATAATAAGTAAAAAAATTACAAAATTTCTTAAAAAAATATTCGTACTTTTGTACTGCTAATTTTGATTGTATGCATTTTTTTTAGTTTTTATTTAACTTCACTTCTACGATTTTTTTCAATTTTATAAGGCGAAAAACCCAAAAAATAGTTTTAAACCATGAATCCGCCACTACAATTTCGTAATTATTCACTTCTATGTTAGTTAGTTATTTAGTATTTATGTTTGGGTCAAATCTTGCAAGTAACTTTTAAACTTTAATTTGCTGCAATTTGGTATTCTTACATAAACCAGAAGACAATACATATTAATATTATTGTGTTCAATCGAATTTCTTATTGAGGGTGTAAAAAAAATGCTAAAAAAATAAAATGCAATAAACCTAAAAAATAGTTCGCGTTATCGGAATTAACTGAGATTTAATATACATATACGAATTCGATGACAATGCAATTTCATGGTACCTAATCGTGAATGTCCTACACAGGGTGCGTAACAAATAATGCTAAAAAGTACAAAACATTTTCCGTCACCGAAATTCACTGGAATCAGTTGAACATACATAAACCCATTTGATGACACAATAGTTCATTGTCTAATCGTGAATTAATTATATCCATATAAATGTAAAACATTTCTTTTTAAAGAATTTTTTACAAACTATTAAACTGAAAGTTAAAAAAATGATTAAACTTTCACAAACACAGAACTTGTAGAAATTTGAACATTTCCTTTAAACCTTAATACGTGACACGACATTTTACTTAAAATAAAGCCTTAAGCTTTTAAGAACATTTTCAAATTATTTTTTAATATTTATTTCAATAGTTTATAAATTACAGCTTGTATTAAGACATATTTTTTAAATTTATTTAATTTTGTTTGTTGTTTGCAACAAGAATCCACGGTCTCTAGAACTCGGAAGCCCTAGGTTGCAGCCCATATAGGTCAGACCCTGCTTCAATCATTAACAACTTCTCCTGTTTTTGTCGTTTTTTTTTTTGAAATCTTACTAGAATTGAAACTTTCAGGTAATTAAACTCAATGTTCAGATTCAGACACCTCTACAGAAAATCAACCTGACAGTGTTTCAGTTGCTAGTTTAAAAATAGCTGTACCATCGCAAGAGGTAAATTTAATAGGATATTCCTCAACCATTAGCAAGTGTTTACATAAAGACAAACATTTAAGTATAATCTTCCCAAACAGATGATGATAAGACCAAAATAGATTTTTTTAGCCGTCCATCTCGACAGGAATTAAAAGAGTTTTTTACCTATCACCCACAAACTCCAACAGATCAATGCGCAGTGGATTTTGATATTAACAAAGTGTTTTTAAGATCAAATCACCATCAAACTCGTAGATTGTGGCTGTCCTACAGTACTATAAAAAGGAAATTATACTGCTCGGTATGTTTAGCTTTCTGAGGTACCAATGAAACAAATATATTTACAGAAGGAATGAGTGATTGGAGACATGTTCATCAACGTATCAATGAACACGAACACTTTAATATGCACGGAAGAAACTGCCAATCTTATTTTTTGCCGACAAAACTATTGATAAACTGCTTTTTAAAGATATGACCACAAAATATAATTCAGAAGTTATGATAAACAGATCCTAGACAGGGTAATCAATGTCATAAAACTTATTGGGAAATCTTTCAGGTAAGTAGGTATCACGTATCTCCGATTTTTAAAAATATTAGGTATATACAAAACATGCATGCAAGATTTATGTTCCCATTTACAAAAGATTCAGCAATCGACATAAAAATTCCACATTGAAGGTGCATATTAATTAATAACATTATAACTAATATCAAAGAGAACATATTTATTTTAAGGGAGCAAATTAATCAACATATTCAATGGATAATGAAAATCTTGATCACAGAAATTTTTTGGAGATAATTATGCTGATTGGAAAATATGATATCATCTTAAAGACCCATTTAGATAAGGTAATCAAAGCAAGGAATATAAAAGTCGCGGAGTTAAACAGCGAGTTGGTAATTTTTTGACAACCTTCCAAAACTACCGTTAATAATATAATTTTTGCAATGTCTACAAAAATTAAAGAAATTATATCCAAAGAAATAATCTAGGCAGTAATGTATTCAGTGGAATTTGTCACAACACAAGACATTTCTGTGACAGATCAATGCTCAGTTGTAATCAGGTATATTTTAAAAGTTTTATAATATTTAAATTTTTGTAGTTTTTGTTATACTTAAATTTTTGTAAGGCAAAATTCATCTTTGTTTTTTATTTTTTAAATACGTTTATCAAAGCAACGTTAATAAAAGATTGTTAGGAGTCATTCCATGTCATGATACCTCTGGCAAGGGTTTCCACACGATGCTTAAAACTGTACTGGAAGAAAATGGACCGAAAGTTAAAAATTGTGTTGTAGATTCTACTGAAGGTGCAGCGAATAAGTATAATGGATTTTCAACTAAAATGATCGAAGAAAATAACACAGTCATATTTTAAATCTTGTAGTTGGCGATATCATGAAATCTCATGTTAAAGCAGCAGGGTTATTTACTTTGTTAAACTCCCTAGCTGTTTTTTTCAAAGACTCGCATAAACGAATTGGACGTTTGGCGTGAAATATCTAATGATCCCCAAAAACGATTACTTCAAATGATAGGCGAGACTAGATAGTGGGCAAAAGAAGTGGCTCTAAGCAAAGTTTTCGGTAATTTCGGTGATTTTAGATGGCTTAGTAAAATATGAAAATATACTATTAGGCCAAATATTTTTAAAGATATTTTAAGTTACGGATCATTTATCCCGTTATTTACAAACAAAGGGCTTGAATCTTCTTAACTGCAACTCTATGGTAAAAAACTCTATTCAGGAAATCAAGTCCATGCAGAGAAATATGACTGAAGTAGAAAACGCTACAAATGAATTTATCATGGGCAACTTCTGAACTTGAAAAACGAGACTTGCAACATATTGAGATAGAAGAAAACTTCCCTGAACTTCGTCACAGAATGAAAAAAAAGTTTTTTGACGAGAAAGCCGTTGACGAACAACCTCAAACACAAAAAGATAAGTTTCGAGTTGGAACATATAATGTTCTTCTCGACGTCGCTACTGAGTCTATGGTGTCTCGATTTTTAAAAAATGGAGATTTATGCAGATATTTTGCTATATTGGACCCTAAATATTTTAATGACTTAAAAGTTAATGGATTTCCCGAAGATGCGATGCAGTATATATTGCCAAAAATTAAAAAAATTGACGAAATGGCAACTTTGGGTAAATTTTCTGAAGAACTTTCAAATTTCATTAAGAACTAAGATCAATACAAACTAAGCCTCAATGAACTTTTAAATCGAAAAGATGAAACTAATCCATTAAATAACTTAGAGGAATTGGAGAATGTCGATGGGGACGAAAAAAATGACAACGTTTGTAAAAATATTACCGAAACTTATTGCCAATATTGTGTAATCTGTTGTTACATTATTATTAATATATTAGTTATATTAAAATATAACGTGTATCAAGAAGCTTATCCGATGTTGGCACTAGCTTATCAGTATCTTCTTAAAATACCAATATCTCAAGTAACATGTGAAAGATCATTTTCAGTTCTAAAATACATAAAAAATCGTCTAAGAAATAGATTAAGCGATGACCTATTGGAGGCATTTATGTTAATGAACATTGAAAAATCGGCATTGTGTCAGATTGAAAATGATGAGATCATAGATAAAATTGTAGCATCAAGTTCGTTATTAAAAAAAATCTTTAACCTACGAATAATAAGCATACTATTGTATATTAGAATTCTGTATCGTGTTTTTAGCTTTTTTTAAGTTTGTAAAAAAACATATATTAATGATATTATAGTGTTTAATATATGAATATAAAATATTAAAAAAATAGTAAAATTATTTTAACATTTTTTTTTAAATTTTTGTGCCCTAAAGAGGGCTGAGTGAAATCAATTGCCAGGGCCGGTTTGTATGAGCCCATCCAACCCTATTTAACTACCGTTGTTTATCTGTTTATATATACATTAAACTATTAAGTGATAACGCTCGAGTTTTTGCTGAGTTGTATTTTTATCGTAAATTATCTCTGGATACTAAATATTATCAAGTGTAGATATCGATCAAATTTTGCTTAATTGTTATTTCTCGTACTTTATCAATTCATACCAGGATTTATCTTTAAAAATACGTTTAAGTCTTAGTTTGTTACCAGTTTTCCTTGAAATAAAACAAGTCTTAAGGCCAAATTATTATTTTCAAAGTAAAATAATATAACTGACTGCCGAATTTATTCGTATATCTTATATAAATACTTCTCCACCTCCCAGCTCGGTTCATTAGTTTTCTGACAGAAAGAGTGAAGACGTGGTTCTGAAGTTTTATCAGTTGAAAATGGAAAATTTTATTATTGTTAAGGATTATGTTCAACCTGTTAAACGATTCAACACGAGGGCCAGGACAATAGGGTTCAAGCTTCAACAGGTACCTGAAAATGTGGTCCCCGTCGGTTGGGTAAAAGATGCTATTACTCAGATTGTTGTGAAAGCAACTAGCGATCTGGATTCGACGGACAAGATTGGGTTCACCTTCTGCTCAAAGTCATTCGAGAGGGGTCAAGGCTGGATACGATTCCAAGAAGCTTCAAAAGTCTCTGTTGACGATGTATGGAATGTCCTGAATAGAATTTTTCAGTCCAATTCCTCAGGTTTAGATACAGACAACTTCTGCCTCGGTGTGACCTCTGAAAAGGAAAGAACTACAACACTTTCGAAGAGAAATGTGCGAAACGAAGAGGAACTGTTAGCGTCACCAATAAAGACACTCTCTGTTTACCTCGGGCACTCGTAGTTGCAATAGCCAAAGTTACAAAGGATCAATCGTATAAAAAAATTCGAAACGTGCAAAAAAATCAAAAGGAACGAGCAGATAAACTATGTCAAGATGCAGGGGTGGAAATCCCTCAAGATGGTGCAGATATTCCTGAACTTCAGAGATTCTAGAACCATTTGCAAGGCATTAAAATAAGAGCTTACTAGTACGGTTCAAAAGGAAGAGACGTTTTGTTTGAGGGCCCTGAGTGTGAAAAGCATTTAAATTTGTTATACCATCAATATCATTTGAATGTGATTACTTCTTTAACTGCTGCTTTCGGGTGTATATACTATTGTGAAGATTGTTATGTTCCTTATAATAATAAAAATGGACACAGGTGTTCAAAATCATGCCCCGCTTGTCAACAAAGGCCAACTTGTCACTCGAGGGGTGAAAGTTAGGTGTTCCGATTGCCTCCGATGTTTTAAGAGCAACAGCTGCTATGAAAACCATCGCAAACCAGGCTTATTTCAAAAAGGAAAATCAATTTCCAAGGAATTAAACTATGTCAAAATTATCTGAAAACTCATAAAGGCAATAGACCTCATACGTGTGAGGAAATATATTTTGTAAGATTTGCAAAAAACATCAGCTAGAAGGACATTTATATTTTATGTAAGTAGATGTGGCCAAACCCAGAACTAAGGACGTGATTTATATATTTTACGATTTGGAGACAAGACAGAAAAACTCTTAGAAAACGGATCCCTTCTGCCTGAAGTCAACTTGTGTGTCTTCAAACAATGCTGCGACGAGTGTATGAACACTGAAAAAGAAATATGCCCAAAGTACAGAGTTAGGCTTCAAAAAGCCTTGGGGTCTAATACTATTTCCTCATTTCTAATTCATTTACTCCAGATAAGAAATTAAAAAAGGTCGTTGTGTTAGCGCAGAATGAATGGTCCTCCAGACGCATTCTATGGGGGGGTCGAACAGGAAACACAAAAACATTTCACAAAGTAAAAGGACAGGAACATGTTAAGTATTTAGATTATGTTCGTTATATACGTTTATATGCAAATATGATAAGTTTCCAATTGGACACCCTCAGGTCTATGTAGGTGATGAATGTTCAACTCTCGATCTTAAGCAAACTGATGATGTGATAAAATGTAAAATTCTACCTCCTCAAAAGTTATATATCATCCGGTGTTGCCTGATTTACAATGGAAAATGAACCTGGGTTAAAATCCCTAGGAAAAGGATATAAAATTGTCGGTATTTTCGAAATTTGGAAATATAACGTAAAACAGTACTGGTTCGTTCCCATTTTCTTTCTTTTATTTTACATTTTTATTTGGGAATTTTTATTTAAAATGCATTATAAAATTGATTAATTATAATTGGAAAATAGTTTAATATCTTAGGCTTAATTTACTTTTTCAACATATATATTTCAATACATTAAATTTTAGACTGCCCTGGTATAATAAAATATTATTTACTTTTACACACAAATTTCATTTTATAATAATGTCTTGACACGCTCAATACATTTCCTATATCCTTCCTTGTCTATTCCTTTGCGTATTTGACCCTTTTTGTCCCTCTACAAATTTATGGAGATTGAACGAGATACGGAGAGAATAGGAAAGGGAGGAAGTCAAGCATAAAATTTACCGAAAACCGAACGACCAGTGTCCCGATAGTACTGACGGCACTCATTTACTGAAGTGATTTGGCTAGCCAATATTTATCGCGTTATTCGTACTTATAACGTGATATATAGTCGTGCCCTAAAATTACTTCGCTACATACAGAATACTTAATTGGACAATTTGTTTCTACGGATTCCCCTTTTTCCATTCCTGAAATTATGAACCATTGAGGTAAGTTTCAGGACATTAAATAATATATATTTTTTATATATAATTTACATTTAAATATTTAAACCAAGATCCAAAATTCGTGTACAGACGCGGATCTAGATCAAACCAGCGTTCCCTCAAATTCACAGTCCACAACTGGGCCTAGCGTTGGTTTTCCCGAAGATTTTCTAAAGGAAAACCCACGTAAAACCCGCACAAAAACTTTTATTGATCCTCCGACCCGGATTTTTTCGGTTTATATCTGGATCCAGTTCGGAATTTACTGATATTGGATCTTGTACGAACTACCGGGCAGTTTTCTAACTGATAAAATTACATAACTAAAAAAAAAAATATAAATTTTTTACATAACTTAAAAATATAAATATTTGCAATACCTTTTACATCAAATGCTTTTTACTATAATTGTTTTTAAAAGTTTTACAAATTAGTAAAATTCTGGGTATAACATTCAAGTTTGTTACTAGTAAATAACCATAAAATTGTCAAGGTTAAATTCCGCTAGCCTGCTCAAAAAGTTAAGGTATTTGTTTTTTGTGAAACCAAGCTTCCTTTCAGGTTTTAGTTGGTAGTTGCGATTTCCTACGTAAAAATTAAATTCATTTATTGAGTTTTTCGAGAGCATTTGTAGTTGTATATTTTCACATTTTTAAAATGGTACTTTCTAGCGATGAAAAAATATCTCGTGCAAGTGCCCTTAGGCAAGTCGTTATTGATCAGTTATTATTAATTGAAAAATGTGCGGTCGACGCAAAGCTAGATCCTACAAAAATTAACCTTACAAAATTTAAATTGTCGTATAAAAATTTAAAGAAGCTTCATAAGGACTTCGAAAAGCATCACAACTCTATTGTGGTTGCTCTAGCAGGAAATAATGATAAATTAAATCAGGAAGCCAAATGTCTGGATAATTTTAGTTGCCGTTATTTAGATATTGAAGTTACATACAATGAACTTATTACTGAAAAAGAACAATTACAAATAACTAGCTCTAGTTTGGCTTCTACTTCCATAAATCAAACTTTACCGGCTTTACTCTCTAGTAATGGGTCTTCATGCCTGCCAAAAATTGACTTATTTCAATTTACAGGGGATGTTCAAAAATTTCCCACATTTATTGAGATGTTTGATGCATTAGTGCATAACAGTCGAACATTATCCAATGTTGAAAAATTTAATTATTTGCTTTCCAAGCTTTCTGGACCTCCTCTTGCTTTAATAAAAAATATACCTTTGCTTTCTGATAACTATTTTATTGCTTACAATACTCTTAAAGATAGATACGATAATAAAAGACTTTGAATTGAAAATTGCCCACCAGTTACAAAAGAAAATTTTCAGTCATTAAGAAATTTGCTCGATATTTTTACTGAAAACTTAGAGGCTCTTAAAATGATGTCATATAATATTGATAGTTGGGATTTTATAATTACGAATATGCTGCTGGATCGTTTAGATTCGAGTTCAAGAAGGGCTTTTGAACAACAGCATGCTTCTAATAATATGCCTACTTATAAAAATGTAAAAGAATTTTTAATGAAACAATGCAATGCATTGGAAACAATTGCTCTTTGTTCAAGACCCAAGGAGTATGCCCCTAAAGGTAATCAGGACCGAAATAAATTTTTAGACAACCCACGAAACTCGAATGCTTTTCTTGTACAATCTGAGGGCGATGGCGCTAAATCGGACGAGTGTCTCCTTTGTAAGGGTACTCATGTAATTTACAACTGTCCTACATTTTTAGACAAAAGTGCTTCCGAACGATTTCATTTTATAAAAAATAAAAAAGCTTGCATAAATTGTTTAGCTGATCAGCATACTACATCTAAATGCACTTCTCAAAAACGTTGTCGCGTTTGTAAAAAAACGCATCATACTTTACTACATTTTTTGCCTAATAATGGTGAACATAATTTACAAAATAATTCTCAGAATACTGTCAGCTCCGACGTTGGAAGCCGAGTGGTTAATGTTGGTATGCTAACCAAGGATAACCATGAGGTATTGCTATCTACTGTTTTATTAAATATACGAGACGCCTTTGGAAATTTACACACGGCTAGAGCCGTTATTGATCCCGGTGCCCAATCATGCTTTATTTTAAAAAAATTTGCGGATAAGTTAGGTTTACCTAAATATAACATTGCTATTACTTTACAAGGTCTGGAAAAAATGTGCATGCCTGCTAAATCAGGCGTTACCTGCTCTTTTTCCCCGTTAGAAAATAATGTACAAAATTTCAATGCGGAATTTATTGTAATTGAAAAAATCTGCGAAAATATGCCGGTCGCAGATTTTACTATAGATAAATTTTCGTACTTAAGTGGCCTTAAACTCGCTGACCCTCTTTTTAATAAAAAGGGTGAAATTCAGATATTGCTTGGTGCAGAAATTTTCCCATTTATTCTAGAATACGGACGTATTATTGTAGGGCCTGATCAACCCGCGTGCATTAATACAGTTTTCGGGTGGATAATTATGGGAAAAGTACCTCTTGAGGAAACCTCGTACATATCACCTAATGTAAAAACTTTCTTTACAACGTTTTCGACAGATGATAGGTTAGATAACACTTTAAAACTGTTTTGGCAATCTGAAGAAATCCCCGAGTTTAAAACTATGTCACCTGAAGATGATTTTTGCGAAAACTATTTTTTAAGTACTACTAAACACAATACTGACAAGAGTTTCACGGTTTCATTACCATTTAAAATCAATGCCCCTGATTTCGGCGATACGCGTTCTTTGGCGATGCGCCGATTTCTGTCACTAGAAAATCGCCTTGCAAAGGACAAAAAATTGCACTGCGCTTATAGTGACGTCATAAAAGAATATCTGGAATGTGGACATATGGAGCAAGTGCAGCCTCCAAGTCCACAATTTCGGCATGACAGTTTTTATATTGCCCATCATCCGGTTTTTCGAAAAGAATCCACATCGACCCCTGTGCGAGTAGTTTTTGATGCAAGTAGTCATGCGTACGAAAAAATATCTTTAAATCAAGCATTATATACGGGACCTAAGCTCCAACGCGACTTAATTGCAATTCTACTTTATTTTCGTATACATAAATATGTAATGATTTCTGATATTCGACAAATGTTTCGTATGATATGGGTAGAACCTAAACAAAGAAAATATCAACGTATTTTATGGCGTTTCTCACCTGAAAGCCCAGTTTTAGACTTTCAATTAAATGTTGTGGTTTTTGGGGTTGCTTGTTCGCCCTATTTGGCAATTCGCACACTTTTGCATCTAGCTGGTCTTTATTCCGATTTGCCATTAGCAACAGAAATTGTAACCAATCAAACTTTTGTTGATGATTGTTCTTTTGGTCATGATGACCTTAAAACCGCCATATCTATGAGAAATCAACTTATAGAGCTACTTAGCAGAGGAAAATTTGAACTGCGCAAATGGGCTGCTAATAATAAAACATTATTAGAAGGGTTACCTTATACACATATACAAAATATTGATTATTCCTTTGATCTTGAAAGGGACTCTACTCTGAAAATTTTAGGCTTAAAATGGAGCCCTACAAGGGATGCTTTTTACTATCCTTTTACATATATCAAATCAAATTGCACTAAAAGGACCATGCTCTCAGAGCTTGCTAGAACTTTTGATCCACTGGGTTTTTTAACACCTGTCACTTTTTTTATGAAACTGCTTATACAAAATTTATGGACTTTGGGTTTAGGATGGGACGATAGTCCACCACAGGACATTGTCGATAAATGGAACAACTTTAAAACAGATCTTATTAAACTTTCGAATTTTGTCATACCGCGTCAAGTAGACCTATGCAATATGGAATCATGTAATTTGATTGGCTTTTGCGATGCCCCAATTAAGGGTACCTGTGCAATTACATACATAAGGGTTGTTTATAAAAACTGCTCAGTAAAAACATATTTTCTTTATGCAAAGTCCAAGGTAGCTCCCCTTCAAACAATATCTTTGCCTAGGCTAGAATTAAACTCCGCGGTACTACTTGCAAAATTAATTAAATTTGTTATTAAAGTTTATCAAAATAAAATTATATTTGCAGACATTTTTGCATTTAGCGATAGTATGGTCGCGCTCTCCTGGATTAAAAGTTCTCCCCACACATGGAAAACATATGTGGCAAACAGAGTCGCATTTATTCAGGAAATTTTACCGCCAAATAAATGGTACCACATTTCTTCTAAAGAAAACGCAGCTGATTGTGGCTCGCGAGGGCTTTTTCCGTCGGAGCTTATAAACTCTATTTTATGGTGGACTGGCCCTCAGTTTCTTTTAACACCCAGAGAATCCTGGGACTTAAAATCGCCTTCTAACTCAATAGCTTCGAATGCTGAGCTAGAAAAATTACTTTAACCACTAATATTACCTTAATAAATATATTTGATACTTTACTACAAAGATTTTCTGTACTTACATGTTCAATATGCTCATTTTAGACAAGAAATTTTATGTCTAAAAAACAATGAAACGCTACCTAAAAAATTTAGATGTCTAAATCCATTTCTGGATGATCACGAAATGCTTCGTGGGTGGTAGACTGTGCAATTCAAATTTAAAGTTTGATCAAAAATATCCTTTGCTTTTACCCAGTAATTCAATTCTTACTACTCTAATTATTACTGAGATTCATCTTGTAAACTTACATGCAGGTATACAAACAACTGGTTATTTGTTAGCACAAAATTTTTGGGTTTTTTCTGCCAAAAAATTAATAAGGAGCATAATTTCCAAGTGCCTTCCATGTTGGAAAACGCGTTCTAGTACTTTTCAACCCCCTATGGGTAATTTACCTAATTTTCGTGTAAGGCAAGCGCGTCCTTTTTTGAATATTGGTGTTGACTTAGCGGGGCCATACCATATAAAACTAGGAAAATTGCGTCATGCAAAATTTACTAAGGCCTGGATTTGTTTGTTTGTGTGTTGCGCCACGAAAGCTTTACATATAGAATTACTTTAAGAGCTTTCTACGGAATGTTTTTTAGCCGGGTTTAGGCGTCTGATAGGTCGACGTGGGCTTTGCAAAAATGTTTATTCGGATTGCGGAACAAATTTTATAGGTGCAAAAAATTATATAAATAAAATATTTTCCGAAGTAGCAGAAAAGGAAGCTATTAGGTGGCACTTTAATCCACCCGCGGCCCCCCATATGGGTGGTCTTTGGGAGGCTAATATAAAATCAATAAAAACTCATTTGCAAAGAGTAATCGGTCTTCAAGTACTGACTTATGAGGAATTGAATACTGTGCTTATTCAAATAGAAGCAATCTTGAATTCACGCCCTTTATGCCCTCTCAGCTCGGATCCCAGCGACCTAGCAGCATTGACTCCTGCACATTTTTTAACTTTAGGTCCATTTAATTCACTTTCCGATACTGATTATACAGACTTACAAATAAATAGGTTGTCTCGCTGGCAATTATTAACACGTATGCAAAACGATTTTTGGAAAAGGTGGAAAAATGAATATCTTCATACATTAACTCAAAGAGCCAAATAGCATTTACCTGATTTACCAAAACCGTCAAGCGGCGCATTGGTATTAATAAAAAATGAAAATACTTCTCCTCTAGAGTGGTCTTTAGGGAGAATTACCGAACTTATTTCGGGTTCTGATAATATATGCAGAGTAGCAGTTGTCAGGACCGCTAAGGGTTCATTTAAACGGCCCTTAGTAAAACTATGTCCTTTACCTTTAAATTAAGTTCAGAAAATACCTTAGGTATTTTCAGGGGGGTGGGAATGGTTCGTTCCCATTTTCTTTCTTTTATTTTACATTTTTATTTGGGAATTTTTGTTTAAAATGAATTATAAAATTGATTAATTATAATTGGGAAATAGTTTAATATCTTAGGCTTAATTTACTTTTTCAACATATATATTTCAATACATTAAATTTTAGATTGCCCTGGTATAATAAAATAATATTTACTTTTACACACTAAAATTTCATTTTATAATAATGTCTTGACACGCTCAATACATTTCCTATATCCTTCCTTGTCTATTCCTTTGCGTATTTGACCCTTTTTGTCCCTCTACAAATTTATGGAGATTGAACGAGATACGGAGAGAAGAGGAAAGGGAGGAAGTCAAGCATAAAATTTACCGAAAACCGAACGACCAGTGTCCCGATAGTACTGACGGCACTCATTTACTGAAGTGATTTGGCTAGCCAATATTTATCGCGTTATTCGTACTTATAACGTGATACATAGTCGTGCCCTAAAATTACTTCGCTACATACAGAATACTTAATTGGACAATTTGTTTCTACGGATTCCCCTTTTTCCATTCCTGAAATTATGAACCATTGAGGTAAGTTTCAGGACATTAAATAATATATATTTTTTATATATAATTTACATTTAAATATTTAAACCAAGATCCAAAATTAGTGTACAGACGCGGATCTAGATCAAACCAGCGTTCCCTCAAATTCACAGTCCACAACTGGGCCTAGCGTTGGTTTTCCCGAAGATTTTCTAAAGGAAAACCCACGTAAAACCCGCACAAAAACTTTTAAGTACGATACAAGCAAAAAGATCGGAGGGCTTTTTGTGGAAATGTTGACTAAGTTTCTAAAAATTAAGGAAGAGGCTTCTGGTTGGCGCTGTGAATGTACAATACCAGAACAGAAGGAAAAATACATCGAGAACTTCTTCAATACAGAAGGCATTATGTTAGGGCTTGATAAGATATTGAAGAACCCAGGAGTAAGATGCTTAGCGAAACTTACGCTAACTAGCTTTTGGGGAAAGGTCAGACAGCAAGAAAGACAGACAACAAAAATCATAAATAATCCCGAGAATACTTTAGCCTACTATGTAATCCTGCTATAGATGTTAATTCTATACTTCCGATTAACAAAAATGATTTACTAGTGAATTACGAGTTTATAAAATTATGCTACGATCTACTCTCTACTGTAAAGGAGACGAGAGCCGCCTACGTCTTAAACTTTACAGTTACCTTAAACAACTAGAAGAATGAGTTCTTTATTATGATACGGACTCGGTAATCTTCCCACAAGTTTATCGGAGATATGACGAATGAGCTAGAAGATTACGGTCCTGGAACTCCTTAAAGTTCTCGCTACATCGGATGGACGTGAAAAAGTTGTATGCAAAGTGAAAGGGATCAGACTCAACTACGATGCTTCGAAATAAGTTAATTTCGAGGCCATTCGAGACATGATTTTGACAAACTTGTGAAAATTATATACATAAATAAAAGCAGTGTCTTTTGAAGTAAAACGCACTGTGAATGTAACTAAAGAGGCAGAATATTTTATGTCAGATATTGTAGTTTCTTTTTATAGTTTTTTTTTGTGTATCGGTGTGGCTTGTAGTCTTTTTGTATCCCTGTCTTTTGTAAGCGAAAAATGCGGAGATGAATGACGTAGAGGAAGTAATAATTTCGATTTTCCACATTTAAATAATCCCCGGGGTTGTATAGCTACTTGAAAAACTATAACTATAACTGTAACTATCTTAATTGAATAGTCGTAACATATGTATACGTTTTACGCAGAGGGTTTATTTTGTTATTTACCTACAAAAATTGCTTAAACGTTTTACAGATTAATGTCAGGCCCTCTGGCAAACTGCAGACATCTTTGTTCAGAACCTGGTGCTGACAGCTCACCTAATGCATATTACTTTTGAAATTATAGTATTCTTTTTATAGTGTATAAGCATAATTTTTTTATTATTATGAAGTACCGCATGTAATTTTTTTATTACTTAGTGTAATTTATATATAAGAGCCAATACGTAGCTTAATAAAAAATAATAACTTACTAACGCCCTCTAACTAACCATACAAACATCAGAAAAATATCTCCTAAAATCGTAGGTCAAACGACGCACACTACCATTCGTACTCCGTTATGCCCTAATGGCTCACAACCCCCTACAACCACCTCAACCCCCCGAGCGCGCCAGCTATACGTCTCCAACCACGCGCTGTCGACGACACCCCGAGCGTATCTTACGTCATCTGCATCGCTGTTGCCGACTCCTACACCATATCATCGCCCTATCTCTCTCACACACACCATCCAACGACACTCTTTCTCCTACACATATCTCGACCGCACCTTACGTCACTCACGCCGCTGCTACTGCAGACTCCCATGACAGCCGTGCCTGGCACGGAATTCTCTGTAGAACCGGCTTTGTATAGCTACTTATTTTCCCACCGAAAACAAAACGAAAAAACATTTTTAACCCACATCATTTGTGAATCCTGGGAACGAAAATATATATGTACATCCTTAAATGTATTTGTATATTTTCTAGGAATACAATTTGACTACGCAAACATTTGTCCGAAAAATAAACGTATTACCATAAATTCTATTATTTAAATATTAAAAAAAATAACGAAGGTGCTGAAAAGCTCTAATTCGTCCGCAATTAAACTTCATAGTAAATATTTTTAATGCTTCGATACAGGGCAAATCTGGATTTCTTTTCAGGATTCCTCGAAAGTGCCTATAAATGACGTTTCAAAACGTATATATAATGTTTTCCAAGCTAGTTCTTTCACTTACTAGTTCAGCTTTGGTATTTCATCTTGTCAGGGGGCCATCGCCGAACGAGGTTGAGACCTCTGATGATGTTGAACTTTTAAGCATTTGCTGTTTATGTCACCGTTTACCACAAAATCTGTTATTTAAATGCAAACAATTAAAGTATATACAAATATTTGTATGATGTTTTCGGATTAAAAGCTGAGGAACACTTCGCTTCATTAAAAATAGACTCTTTACAGATGAATAATATTTCCTAGGGATAATTGGTTACACAAACTTAAAAATTAAACATAAATCTGTTATTTAAATATAAAAAATAAAAACAGTGAAGGTGCTGGAAAGTTATCTAATTCGTCCGCAATTAATCTTAGTAAAAATTAAACCCTTGTCGTGTATGTCAATGTTTAACACAAATCTATTATTTAAATTGGTTCTAATCTATTAAACAAACAAGGCTCCGAGATCGACTCTATAAAAACCCAGACTTTTTAAAAAATTAAATAAATACTAATTGCTATTTATCTGTAAATTTAAACACACAGTTAAACAAGGTATACTTTTTTAAAATATGTTATAAAATTTCCACAATGTTATGACGTAGGGTTCGGACCAGCATAAAGAGAGCTACGTTACAAACGTCCTCGCTTCTCACAGGCTGAAGAGCTTTCCTCTCCCCGCAAGCTGGCGCTACTGACCTAAAAGGGCGTAGCTCACGTGGACGAGGCCGAACTTAATCTGATTGGCCTGCGACCTCTACCCGCTGAAGGAGTGCTAGAGGTAAAGCTTTAAGCTGAATGGTCCTCAGAACCGACCACAAAAGGTGGGCTAGAAGACGAGCTTTAAGCTGATTGGTCGAAGACCTCGACCGCAGGAGGCGGGGCTAGAGGTGCAGCTTCAATCTGATTGGTCGAGAGGTGGATCTTAGGAAGTGAAAGGGACTGGGCATGACCATATAAGAAAAGAGGGAGGAGCCTAAAAAAGGTGGGGAGGGCAGCCGCCAAGGCACCCAATAACTACTTGGAATTTCTTATTGGCAACAGTTAAGTACAAAAATTATTAAAACATGAAGAGAGCAGTGTACACATCGATGCTTGTATAGTTTACGACGCCTGGAAACAAAATAAGCATTTAATAAACCAAAATTTTGACGAGGCTTATAAAAAGAATCATAATTTTTGGCGAGGTCTTACGAAGAATTTTAGATGTTACTTATCTTTATTCAATTTACCATTTAGAGGTCACAAGGAACATTCTGATGACTCAAAGTACGGTGTTTTTCTATCAATTATACAAGTGTCTCGATACGATAACGGTCTTCAAAAGTTACTTGAACAGCCTTCAGGTCCAATCAAATATTTGAGACCTACCATACAAAATGAATGTATTAATATGTTGGGAGCTGATATAGAAAATAAAATTTTTGATGGAATACGCGCTTTTTTGCCTTTTTTTCTTGATCTTAGATACTACGCAAGATATTTCTAAAGTAGAGCAGTTAAGCGTAATTTTTCGTTATGTTGTACTTATGCAGGGTTTTTATCCTGTAGTTCATGATAGGAGTGCCGAACCTTTAAAGAATTATATTAACGAGTTATTTGAGCGAAAAAGTCTAATGTTTCAACTCTGCAGAGGGCAGGGATATGACGGAGCTGCTGTTATGAGTGGTGCATATACTACAAGCGAAAATTGTTGAATTGGAAAAAAACGCCCAATTCATCCAGTGTGCAGCACACAATATAAATTTACTTATTAACGATGCTGTAAGTACTGTTGTAGAAGCCAAATAATTTTTCGACACTATTGGTAATGTATATAATTTTTTTTCTCCAGTAGCGTTAAACGATGGGAATTACTCCAAGTCTGTCTATTAAGCAAAATTACACTAAAAATGTTAAATCCGACTAGATGGTCATCAAGGAACGATAATCTGGACTAAGATTTAATTTCGTAAATGTCATTAAATCGCTCACGGAAAATGCCTTAAGAAGCAAGAATAAGGATGAACAGTCGGAAGCGATTGTATTGAAAAAAAGTTAAAAAATTCTAAATTTTTGATTTTTCTAGTTTCATTTTCTAAAATTCTTAATTGTTTAAATTATGTGTCTAAATTACTTCAAAGTAAAAAAATATTAATTTTGCCGAAGTATCTACATTGTTTAAGAATGCTTATTTAGAATTTTGCGAGATCCATAATAATTCAGTGGCGGCTCTCGGGTGAAAAAGTAAGTGAAGTGCAAATGAAGCAAGAAAATATCGCAATAATTTTTTTCCAGAATTTTTTTTATATGTGGAAGGGGTAGAATATTTTTTACGACTTACCTAAATTTTGTATAGTAAATCAATTCTCCTATCCTTCATAGCAGCAAATTTATTTATAACATCCTCATAAAATGGATGAGTTGCCCTAATTTCTATTTTTACAGAGCGCCTCACGTCAGCGTTTTATATTGGATATGCAAAAATGAATGTCAAACGATTTTTTTTGAAGAACGCAACTTGAACAATAACATTTACTAACTTCGAATTTGAAGACCAACGACTTTCTGTAATTGTTGGTATACGCCTCATAGATGCAGATATAAGAGCATACGTTCGTTTGGCTGAGTGATGAAAAAATGAGAGAATACCACTAAGGCTTGCAAAAAAAATTCGTCATTTAGAAATAATTTAAAATTTTGTTTTCTTTTTGTTTTTTTTTTGAAGGCCATTTAGATGGCCAGACATCACACTTGCGCCATCATTGCCCTATTCATTTATGTTTCTAGCCAAATTGGTCCAAAATTTGATCCAATAGAGAATATAAATTCTCCGACGTTCTATCGGAGGAGATAAAATCCTAAGAATCTCTCGACTACTGAACCTTCTGAATTAACGTATCTTAAAATTATGGAGCACTGGGAGGTTTGCGTAATATCAGTGGTGTCATCCACTTGCACAGAAAAAAACTCTGTGTTCATTATTTCATTTTTTACATGATCATTTAAATAATCAGAAATGCATTCAACTAAATTCGATTAATAATGAATTATTTTGTTTTGAATAGTTTTCGAGTTTATATAAATTAGTATTTTCTTTTAAAGTGTCAGCTATAGTGCTTTGATTTTTTACAAATGTTTTTAGCATTAATTCGCATTTTAAATGCTCCGCCGAGTCTTCATGATTATGTAAAGACCTTCATATATTTAACATACATGCAAATCCTTCCTTATTCCACACTGAATATTTATTGGACATTAGTAAACAAGGCCAGCAAAACAATTTTTGTAATATTTGACTACTACATAACCATTTGTACGCCCAAAACCAGGATGACGATTAAAATTCTGATCTTGTTCCTTCCATCGATTAAATGGAGTTTCCAACAAAATGCAAACCACATCTGTGATCGGATTCATCAATAATGTAAATTTATAATCCCGACACCAAATAAAGTTGTAACAACACCATAAATAAATATAACACAAAACAGTCAAGTAAACTACAAAGGAACTAACCGGTTGCAGCGAAATCCGCGAAAATAAAAGTAAACAACCACCCCAAACTGAACGACACGTGGGTGTAGTGTACTGCGTTAGCAATTCACCGAGAGCGTTGTATGGCGCTGGTTAACAATAATGTTCCATGCGGTCGACGTCATCGCATACGCGTTGTCATGGCAACGTAGTAGGAAAATCGTAAACTAAACATAACATCTCCAGCAAAGTCGAAGCGGTTTGCGCCACTGTTATAATTGTTATAATAAAGTTCGACTGAAAGTTTTAAAAAGACATGCCACCAACGGTCAAGTAAAATATTTATTCGAGATGTACAGTTTATTTTTTGCCAATTAGGTGAATAAATGAATGTAAAAACTTAAATTTTAAGAGATATATAATAAATATAGTTAGATGTTTGCTTGTTTATTTTTCCTGGTGAAGTAGCACTTCACCTACTTCACCTGAATAGCCGCCACTGTAATAATTAGGTCCGGGTCACATGAGCTATCAAAAACTTGGGGAGTAGAACCAACTTTCAAAGAAAAACGAATTAAAGTAACCAAAAAAATTTTCGATGAACTTAGTCATGATACAAAATTTTCAGAAGAAGAAAGATTTAACAAAATTACTTTCAATTGTATTCTTGATGTCAGTTCAGTGCAATTGAAAAATAGGCTATCAAGCTTTGATAATATAGCAGCCCAATTTAAATTCTTGAAACCTTTCTATTTAGTTTAATTAAGTGATTATAAATTGCATAAGCAAGCCATAATATTGCAAGAAAAATATTCAAATGATTTGAAGGATAAATTTGCCTGCGAAATATTGAATTTTCACTCGGCATTTAGGGAAAATTTGAAAAATATAAATACAGTTACTGAAATAGTTGATTTATTTTTTTGTAAACATCAAACTACCATCTCAAATTTTCCTGTGTGTGTGCCCTGCTCTTTTATTGTTTTTAACACTGCCTGTTACGTCAGCCTCTGCTGAAAGAACATTTTCAAAACTCATTACATTTAATTTTTCTACAAAATTTAAAATCATTTGAATAAGATTTTTTTTACGTTGATTTAAAAAAAAATTGTTTGGCCGCCATTTTGTTCTGCCACCTTGAATTGGTAGCACAATTTTACTGGTTACTATATCACACTTAATACTTGCATACAATTTGAAATTTATCTAATAAGTAGTTTTTCCAGGCTGATTTTTTTAAATTGCATTAGGCCGCCATTTTGACTTGCTATCTTATATTCATACCAAAATGTTATCAGTTCGTTTCTATAAAACACTTGATTTTTGTGCAAAATTTCAGGTAAATTGTATAATCAGTTTTTTTAGTAATAATTTTTTAACGTTTCGAATTGGATTTTAATCAAAGTATTACCAGGTCATCCCCATATGACCTTTAATTTTTGATTAAAATTTCAATCTAATATGTAATTTTTGAGCTATGCTGCGAACTGACGGACAGACAACACAAACCGACATACGGACCAACGGAATTGATAAAATATATTTTTTGGCATCTAGAGACGCTAAAACGTGAAGATATGTAAAACCTGAGAGGGGTTGATTTTTTTCACGATTACAAACATTTCATTTGGCCGCAGGCCGCCACTTTGTTCCGCCATCTTGAATTAGTACCACATTTTTAGTAGTTCTTCTCTATAGCACAATTAGTTATGCTACACAATTTGAAATTAGTCCGTTAAGTAGTTTTTTAAAGCTAAATTTTAAAATATTTTATTAAGCCGCCATGTTGGATTCGTTCCAACATTTTACCAGTTGATTCTTACATAATACTTGGTATTTGTGCAAAATTTGAGATAAATTGAATAAGTAGTTTTTTTAGTAATATTTTCTTTAACATTTCACTAGGCCGCTATTTTCTTTTGCCATATTAGATGTTTACAAAAATGTTACCTTCCCTATATGTCTCTTAATTTTTGACCAAAATTTGAAGTTAAGCGGGTGCGTAGTTTTTTAGCTATGCCGTAAACAGACAGACTAAGGAAAATGAAGATTTTGTCACGATTACAATACTTCCCTTTTACGATGGAAGTCAAAATTGTAGTGTTTGCATATTTAATTTTAAGCTGTCTTTATATAGTTAGGAAATCTCGCAGAAGAACAAAAATTTTTAGAATAATAAATATTAGAAAATAATAAAGTAAACGAACTTAAAAAAATAGAAGTAAAAAAGGTAAATGTAAAAAAATTGACAAGAATAGAACCGACTTCAAAAAAACACTGAAAACGAAAAAAATTAACACTTTAAATGGTGTTTAAAATTTGACTTACTTGAATGGGCGTCAAACTAATAAACAGATATTACTTTTAGAAGTATGAATTCGAAAAAAAAACTAATAACAAATGCTTACTACCTAATAATCAGATAATAGTTTAACGCCGACTTCAGCATATGCTTGAAGCTTAACTCGAATTGTTAATATCGTTTAAAATGTGATTTTTTTATTACTACTTTTAAATTTAGTTTTTTTCGGTTTTATTTTTCTCCATTTTATATCCAATGTAGCCATTACTTGAATTATACTTTTTGTACTAAACTAATATTGAGAAGTGCATTTCCGCCCCTCCAAAAAAAATCTAAAATGTGGGCTAAGCATTATGCCGACCTAATACCAGCTTATTCTAATCCTTGGCAAAGGTGTTGCGTAGCGGTCAGCGGAAGCTTTACATTACTTCTGTAAATTTCGTCACACTGATTTTATATTTGATTAGTTTGTCATCGCAATTTGATAAAGGCTCCCGTAGTAGGTAAATACACAACGTCTAAAATCAAGGCGGATTTAAGCAATTCACTTACTTACTGTTACTTGTCTTATCACTCAAGTCTCGATCATCCGTACCGGGTTTTATATTATATTTTGCCCTCCAGTAAGAGGGTTAAATATTACAGATAAAAACAACATTAAATAGGAAAGTTGTAGGATCTTGCTTGTATCATCTGTTAAGAATATCAAAACATTTTTAAAAAGTGGTTCGAACACGTTAATACGCCACGGTCGCCAGGTATCCAAACAGTTTGTTCAATGTACTTCCTTTTCGTGGTTCGTTTATTTCGGCTAAGTATAAACAAGTTTTGTTTAATGTTCAGCGTACACTTCCTAGCTCAGCGGTAGTATACTTGGCCTTGGATGCAGCGCATATGTGTTCGAATCCCCGTTCAAGCAGATGACTTGTTTTTTTTTAAATAAAAATGTAGATTAGGCTAGAATTGGTTAGGTTTGGTGTAAAGAAAGCGCGCGGTGGCATGCCAACAAAATTTCGAGTCTATATTCAAACAAATATATCTTTAACAAAATCTGTACTCTTAGGTGGATCTGTCCCGTTAGCGTTAAGTAAGCCCTTGTTCATTAAAGCAATAAAATCACCTCAAATAATCGAAAATCAGATTTGAAATATGTGCGCACTCGTGATGTGATTTGTAGGATTCCTGGTAAATTTAAGGTCTTGTTAAAAAGGTGAGAAATATACATAATCTATTTTTTTTTAAATGGGACACCATTATTATTTCATTAAATGGGTCTCGTCTTACCGATTTTAGTTATACCAGGCAGGGTTGAGAAAGGTCATGATTTTTTGAAAATAATTTTTAAATTTTCTTTCTTATCGTTGGTAAGGCTTTTTTTAAAATTTTCAAATAAAATGCAAAAAAATAAAAACGCGTCGCTTAGTATATTTAATAATTATGGCAGTCAGGCAAGACAGTATCTCGCAACACTTTGTCAAATTAAATGTTACAGTCAAATTTGGATTTCGTTCAAAATGTAATAAAGAAATGCAGTGTAAAAATTAGTTAAGTGAGTTAGGTGATGAAGAAATAACTCCCCAATCTTCCAGTCAGTAAAAAAACTAAAATACGTTAACTATAACGCCGGCGGAATTTAGGAGATCAAGATAGTGAAAGCAGCAGTAGTTTAACCTCATTGTCAAGGCTATTGAAATGTTAAGAACAGGATACCGACTACTTTCAAGATTTCAGTTATTGCTAACCTTGTTAACGAAAATATTTGAAGAAAAAAAATCAAAATCTTTTAAGAAATTATCTAGTCAGTCCCTTTGTATGACCATCGATGATTAGTCTAATATTCACAACAAGCCTATAATGTGTGCAGCTTTGATAACGTAAGATGGAAGTAGTGTTCCCCACACGGCTGATTACCTGGCAGATTTAATAAAAAGTGTAAAGATGAATATAATGGTACAGTTACCACTTTTTAGCCCATATACTGAATTTGCTTTTTTTTTGGAAGTAAGAAATTTGAAAGATCATAAGTGCAATTGCTAAATGCTTGGTACAAACAAAAAGGAGGAAAGCTAACATTACCGCAAGATGTTCGATAGAATACAGTTTCTGACAACTTAGAATTTTAAATTAATGAGTGGTCAAAACTATTGCAAATTTGTGAAGAACACAAAAATGACATTGATTCAGTTATTTTTCAAAAAGTAACGAATATTTATATCAAACGAATGGCTGAAGATTTTTTAAAACTTCTAAAACCAATTTCTGTGTCACTGGATATGGTTCAGCAAAAAGGTGCCTTTGTCCAATGCAGTTGAGGCATGGAAAAAACGTATGGCTGTTTTTGATAATATTGAAAATGAGGACACAAATTTACATCAATATCAGCTCACCAAAATAATATATAATCAAGCTTTAACAACTTTCACTTTTTGGCATCCTTACATGGATCCTATTAGAAGTAAAAAAGCGTATAAAAAGCTGCTTTTTAGATATTGCTGAGAAAAATTTCCCAAACACAGTATTATTACCATTAATAATCAAGATTTTCGAAAACCATGTTTTCTAGAGAGGTATTACAAAATGTGACCGCACTACAGTGGTGGAGATCTCAAGAAGCCCTTGAAGAAATAGAAATCAATAAGATACTACACATAATTAATCCTCTTATATGTTTCTACATATGGATTTGTTCATTCTGACATTAGAAATACCACTTATCCAATATAAGGAGGGCCAGTACAGGGATCTCCGAAACCATAAGAGATAGAGAAAGTCGGTTAAATGGGAAGAAAGTTGCGGCTTTTGATGCTTAATAATTTGCGGCTTTGAAATCTAAAAAATTCCGATTCCGTGTAAAAAGACACCAGCCTTAATACATCCCTGACCATATTGCCGTTCCAAGATAAAATGCCAGGAATTGCTGAATTGTTTAACCACCGTTGTTTATCTGTTTATATGGATATTAATCTATTAAGTGATAGCGCTCGAGTTTTTGCCGAGTTATATTTTTATCGTAAATTATTTTTGAATATTGAATATTATCAAGTGTAGATATAAATTGAATTTTGTTTAATTGTTATTTCTCATACTTTATCAATTCATACCAGGATTTATCTTTAAAAACCCTACATATAATTACCTCGAGTTAGAGTTTAAGTCCTAGTTTGTTGCCTTGCTTTTCTTGAAATAAAAAAGTTAATGAGTGCATTCTTAAGTCAAAATTTTATTTTCAAAGTAAAATAATATAACTTGGTTCCGAAGATATCTGTAAAAAACCGAATTTTGGCAAAATTGTTTTCATTTTTTGCTGATCAAAATACAAGAGTTCACGACACCACACCTTGTTACGTTCTGGACGCGTATTTCGCTAACCAAGTCAGCATCATCACCAGATGATATCAGGGGCGTGCAGTCCATGGAAGCAAGGGAAGCAGTGCTTCCCCAAAAAAAATTACAAAACATCTTCTAAAATGTAATTTTTGAAATAGGAAACCATTAATTTAGTTTATATTAAGCTTCCCTGCAGCCAAGTCCTGTATGCTTGATTTCCTGTGAATCGAGCCAGAGGTTATTGAACTTTCCACCGGCTGTTTGCAATTTTTGCATTTCAGTCGCGTGCTCTAAGTGGTGGTGGGAGCTATCGTTGGAGTAGGTTCTTTGTTTGAACGGCTAGCCGTGTGTTGTGTGATAAGTACGTCGCATCGTGCATGGTGCGATATGGAAGACAATAATACGGACGTGAATATGCAAATACTGTCAACTTCGGCTATCGGTAATAACGTTGAAAATGTTGGAGAATTTAGTAAGAAGAGTGTGTGTGAATGTATGGTGTGTGTCTTAATAATAAAGGGATTTTCAACATTAAACTTCGCTGATAAGCTTCAAATAATTTCCAAAGGAAGGGCAAAACCGCCTATGAAAAATTTAACCACAAAAATGAAAAACTGTATTAGACATTTTTATCCGTAAAAACAATACGAACAATTTAAATGGCTAACAGGGTGTGAAAATATAAGTAAATTATTTTGTTGGCCATGTTTACTTTTTGAAAATGAAAAAGGTCTCTGGAATAAAACTGGTTTTTTCGATTTAAACAATTTCCATAAAGCCGTAAAAAGACACATTATGTGCAAAGCGCATTTACAGGCCGTCATAAAAGAAAAAGTCTTCGGCAAAACCAGAATTGAACACGCCCTTAAGAAACAGTTGGAAATTAGTCACCGCCAACACAATGAACTAGTTGATAAAAATAGACAAATATTAAGAAGACTTATCGATGATGTTTTCTCGGACAGCACGAATTGGGATTTAGAGGTCATGACGAAACAAGGATTTCTTCAAATAGAGGAAATTTTCAACATTTACTTAGTTTAATGGCTAAATATGATGATTGCTTAAAAAATGATTTAGAGCACTCTAGCGTTTTTCGCGGAACGTCGAATCGAATCCAGAACGATTTAATTTCAGCTGTTGCAACCATTATTCTAAAAAGAATTAAGCAGGAGATTGGCGAGGTGGAAACAACTGATATCACTCATTTTAGCCAATTATCTATAGTAATACGCTACGTTAGAACAGACGGAAGTATTCAAGAGCGATTTTTAGGTTTTAAGAATGTGTCCGAAAATCTCACAGCAGATGCCTTATATACCGTAGTTTATAACGTTACTAAAGAAATTAATGGAGAAAAAATTAGTTGCTCAAAACTATGATGGAGCTTTGATGGCAGGACAACTAGGGGGTCTGCAAGCTAAAGTTCGAGAAACTTTCCCAAGTGCTGTGTTTGTCCATTGTTTTGCTCATAAATTAAATTTAGTTTTATCCCAGTCCATCAATCACATTAAGATTGAAAAGATTTTAATTTTAATTATTGAACATATTTTCAGAAATATTTCCATTCTCGGACAATGTTTTTAATATATTACAAACTAAAACAAATGATATTGCTTTTTGCCTAAAAAAAAGTGGATGATTTTAAGTTCATGTTAAGCCAAAAAAGAGATGACTTTGACCTATTTTGGGAGAAAACGATGACGTTAAACGTAGAGCCACAAGCCAAGCGTCTTCGAACAGACAAGGTGGGAGATGTTCAAACATCATACAGACGCCTCTTTTATGAAATAATCGATCAAATTCAGCAACAAATAAACTATAGATTTAACGGTTTAAATGATTTTAAATTCCTCGAGCTCTGCAATTTTGATGCATTTAAAGGAAAAACTTTTCCAGAAGATGCATTTGAATCTCTTCTTCTTCATTATGGCCAGTTCTTCGACCGAGTGTTACTGCGATCTGAACTAAAAGAGATTTACGAAACTGATGACATTAGCACAAAAATTAACGCTAAGGAACTAATGCAATTTTTAAAAGACAAGGAGCTGGAAGATGCCTACACCGAAGTGTCGAAATTGTGTGAATTAGTATTGACAATACCTGCCACAATTTCATCAGTAGAATGCAATTTTTCAACACAAACGTATGAAAAATTTCGTGATAAATTCAACGGGGCAGGAGCATCGATGTTTTTATGATGACGTCATTGACGAATTTGCAAAAAATGATTGAAGAATCGAGTTACATTACAAATAGGTAGGTTTCTAAAAATTGCTTCCCTTTCTTAAAATTTCACCGCACGCCCCTGGATAATATAAACTAAAGTAACTTATCCTAACCGAGACTATTTATAGGTAAATGTGGTCACATTTGGTTGCACCCGACTACACCGTTGTCAAGTAAACAATAGAGGGGACTATAGGGAATAAGCCCTGTCTTTATTTCGTACTTTCTTACCACATTTAGCTATTTCTATACTCTCAAATGCATCCAATAATCTATTATTAGATACATTGTTAATCAACTTAAGATTATCTATTCCGATTTGGTGATTGTTTTCCGAAGCATGTTGGACAACGCTTGACTTTTCTGTTCATCCGTATCTTAAATGTGCCATGTGTTCTTTAAAATGAATGTTTATGGATTTAATCTGAAAATCGAACAGCGCAAGTAGTTATACGCACAATGCCGACAGCGGCTGTTTCAATTGTCTTTTTTACAGGATGACCGGAAAATGTTCGTACTACTTTTCGATATATAAATGGGATATTTCCCGTCCCATAAGGCTTTTATTGAAACTTCCATTTTAGTCCAGAAACTATAATATTTCAAATTTTGCCTACCTTAAAGTTGCTAATGAGTTATAATTTTCTCTAAATCCAGCTTATAATAAAAAAAAAATTATTGCCGCAAACTGATAGCATGTAAGATACACGACATATGTCACTAAATGTACAATAAAACATATATTAATTGAAATATTTAATAAAACAGAATAGCAGTTTTGTTGCTAAGATATAAGGCTTTAAGATGCTATGTACGCTTATCCTCAAAATATGAAAAATATTTTTTGCCAGCATTTTAAACAAAACTCATCTTTTACATCGCCCTGTACAATGCAAAAATTGGATCTTATTTATTTTGAATATGTCGTTCTATAATCAATATACCTGCGAATATAACTTAAAAATTTTATTAAATAATAATAAATAAAAAAGTTATTAGAAATTTAAAAATGTCGACATTTTTTAATTTTCAGTGTTTTTTTTTAAGTCTGTTATGTTTTCCCGATTTTTTTAATACATTTACCTTTTTTTAGTTGTATTTATTTTGTTTTAATTTTATTTTTTACATTTTATTATATACATATATATATATATATATATATATATATATATATATATATATATATATATATATATATATATATATATATATATATATATATATATATATATATATATATATATATATATATATATATATATATATATATATATATATATATATATATATATATATATATATATATATATATATATATATATATATATATATATATATATATATATATATATATATATATATATGTATATGTACTAGAAATAGTAGTACTCTTTTCTTAATCCCCAGAGGTAAAACATTTTCAATTGTTCATGTATATCAAGTTTGAAAAATTCCATTTTAACTAAAAGAAACATTTAGTAGAAAGGAATTTCGTTCCAGCGGTAAGTGAATTTGTATTTTCGTAAGTAAAGAAATTAACTAGACACTTTTAAATCCGATTTAAGGGCAAAAATAATTGTTATTATAATGAAAATCATAATTTTTAAAGTGACAAACAGTTAGGTTAGGAACCAAGTGGTATATAAAAAAAACACAGTAGCGTAACACTTCATGTAATATTTTGTTAGGTCAAAACATTTAAATTACCTTAAGTATGTTTTAGAACAGAAAACAAAGTTGGAGTTATGAGTGTCTAGGAACAATTTTATAGGACAAAATAAGTTTTAATATCTAACATTATATTATCCTTTTTTGGGGTAAAATTACAGTGCTGAAGGGGAAACAGTTTGATTATAATTCTCAACAAATATTATTTGTTTAACAGACAGTAAAGGCAAACAAAAAAATATGAAATCCTCTTTTGAAGATTTTATTTCATTTTTTTTTTTTGGGAAAAATAGAATATACAATACCTATAGATACATACATTTTTTTAAATTTCTATAAACACTTAAGATATTTTATTTTTTTGCAAAAATATAGTATTTTTTGTATTTATTTATTGCAGGTAACCAAAATCTCACCCTAAGTAGCCCAAATATTTGTGCTTTCATGAGCTATTCTTAGTGTAATATATTTTTAAGTCTAACCCAAAATTAATTTAAATCAATAAAAAAACTAACCTAATCTAACCTTACATCGTACATAAAATTGTTCCTAGAAACCCATAACTTTTTTCCTTCGTTTTAAAACATATTTAAAATGTTTTGACGTAACAAAATATTACATGAAGTTTTACGCTACTGTGTTTTTTATATAACACTTGGTTCCTAACCAAATTGTTTGAAATTTTAAGAATTATGATTTTAATTAATTAATAAAATTATTTGTGCCTGTAAATCGGATTCAAAAGGAGTCTAGTTAATTTCGTACTTACGAAAATACAAATGCACTTACCGGTAGAACGACATTCCTTTCTTCCTTGTGCTTTTAATACGGGTTTAAATTAAAAATTTACATTGGTCAAACCATCGCGAAGTAATCGATGAGTCGGTCGGTTATATATATATATATATATATATATATATATATATATATATATATATATATATATAAAATATAGCGTGTGAATGGATTTAGGTACATACGTTTTCACTATTAAAAAAATAAGATTGGCCACAAAAAGTATGTAAACGCAAGTAAGTAAAATAAGAAAATTGAGAAATTAAAATTTCTAAGATAACCTAGTTAACGCGGCGAGAGATGAAGTAAAAAGTCATTTAAAGTTTTTTGTACGAGGTTTAGTTTGTAGGTAATTTAATGTCCAATAAATAAGTAGAGAATTTCAAATTGAGACATTTTTTACATATTCACAGCTAATTTTCCCAAAAACTGTGTCTACTACTACGGTAAAAAGAATAAAATGCACGCTGAAATCTTATGTGAGTGTTATTGCACTTCGAAATAAAGAATCATAATTGACTATTGTACTTTGGTTTATTAAGAGTTTATGCAAACTAGGAAGCACTAAATAAAAATAAAAGCGTAGGAACTTCTGGTACCTATATAACCTTCATCTTACAAGCGACACTATTTTACAAATCAGAATGTTTAAAGGTAGTACTTTTAAAACATTGGATACCTAATATTAATATTTTTCTAAAACATAATAAAGCAATTTTAACCAATAAAATTCATTGGCACCGTATAATAGCAGTTCTATTTTAATTTCTTCTGTTTTTATTTGTATAATTAATATTAATTTTACTGAATTTTCTTCTAACCTAATGTGTCTTGGATGTTGATATTTCGTAAATAGATACTTATCTAATGTTTTGTTCTATATTAAATTTGAGTAAATTTAAATCAAATAATAATACTTATGCTTGTTTTTAATTAAAACGTAATTTAGACTGTATTAATAAAATTATTTATATTGAATTATTTATGGCATGTTGCGTTTAAATGCGTTGATATTTTTTATCTACTTAACTTTTCTAAATAATTTTGGTTACTTAGAAAAAATATAATTTCCTAGTTCAACTAAAAACAACCATTCTGCTTATTAAAAAAAATCATTAAATTTTATTTATTAAATTCAAGTAAAGTAATAAAAAGAAAGCAGAAATACAAAAGGACAGTCGAAACGAAGCAAAAAAGAAAAATTCCATGTACTTTACAGCTTCTGAAAGCCTAATATAACTTTCAAATGAGTTGCAAGTTTTTCCAAATATGCTCTCATATTGTTGCGCGTTGCGTTAAATTCTTAGTTGCAAGTATTTCTTGGGAGCAAGCTTTAGATCAAATTATTGTAATTACTGGGCACGTGCAGCGACAGCTCAACATCGAATGCGTTCTTGCTATGTTAATAATTTATGTGCAAATTGGCAAAATTGCCACATTTCGTTATAACTTTGATAAGTCGCTATTTAAAACCCAATGTCAATTCTAAAGCATCAATAACAACAACCGTTGAACTTAAACTCCTGAATAAATATAAGGGTATTTATACGAAAGGTTTATTATGTAAAAAGTAATATTCAGTAATATCTAAAGTGAGCTGTTAAAGACATGAATTTTAATGTTTCACCAATTTTTTGATAAATTGGCATCTGAAAATGTATCACACTAATTGGCTTGTTTAATTTGGTCCATACCTTCATTCTACTTCTCTTTCAAAAATATAAGTTTTCAAATTACTTCCTACATTTCAAAGTAAAAATCACAGTGGATACGCCACTGAAAACCGGAAACAAGGTGTTGTCATTTTGACGGGTCATCGTTTTGAATCTTGCGACCTTCCCGGTCTCCTCAAGGTCACAGCTAGGCTCTTTCCCGTATATTTATTTATTCAAAGATAAAAACAATCTTATGTAAAAAAAATTAAAAATATTTTAATATTATAGAAACGAAAGTATATTGCACTGAAATCATAGAGGTAATGACAATATATAATTTTAATTTTAGTAAAAACTTCTGTAGCATTTTTTGCCTTTTTTCAAACTCTGTAATATTTCCATTTATTATTGCGAATTACAATAACTTTGTTAGCGCTAAAAAAAAGCAAACCTTAGGGATCCAACGTTACCTAAGGTCTTGAGTTTGTGATTTAGATAGTTTTTCTTCATTATTTCAGAAACTAAAGTTAAAAACTTCTATTAAGTCCGAAAATCGCTATTAAAGTAACAAATTTCGTCAAAATGTTACTCGAATATTCTAGCTTATGATTGAATTGTTTAATTACTCACTAATATCTAGGCTTTGATTTTCTATTTTAGTGTGCAAAAGATTATATAGACGTGTTTAAATTTTTTCCCGGAATTGCGCTGTTTGTGCTTAGTTTAGGACGAAGTTTTAGAGATGCCTCTTGCATGTGCTTATTTGAGCTTAATCTTGCTATTTTTTCGTGCCAAAAAAAATAGACTTAATTTTTTTTTAGAAAACTTGCAATTTCTGTTATATTACAGAAAACCGTCCTCTAGCGGCAAGATACCAAATCACAAAAACAATAACTTGTAATGGTAATGTTGGTTTCTTTAGGAATGCTTTTTTCAGCGCTACCAAGTTTATTGAAATTCGAGCCGTTTTCAAGTTATAGACATTTGTTTGGAAAATATTTTAATATCCCCCACGACTTAAAGATAGAAGAAAACGTAAGTATATATATATATATATATATATATATATATATATATATATATATATATATATATATATATATATATATATATATATATATGTTCTCTCAATAAGTTGAAATTCCGAGAAAGATCTGTTTTTTTTACTTAAGTTAAGTTGGTTAAATTTTCATTGCCCGAAATTTAAGGTTAGAAACAATATATTGAGATGCGGTTTACGCGTGCTTAATTAGGTTTCATTTTCATCCTTTTTCATGTAACAAAAAACATATCGATACATTTTTTTTAGAAAATTTGTGTTTTTTCTATCATATTATCAAAAAACGCCCTCTAGTTGAGAGATCCCAAATCAAAAAGAGAATTAGTTAGATCACCTTGGTCCCCAAGGAATGCTTTTTTCAGCGATACCAAGTTTATTAAAATCCGTTGAGTGGTTATCTATTTATAGAGAGGGAATAAAAATATATTAACAAAAAAAACATGGTTTTATCTCAGTTTTAAAATGCATTCATTTTTGTGTTACCTTAATAGGGCGAAATTTGGAGAAACAGTAAACAACAACTACGCTCCCTATCGGTCATCTTAGAACCCTATATATTATTTCCTGAATTTTCTCGTAGCCACTTTGGTTAGACAACTTTTTACCGCAAGTTTCTACAATGGGTGATTTCCGAGATACAACTGCATATAATAAAGCTGTATACAAGGGAAGCAAGCCAAAGCTGATTTTTGATGGTATTTAGGGTTGGATGGATCAAGGTAAGTGGGCCACTGATTCATGAAATTTCAATAACAACAGTCTATTCAATTTTTCTAATTATTAGATTAATTTAAAAAAGTTTTAAGCAAATATTAACTTTTCTCAAAATTCTTGAAAAAGCCTAACAGATAATGAAAGTACTGTTAAATAGTTGATTTTTAACCTTTTTTTAATCATTTATGGAATGGCACATTTCAAATCATTTTCAACTTTTGTGCGCTTTCTCTTAAAACTCGTGTAAAAACAAAATAAATTAACATAACTGCCATTTTTTTAGAGCTGAAGAAACCAGCTTTAAAATTCAAAAAATGACAATCAAATCGTTGACAAAATCAGTTTTATAAATTATGTAATGAAGCTCCGAAGAATTTTGTTCCAAGCTTGACCAATTATTGAGTCATTAGTAAACATTTGTTTTAAATCACTTGGTAATCTGTGTAAGGCTAGGTATATCCAATTTCTTAATTCGTAGTTCTTACTTTAAATCGTTGTTATTTGTTAGCGCAAGTTCAAATATTAAAATTAACAAGTAAGAATGTTTACCTAAGTGCTTCATTCATTTCCACTTATCACTAATAAGAGACTATGATATATTTCTAACTTTTAAGAATAGCAAATGACAGTGAGCAGTCCAACTCGGGCAAAAAAAGTGTTTTGCACCGATCTGAACGAATCCAACTTATTGAGAAAACCTGTTGTTGTTAAATGTATTGATTGTGCATCATATATTGCCGAAAGTGGAGAGAATAATATAGCCCAGTATATTTAGGTAACACCATATAATAATAAATATTATAAAATATTAAGCAAGTAAATTTCACCTCCACTCCTCGGTGTATTTTAGTTTGGTTTTCGTTTTTATCAATAATTAGGTAAGACTAATAGAAAAAAACCCATATTTCAACACTAGATTTGAATATCATTTTGAGAGCCACTTTTTGAAAATCTCCATATAGTCAAAAAGATTTAGAAGTAGGATAAACCAAGCCTAAGATGATTTCTCAAAATTTAATTATTTATTGACATAATGCTATTCGTTATGGTGAAATGTCTATTTATTTATCTACTCTACTTATTATTACTAAGATATACAAACAATTCTGATTATTGTAGTATAATAATTACCTCAGCAGTATCTTATTTATATTCAGATTCAACCACCTTCTTTTTGATGAGCTAATTTACTTCAGTAATCCGTTCATAATTTTCTACCCAAAACTTATTTTCTTTTTGTTCTTGCCTAAGATTCATACTCCTCATATGCAGTGATAGAATTCCAGTTTGAATAATTAACATTTATTAGTTTACTTGGTTTTTTACTAAAATTGCAAAAAAAAATATGTCATCAACAAGTAACAATTTCAAATGTTCTAAAGCTAATATTAAGCTTACTACCATGCACTTCAAAAAAAATCTATTAAAAATCCGAAAAGGGTCATTATGAAAATAGTCCATGAAAACAAGTAAAAAGAATCTAGATGAACTTACCTTCTTTTAGAAACTCTCATTTAGAAGGGTCAAATACTGACAATTCAGAGCATCGAGAACACAGAAAGAGCTTATTTTATTTACATTTCTGCCTATATGTAACAACTACCAAACAAGTCACATTAGTTCAGGCATTTCTCACACAATATAACGTCTTTATTAGAACCTAGGAATGAAATGTTTGGTAGTGGGTTGATTAAAGCTACTTTTTATAAACTTATTAACTGACGATTCAAAACGTTGGATATAAGTAAAGAACAGACGACAATAGTTGACGGCGTTGCCGGCTTGAGGATATTGTGCTGGTTCCTTCTAATTTACACAATTCCAGGTATAAAATAATTACAACATTGTGACTTCCAGTAGGTGTTTTTGTAATTGCATATCGAAAATTATGCAATTCAAGTATTATATCATTAAATATGAGTTTCGCGCATAAATTTACTTGAATTTAAATGACATATGGCAAACTCGCGCCCGCGCATGCGCATAACTGGAATTGTTTCCTTCATAAAATTGGGTCGGCTAAAGAACACCCGCTACCCATATTTCTATATGTATATATATGGTAATAACTGTTATTTAAAACATTCGAATTGTTTCGCTGTTGCAGTGAAATCGTTGTTTTGTTTTGTGTATCTGTGAACTGAAAGAAGATTTTTGCCAGGCATGTAGCCAGTGGGGGACCTGGGGGTCTGGACCCTCCGAAACTCTAAAAATATTTCGATATTGGTATGCTTCTTCTTAATTTCCCCCGAGGTTTGACTATTTGGACCCCCCGGAAACGAATTTTTAGTTTGGACCCCCCCGTTGAATTTCTGGTTACGTGCCGATTTTTGCAAAAGTTTAAATGAGCAAACTATCTTCTGAGTGCAGAGGAAAGTATCTACTACGTTTGGCAACTCATCATTACTCACAAAATTCTAATGGCAGAGGTTCAAAGGTAAGCTTAAGTTTAAGAATGAAATAATATTCTAACCTAAAAATATTAAGTTATTTTCTTAGTTATTTAGTGTTGATTTTACTTATAATTTGTTGCTTGAAAATAATTATTTTTACTAAACCTGTTTAATATTATGTCGATGGTTATATCGCAGGTAACTTAGAAATTAAGAGTTACCTAGTTGTTATGGTCTATTTAGATTTACATCGTACATTCACTCGGTTTTGTGAATCTGTGATCGAACAATGTGATTTTTTGTAGTTAGAAAAATGTCCAAAGCGTAAAGAAACTGCTCCTGCTCAGGAAATCGGTGAAAAGTCGACACCCCCAAAAAACAATGCAGATAGGCCAACAAATGTAAGTTTTAACCAGAAATCGATATTCGTTATTTGACTAAGGCGAATCTTTGTATATTTAGTTTTTAATATTTTTTTGTAGGTAGCAAAATGTGCAATCCATAACGAAAATGTTGCAGCTCAGACCAGTAGGGAAGTCTATTCCAAAAACACATTCTCAGAATATGGTCTACGGCTCAGATAATCCAATTTATGTAACTTTTAACCAGGAATTTTTATTTGTTGTTCGATTAAGATAGATCTTTATAGATTTAGTTTTCAAATTGCCTTTTTTTTTGTCTAGGTAGAAGGATGTGCAATGCATAACAAAAATGTTGCTTACCATTTCAAAAGAACCACTTTTACTTACACAGAATGATCCTTAGTTGACCAAGTTATCGACGGCACAATAGATGTAGATACCTCTGCCAGTACTGAAGCCGAAATAAATATTGATAACTTGCTTTTAACAAAACATCCACTCAGAATGATTGCAATGATGTAATTGATTTTGACAGCGTCAAAGACAAAAATTAATAGTCCTTCGGGAGACGAGAGTACTGATAGTGATGACATAAATACAGAAAATAGAGATCGTAACAGAAACCTTTGGAGACAAGTTAAATAAAACAAAAAAAAAGTTCACTAGAAAGCGACGCCAACAAAAAGAAGGATGGATACGAAATGTATGTAAGAAAAATACTGGGAAACTTGGGAAAATATGTAAATTTAAAATGACAAAGAATGCTTTCTAGGAAAAAGAAACAAACATATCTCGAAAAATGCAGAATCAAGTGTTCTGCTAAAATAAATACTGATCAAAGAACAAATAGAAATGCTTTATCAGGTGTAGCAACAGTTCCAAAAATGTTAGGTGTTCATTCCTTGTCAACAACGATCCTATACAGGTCTGTAAAACCCTCGGTAAAACATCAAAATTACAGGAAAATATTTGAAGAATTAAAAAACCACATACAATATATTAAACCATTTTCTGTTATTGACTGCCACTACTGTTATGCTCGCACAAAAAAGAAATATCTAGATGGAAGCCTCAACAATAGGACTATGTACAGATTCTACATCGATGAACGCAAAAAGAATAACAAGGAATACAGAAAATTTGAAACATATGCAAGGATACTAAACAACGAAACAAATATTGGAATTTCTCAATAAAGATGCTCCCTTTGTGAAAATTTTAAAAACTCAAATAATGAAGGTAAGAAAGTTTTAAACGAAAATTATCTACCGGAAAAAAATTTCAGGAGACAGGAGAAACTTGAGGATTCTAAATTCGAATGTGTTCTGTTTTGATCTGGAATCAGTATTATACGAGTCCAGTCGGATATATATTGGACCAAAGGGATACAAAAGAGATATTTATTTTTGTTACCTAGTATTTATTTTACATAACATAAATCCAACAAATACAACTACGTTTATTTGATAGAATGTAGTATTAACAATTAATCAACAATATTCCTAATCTACATCACTAACAATAATAATGATGAGAAAAAAATATTTTTGTTAGGCTTGTCACAAATTAATTGGACCATAAAAATTTGAATAATTTGCCACTGTTAGCACTGAATACAGTCATCTTTTTGTTTTATAACTGCATCAAGTCTTTCTTGCATAGTGTCTACTAATGTTTTACAATATTTTGGTTGGAAGTTATTCCGGATTTCCTGAATTTTGTCCTTTAATTCGGGAATGGTGTGGACGGAACTGGTTTGTAGTTTTTTTCATCTGATGCCGTAGCGTTTCGATAGGCGATAAGTCGGGGCTGCTAGATAGCCATTTTAAAACAGGTATATTCATTTCTTGCAGCCAGAATGTTACGGTTTTGGCGGTACGGCATGCTGCGCCGTCTTGCTGGAATATGAATCCTCCTCCCTCTTGCAACTGAATCTCATCAATAGAAGGAATTAATTCTTCTTGTAAAATTGACTTATACTTTGCAGCATTGACGGTACCATTAATAAAAAGAAACTAAAAAAAGATAACTTTTCTCTTGAGGCACTCTCTATGATATTCCTCCCCTGGATTCGACTTCGTGAATCACCAACACATACTTCAAATTTAGACTCATCGCTCCATATAACCGAATCCCGATTACGTCGTGACCAGCTTTTATGCTCCTTTGTATTTTTGTATTTTGCTATAAACTTACTTTGTAGAAGCGATATCCCATTTTCTTCACATTTCTCAAACAGGTGTCTTTTGAAATGCGTTTACCAATTGCATCTGCCAATTTTACAGCTAACTCCCGTGATGATGCTCGACGATCTTGTTTAATAAGTGTACGGAGAGCCTGCTTATCTCTTTCTGTAATTTTCTAAAGACTTCCCTTTTAACTGAACATTTCCGCTTTTCTTGAATTGGGAAATAATATTTCTTGTTGTCCCTTGAGGAATGCTTAGATTTTTTGTAATACTATGTCCAGAGAAACCATTTTTGTGAGCACTAATAATGGAATTTCGCATATCATACGAGAGTGCTTTTCCGCGAACCATTTTGACAACTAAACAGTTTCAAAGACTCAAATATTAATGCCATTGTTTTCAACTATTTTCAAGGCTCACTCGATTAGATATTTACTTTAATAAATTTTGTATCAGATGACACTAAGTAATCACGCGGTTTTATCTGAGGGCATGCGTTTATGGCCCAATTAATATGCTCCAAGCCTAACAAAAATATATTTTTCTAATCATTATTATTGTTAGTGATATAGACATGCGATATTGTTAGCTAATTGTTAATACCACATACTATCAAATAAACGTAGTTGCATTTGTTGAAGTTGTTACATGCAGTAAACACTAGGTGACAAAGATAAAATTATTTTAAATACGCCCTTGGTCCAATACACATGCGACTGGGCTCGTATACTCCTTCCGGTGATATAAATGCGCTCTACTATAAGAGCAAATTAAGCAAATAAAACCTTGCAATCTACGATTTGAAGAAAACACAAGGGTATTGTTATTTGTGGCATGAAGGTATTGCGAATGAGATCTGGAGTAGTTTTTTTAAATTTATGTCTGAACATAAACAAGATAATTTGATTTTTTATTTTGATAATTGTGTGGAGCAACATAAAAATAAGTTTGCATTTTGTATGTATTTGTACTATCTCCAAAAATTTGATATTAAAAGTATGAAGGGAATAGTATGCATGCCGTAATAGAAAGAGAAAAGAAAAGAGTATTAAAAAGTGAGCCAATTTACGTACCGAGGTATAGACCTCTTATTACTATAGAGTAATAAGAAAAAAATATCTGTCAATGATGTTTTGGATCTGAAGAATTTGGCAAAAATTATCGGAGATAATGTCACAGAAAACGATAAGAAAGACTTGCCATTCACAATTCTTTACAAATCTTCCTATGGCCAGTAAGTTACAAATATCCCTCTAGCCTATTCAAGAGCCCAGAAGATCACAATGAAAAAGAAAAAGAATCTGCTCGAAATGTGTAAAGAAAATGCTATAAACGAGGTTTATTGGCCGTTTTATCAAAATCTCGAAGATTCGGAAGCAACCAATGATGAAGGATCATCGAATCACATAGCTTGTAATACATACCTTAATAAAAATAAACCCCTTTTTATTCATTGTTTTTAGTTGTTACCTTTTATAACTTTTTGATTATCACCTATTTGCTTCAATAGAGTAACAACTCAAATCAACTACGTTTTCCCAAAAAAACTAAATAACTTCTTCTTAATGAATCATCTTATATACTTTTATAACATTTCTAGTAATAACAATTTATTTTTATTCCCAATTTACGAATTAGATCAATATTAGTAGCATTAAAAATGCTTTTTTAGCGATTTTCTTAAAACATTTGTTTTCGCGTTGTTACCCTATTATATTGTGGTATCGGTATGTAGGTTAGATATATCAAGTAAATTACTACAGCTTATATTTAGTCTATTTAAAAGCCCGTGGGTGGGAGTGTGGTGCGTGTGGGTGTATGTGCGCGTCGGCGTGGGTGAGTGTGAGTGAGTGAGTATGAGTGGGAGTGAGTATGAGTGGGAGTGAGTATGAGTGGGAGTGAGTGTGTGTGAGTGTTGTGTGTATAAGAAAAAGTAAAAAATACTTTGTGCGTTTAATGATAATATAGACACAATTTAATAAAATAAAAACTATACATAAAATTTCAGAAGTAAATCACAGCAAACGAAACATATAAAGCTTACATACTACTAAGCATTTTTATTACTTTTATTGAATATACTTAAATATTTTCCTCGGGTAACTTCTTTTGATTCTTCTACGCCTAACTGATAAGCAATATCATGTAATTCTTTTACTTTTGAAATTAAGGCAGTAGTTGGCAATGCTGCAAGTTCTGAAACAAATAATTTTAATTAATTACGCAATCTCAGCTGCAAAATTATTTAACTGGCACATAGAAAAAAATGTCAATATTTGTTTAACTGATGATTAAAAATTGTACTAAAATGAGGATGAGCAAAATGAAATTGTCTAACATAAAAAAAAAACGAATTCTACAATGTAAAAAATGAACTAAAATATTTAATTTGGAAAAGGACTCCGCACTTTTCATAAAGTAATGTATATAAATATATACATATATATACAGTGAAACAGTTTTCTTGGTTATTTTGGTCCTAATTTTTCATATATAAAACGAAGATTTAGCTTGTATGTAGCATTTTATTTATTTTCACGTTTGGGCAATGGGCAAGTTTTTAGCTTCATCAGTGTTTCTAAAACAATAATTTTTATTTTATAAAGAATATATATATATATATATATATATATATATATATATATATATATATACGGGTGACACAGGACATAGGGTACACGCTCTAATTTTTTACCTTTTCAGATATCGCTTTGAAACTTAGTTACGTTTAGTAACTTATTAAAATGCATATTTTGAGAGATAATTGGATTATACATCACTTTTGGTTTAACCGGAAGTGATCTAAACTTCAATATATTAAAGGAAACCCTGTATATATTTTTTTCATAGTCGTATTCTGTACAAAATTCCCAATCATATCAACAACAGTATCAACAAGTTATATTTTCCTTCCAAAATGGCTGCAATAAAACCAGTTTTCTGAAAAACGTTATATTCACCATATAATATGTAAAACAAAAAAAAGTGTCAAACTTTTGAGGTAAGCTGATTAAAAATGAAATTTTTTAGGTTAGAAAAAGCATGAAAGCATATTATTATGTTTGTTCAAATTATCACGCCTTTTCGAAAAACATTAAAATGACCATTTTTAATGAACATTTTGTGCCAAAATTTAAATTGAACCTTGTATATTTTATTTATCCGTTTAATTTCAAGTTAAATTACGTTTCCAATAATGTGCCACAAGTTATCTTTCTGTCGTTAAATTACAACAAAATTTCGATTTTTCCTCCGAGTTACATAATTTTTTATTGGGGAAACTACTAGATCAAAAAGTAACTATTTTTATTAGTTAAACTATGTTAGATTTATTTACCCATCATTTTTAGTAGACAATAACTTAAGTATTCTATTTAGTCTCAACATGTGCCAGATTCTCAGATTTGTTTATAACTTTTAAACTTAAATGACCAGGCCTGGGTTGTCCATTTTATACCCATACCTGTATAAGCAGTGGTAGCGATTCTAATACTTTAATGTCTATATTCCAGTTCATAGAAATAGGTAAACGTAATTGCAGCTTAAATCGCATACTACAACTCAGTGGCGGCTGGTGGTCAACTTTTCAGGGAGGTCAATATATATACAACAAAAAGAGTCATCTGAAAAAATCAGACACACGAAATAATAAAATGTCTTTGTTACTTCGCAACCGCATGTCCAAGCAGATAAATCGTACATATTTTTACAAAAATAATGATTTAGTTATTTGTCTGTCTTTACTTGTTTGTTGAATTTTAAATTTCGGAAAAGGTCGACTACTGGTCTTAAATTCGAGTCATTTCTCAAAGTTCAGCTCGCCAAAATAATTGAAAACGGCTTTTCAAGTCTTAATATTCTTAAAATTTAAACCACAAAATCAACAAACAAAATGTAAAGTCGTAAATAAAATCTATAAAAAACGCAATCGTTACTACAACCTATCACACGATCCACATTAAACGCATCAACTGTTGACCCAAACTTTCTCAATGTAAGCCGTATATTATATATGCGCCCCTGTGACAATTTGATGGGGAACACTCTGGAAAAACTCGCCTCCGCTTTTAACCATGAGGTCAACGCGGGCCACAAGCCGTGATCGATGCCAACGAAACAAAACCTTCGGAAATCGCGGTGCGGGGCATCGATAGTGTGTCGCGGAATTAGGTGAACTGTCAACGAGTTTATACCCTTAGAATAATAGAGGGAATTTCAAAATTTAAAAAAAATTGATAAAATATAAATTATGTATTATTTTATTTATTTGTTTCTGTTTGGAAATATTTATTGGGGGGTCATTGACCATATGACCTAATAGAGGAGCCGCCACTGCTACAACTGCCAATAACCAGATGATGGCCGTATTATGCTATTTTCTTTTTCATAGCCTACTACTTTTTCTCAATGTATGCGATTTAAGCATTTGCGTTAAACGCAGTGGCGGCTGGTGGGTAAAAAAATTGAAATGTTAATTAGAGAAAAGTAGGACAGACCAAGTCTAAAATGGGCACCGCATGCAAAACATTTTTTGCAAATATCCACTGCTACACATCCACTTAAATTCAGAAAACCCAGAATTTTTTAAATGATTATTGTAGGATTTACCAGAATTTTTAATTTCTTTTTTAGCACTAATTGTCAGCACACTAGTTTGTCGACCCGTAATTAAAAGGTCCGTTTTGTGATCTTCTTTCCAACGGGAAAATGGCGTATCTAACAACCTACAAACAATGTCATTAACGGGCCCGAACGAATTCATTTTCAACCACACACACACGCACCACTCCTCCAAAGAATAAAATAAAAGACCGCCGATAAAATACTGAAAAAAGCGCGAACGCGGCGATCTATTTTACGTACAATACAAACGGAAGCGTTAAACTGCGGCTCTCCGTAGCCGAAAAAACAGCAGTGAAGACCTTAAATGAAGACGCAAACATTCTGGTACTTCCAGCACATAAAGGCAACGCCAGAATCGTCATGGACAGAACAGAATATGTGGAAAAGTTTACTCAAATTTTGAAAAAAAAAACACCTATAAGGTTATGCAGGCAGACCCTATAAGTAGAATAGAAAGACGCATTACCAATCTGATCAACGCATCCAGTCTACCATTAATGGAGAAAAAATCATTAAAACCAAGCAGTCCAAGATTCTCAGGTAGTCTACCACCAGTGGAGAAAAAATCATTAAAACCAAGCAGCTCCAAGATTCCCAGGTTCTACGGTCTTCCGAAGATACACAAGAACAATGTACCACTTCGACCGATCATCAGTCTCCCCCACATAGAAACTAGGTCTTTCAAATTTTCTTAATTATATTTAATGTCTTAAAGATAGTTTGGTCAGTTTCGATGTAGAATCACTTTATACAAATGTTCCTGTCAACGACTCAATTTCCATTATATCAGACATACTGGATAATAATAATCTTGATAAGAACTTAATAGACCTAGTGGAAGCTTGTCTTACGTCTACTTATTTCCTTTTTCAAACTTTTTATGAACAAACTTCAGGGACACATGTGAGATCTCCTCTATCACCTGTGGTAGCGAATGTCTTTATGGAAGCCTTTGAGGATATTGCTCTAATATCCGCTCCACTAAAACCTAAGCACTGCTTTAGATATGTAGATGATACATTTGTTTGGCCTTATGGACAAGATAATCTCCTCATATTTCTAGACCACCTTAATCAGCAACATCATAATATCAAGTTCACGATGTAAATTGAATGTAATGGATCGATTCCCTTTCTAGATGTATGTGTTCAAAGGAAGGAAAATGGTACATTAGGAGATTCTGTGTATAGAAAACCGACCCATACAAATAGATACTTAAATGCAAATTCCCATCACCATCCAGCACAAAAGAAATTGGTTATTAACTCACTAGTATTCAGAGCTATTTCGATTTCCGATCAAGATTCTTTAACATCGGAAACATCGAAACTAACCGAAGCTCTCCGAGAGAATGGCTATTGCACTGAAGATATTAGGCGTTCAATTAAAAGATCTAGTAATCCAACTCCGCCAAAGGAGAATGAAAAAGAGCCACCATTAGGTAGTGTTGTTCTTCCCTACATACATGGCACTACAGACAAAATAGGACTATTACTTCGGCGGTCCAATAAGAAGATTGGACAATGCTTGCGATCCCCGAAAGATGTTGTACCTTTCCAAACAGAAGGAGTATGTAAAATTATTTGCTCCTGTAGAGAAGTGTATGTAGGAGAAACAGGACGCTGAATATCAACTAGACTTAAGGAACATAAACGATGTATTAGAAAGAAACAAATTGTTCAATCTGTAGCTGAACACCAGCATAACACTGGCCATTTCATAAATGTAAAGTAAACCAAGGTTCTAGCATCGGTTCCAGGTTTTTATAAACGAAAAATTAGAAAATCTATTGAAATATTTAAACATACAAAAAATTTCAATAGAGATACGGGTTACGGTCTACGTTACACGTGGAAACCGATCTTAAAACAGAGCCACGGTTTGGCGAGCACAAGTCGGGTATAAAAGCCCGCCTGAATCTCTTCGATCTCATTCAGTGTTCAGATCTCGTGGAGTAAAGATAAAGAAACATCGGATAGTAATTCCAATTTGACACGGTCTAATCCCAAGAACTATGATTTCTCAATTGACCAAAGCCGTAAAAGCTTCCGTTTTATTTCAAAAGGCATTCACTAGATGCTATGTGGGGGGCACTGTGTAACGTGGATAGTGTGAGACTTTTACTCACCAAAACCCCTCCCCTTTTTTCTCAGCCCAACCAATACTAGAAACCGTTTTCACATTACTTCGATACGGGGGCCGTCTTCAATATTTAGTACTTCGTTTATTAGTCTTTCTTTGGTATGAACTCGGTCCTACTTTTCTCTTTTCCGGTCAGTATTTGTTTTAAGAATGAATAACCGCAACAGAAAATATCAATAATCTAGAGAATTTCATTTAGCTTTGTATGACGTCAGATTACGTCTGCAACGATTTACTATTGTGGTCTCCTGTTCCCTATTCACGTCAGTAAACTACAGCTGTCCTTGTCTGACTAAAAGTACCGACTGAACCAGACATACGGCTGCTGCTAAAGGCTAAACGCAATATAATTTCTTTTATTTCGAAGCAGCTACGCAGAACCGACATTGTTGAGTAAAAATCTTCTATGACAATTTTTTTGTTTTTTATATCTGAATTGTCAAAACTCCGATTTTAAGTGGACCATGCAAATTTTTAATCAAAATCAAAATTAGATATTTTCAAAATAAATTAGATTAGGTATTTAATGGCCAATTTTGAAGTATGTTTACCACACTTGTATTATATTACCTGGTAAACGGGGCTGCAAAGTTTTATAACAATTACATTCTACAGGGTGTCCAGTTTTAATTGACATTATTAGCAAATATACGGAGTTGGGGTTAAGGATATTTTTATAGAATTCATTGACATAGTTACCTTTTTACTTCCCTTTTACGTCACCGTGAAAAAAACACTCTCTGAGATCTTTTCAGATCTTCACGTTTCATGGGCTCTAGATGACGAAAAAAATGTTTTCTCAACTCCGTTCTGTTAGCGCAGCTAAAATACTATCTACCCTTTTGAGTTCAAATTTTAATTAAGGTTCATATGGGGATGACCTGGTAACATTTTCGTAAAAGTCCAATATGGCGAAACAAAATGCCGGCCTAATAAAATGTTAAAACATTTATTATTAAAAAACTACTTATCCAATTTATCTCAAATTTTGCAAAAACATCTAGTAGTATGTTGGAATCAACTGGTAACATTTTGGTACGAATCCAAGATGGCGGAATAAAATGACGGCTTAATAAATTATTTAAAAATTAAGCCTGAAAAACTGCTTAATGGTTTGATTTCAAATTGTGTGTCATAACTAACTGAGATAAAGGGATCAACTAGTAAAAAAGTGGTACAAATTCAAGATGGCCAAACCAAATTGCGGCCAAATAAAATGTAATTGTGATAAATCACCCGCACTCACCCTCTTAGGGTTCATATATCTTTACGTTTTAGCGCTGCTACATGCAAAAAAATATGTTTTATCAATCTCGCCTCAAGACTCAAGACTATTTACCCTATTAACTTCAAATTTTGATAAAAAATTAAGGGTTATAATATGGAGATGACCTGGTAAAATTTTGGTAAAAATCCAATATGGCGAAACCAAATGGCGGCCTAGCGAAATGTTTAAAGAATTATTATTAAAAAACAACTCATCCATGTTGGTAGAATTCTAAGATGGCGGAACAAAATGGCAGCTCATTAAAATATTTAAAAATTCAGCCTGAAAAAACTACTTAATGGTTTGATTATAAATTGTGTGCCATAACTAATTGTGGCATGGATATCAACTAGTAAAATAGTGGTACTAATTCAAGATGGCCAAACAAAATGGCGGTCAAATAAAATGTTTGTAATCGCGAAAAATTACCCTCTTAGGTTTTACACATCTTTACGTCCTAGCGTCCCTAGATGCCAAAAAATAAGTTTTATCAATCTCTGTCTGTCTGTTTGTCAGTTCGCAGCATAGCTTAAAGACTACTTACACCCGACTGACTTCAAATTTTGGTAAAAAATTAAGGGTCATGGGGATAACCTGGTAACATTTTGGTAAAATCCAATATGGCGAAACAAAATGTCGGCCTAGTGAAATGTTAAAAAAATATTAAAAAACTACTCATCCAATTTATCTCAAATTTTGCAAAAAACATACAGTATTGTTGGAACCAACTGGTAACATTTTAGTAAGAATCCAAGATGGCGAAACAAAATGGCGGCTTTATAAAATATTTAATAATTCAATAATTGTGGTATAGGGATCAACTAGTAAAATTGTGGTCCTAATTCTAGATGGCCGAACAAAATGGCGGCCAAATAAAATGTTTGTAATCAAGAAAAAAATAATTTACACATCTTTACGTTTTAGCGTCCCTAGATGCCAAAAAATATGTTTTATCAATTCCGTCGGCCCGTCTGTCAGTTCGCGACATAGCTTAAACACTATTTGAAAAAAGACACTCAAAATTTGAAGTCCATCGGGTAAGTAGTGTTTAAGCTATGCCGCGAACTGACAGACGGACCGACGGAATTGAAAAAACCTGGGATGTTGGTTTTTTGGCACCTAGGGACGCTAAAACGTGAAGATACGTAAAACCAGAGAGGTTGATTTTTCACGATTACAAAAATTTTATGTGGCCGAAATTTTGTTCCGTTATCTTGAATTAGTAACACAGTTTTACTAGTTGAGCCCTATACCACAAATAGTTATGGTTATGGCACACAATTTGAAATCAATGCATTAAGTAGTTTTTTTCAGGCTGAATTTTTAAATATTTTATTATACCGCCATCTTAGATTCGTACCAAAACTTTACCAGTTAATTCCAACATAATATTTTATGTTTATGCAAAATTTGAATTGAATAAGCAGTTTTTTTCATAATCATTTTTTTAACATTTCATTAGGCCGCCATTTTGTTTTGCCATCTTGGATTTTTACCAAAATATTACCTGGTCATCCCGATATGACCGTTAATTTTTGATAAAAAATTTAAGTTGGGTAAGTAGTCTTTAAGCTATGTCTCGAGCTGACAGACGGACTGACGGAATAGATGAAACAAATTTTTTGGCATCTTGAAACGCTAAAACGTAAAGATGTGTAAAACCTGAGAGGGTGATTTTTTCACGATTACAAACATATTATTTGGCCGCCATCTTGATTTAGTACCATAATTTTACTAGTTGATTCCTGTACAAAACCATTAAGCAGTTTTGCAGACTGAATTTTTAAATATTTTATTAAACCGCCATATTTTTCCGCCATCTTGGAGTCGTACCAAAATATTACCAGTTGATTCCAACATAATACTTGATGTTTTTTGCAAAATTTGAGATAAATTGGATGAGTAGTTTTTTAATAATTTTTTAACAATTCACTAGGCCGCCATTTTGTTTCGCCATATGGGATTTTTACCAAAATGTTACTAGGACATTCCCATATGACCCTTAATTTTTGACCAAGGTTTGAAGTCAATCGGGTAAGTAGTCTTTAAGCTATGCCACGAAGTGACAGACAGACAGACCGACAGACGGACCGACGGAATTGATGACATTATTTCTCGCATCTAGGGAAGCTAAAACGTAAAGACGTGTTAAACCTGAGAGGGTAATTTTTTTCACAATTACAAACATTTTATTTGGCCGCCATTTTGTTTGGGCATCTTGAATTAGTACCACTATTTTACTAGTTGTTCTCTATACCACAATTAGTTATGGCACACAATTTGAACTCAAACCATTAAGCAGTTTATTCAGGCTGAGTTATTAAATATTTTATTAAGCCGCCATTTTGTTTCGCCATCTTGGATTCGTATCACAATGTTACTTGTTGATTCCAACATAATACATGACTTTTTGCCAAATTTGAGATAAACTGGATAAGAAGTTTTTTAATAATTATTTTTTTAACATTTCACAAGGTCGCCGTTTTGTTTCCCCATATTGGATTTTTACCAAAATATTACCAGGTCATCCCCATATGACCCTTAATATTTTACCAAAATTTGAAGTCATTCGGGTAAGTAGTGTTTAAGCTATGCCGCGAAATGGCAGACAGACAGACAGACAGACGGAACGATGGAGTTGATAAAACATATTTTTTTGGCAAGACCCTAAAACATAAGGATGTGTAAAACTTGAGAGGGTGATTTTTTCACGATTACAAACATTTTATTTGGCCCCCATTTTGTTCGGCCATCTCGAATTAGTACCACTATTTTACTATTTGATCCTTATACTACATTAGTTATGGAACACCCTTTGAAATCAAACGATTAAACAGTTTGTTCAGGCTGAATTTTTAAATATTTTATTAAGCCGCCATTTTGTTTCGCCGTCTTGGATTCGTACCAAAATGTTCCCAGTTAATTCCAACATAATACTTAATGATTTTGCAAAATTTGAGATAAATTGGATGAGTAGTTTTCTAATAATAATTTTTTTAACATTTTACTAGGCCGCCATTTTGTTTCGCTATATTGGATTTTTACCAAAATGTTACCAGGTCATCCCCATATGACCCTTAATTTTTTTCCGAAATTTAAAGTCAATCGGGTAAGTAGTTTTTTAGCTACGCCGCGAACAGACAGACAGAGAGACCGACGGCATTGAGAAAACATGTTTTTGGTGATCTAGGGACCCTGAAATTTGAAGATCTGAAAGAATCTCGGAGAATGATTTTTTCACGATTACAATACTTCCCATTTACGAGGGAAGTAAAAATTTTATATTTTCCTATATTTAAAATATTAATTAATTTTTAAAACCAAATACTGTAATTATATAACCTCTAAAAGTTGAAAACAAAAGAACTACCATTTGACTTGCAAAACGTCACCAAATCTTTGAATCCACCCCTGCTCGCAAATGTTTTAACACAAATTCTGTGTACTCCCAATGTCGATATAAAATACGCGGATTTCAAGAAACAAAGATAGCAGCACCAAAAGACTGAGATGTGTTATTGGCTGTTCAGAAAATAAGATAGAATTATTTCACTTATAGGATCATTTTGTAGAAGAAATCCTGAGTTTATTTTTAAACCAATTAGAAAATGGTTTTGGAAACCACCTAGAAAAATGTTGATTATTGACATGTGATATATTTATAATCAAATATTAGTCATCTAAATATTAAAAAAAGTGGATTCACATTTTTATGAAATTTTGACGAACCTTTATTATTTCTAAATACGTTTTATATGTTTTAAAAAAAAAAAATATAATAATTGACTAGTTTAGGAACATGACTATAGACTGGTTTGGGATTTTCTTAGAAAAAAAACATTTACGGCCATAATTTAAAAATCGACCAAAATCGTGTTAAATTTCAGGCGTATGTTCACCCTTAAGCTTGTTGCATATGTCTTTTACTCTCTAGTTCCTCTCTCCTTTGTTTCGATTATAGTTTTTACTATCTTGGATGCAACAGCTCGCCCTCCATAAGGCAATTCATCATATTCTATGAATTAAATAGAGTTCCGGTATTTTGCTCATTCTATCTAAGGCATTAAAAAGGGTATGTTCCCGATAACGTTTGGGTTAAAAAGTAATCACCTTCTCCATGTGGTCTATTAGTCCACTTCTGGATGTTAGATATTAGGCGATGTGTCCAGCGCCCATATTTACCGTTGTCCCACTTGACGTGGCAGCTGTTCACTAGGTTTACTCTGGCTTGTTCTTTGTCTACCTTCAGCAAAACAAAATGGCGGCCTAACAAAATATTTAAAAAATCAGCCTGAAAATATTATTTATTAAATTAATTTCAATTTTTGTGCACGAATTAAGTATGCTATGGAGATAAATTGGTAAAGTTGTGGTACGAATCTAATAAGATGGCGAAACAAAATGGCGGCCAAATAAAATTTTTAAAAAATCAACGTAAACAATCTTGTTCAATTGACTGTTCAATTTTGCAGAAAAATTAAATATGAAAATGGGATACTCTGGTTCGAATTCAACATGACGTAAGAAAATGACGATAAGTGTCAATGTAAAAACTAGTTATTGAGTTTATTTTAAATTATGCTCAAAAGTTAAGTGTAGCATAGGTAGAGAGAAACTGGTAAAATATGGATGGAATCCAATATGATGGAACAAAATGGCGCCCAATAAAAATGTTTAAAGACAATATATGTGACACATACTGTCTTTTTAACCGATACTAGTAATATTCATTTTTATTTTTTTCAGTCGGCATTTGAAGAGATAACTGTAAATTTTGTTGGTGACATTAAACACTAATTAGGTCTTATTTGTCAAATTTCTTTGATGGAATAAAATATAATTTTTTGACTTTCAATGTTTTTTAAGTAGTTTTATTTTTTACAGTTATTGACTACTACGCGGGAGAGCTTTGGATTCATAAGAAACATTTTTTTTCTAAGCTAGCAAAATGCTAAACAAAGGATTAATTTATTATGTTGTGTAAAAAAAATATAAAAAAATTAAACTGACCTAAAAAAATAAAAAGTAAAAAAGATTATATTCCATCTTAAAAATTTGACTTTTTGAAGTCGGCGTCAAACTTACTTCATTACTGCGCAAAAAGACATATATGTATGCGTGTCTTGAATCTAGTACCATGAGTATAATGTCTATTTGCTGTCTTTATTAGTTTGACTCCGATTTCAAAAAGTTTTTATAGAAAATCAGCAAAATACATTGTCAAAAAATAAAATTATTAACGAGGTTTCTTTCAAAGCCCAGACATCTACTAAGGAAAAAAAAAAGAAGTCTGACATGTTACACCGATTTTTGCATAATGTATCTTGTTCACAGGACTACGCTGTATAATGGACAAAACATTATTTTGCATACAAAAAAATTGACGTGTTTCGTCATTTTTGACACACGCACAATTTTTCAATGTCAGAACCCAACTATTCATAGTTTTCAATTTGACTGTTGCGTTCTCCTGTTTTTTTTTATTTTTATACCCCTAAAAATATCGAAAATCTACGTCCGTGACACCCAAAATTTAATCACCGCGAGACACTAACCTAGGCTACTTTTGGTTCAAATTTTAAGCGAACCGGTTTGACCGTTCTCAAATTATCGTTGGTTAGCGCAAATTTTGTTTACATATACCCAGTCGCACACAATTGAACAGATATCATAAAATTTTATTCTAAAAATATATTTTTCTTATGCTAGGGACTCTAAAACGTCGATTAAGCCCAACTTATATTTTTTAGAAAAAAAATTTGCGCCTTCAATACTTAATCTGTATAGCGTACATATTGTGTTAATAATACAATATATTAGCTGTTAAATGGGGCAATAAAAATAACTCCGTTTTATCCGCTTAAGAGTGGGATTTTAAAAAATTCTGAAATTTATATTTGGATAATTATTTTTAAAAGCCATTGACGAAAGAATCGTCTTTAAATATTTTTTAGGTAAAGGGATATTGTAAACAATATATAGACATATTTCACCCCTATAAGGGTCAAATTTTGAAAAACCCGTAAGAAACTATATAACATAATATAGCTTTTATTTTTTCGATAAGGTAAAGCATAATCGAAAAACGAGGGAGGTCTCAAATTGCGATGATTTCAACTTCACCTTGTATCTGAGAATCGAAGAGGGCTATGCAAAGTTTGTTTATGGCATGTTTCATTTTACAAAAAAGTAAAACCGCAATTCTCTCTCATCACTAATAAGGGAATTACGCCGTAAAACCATCGAAAATCGGTAACCCTGATGTACATTATCTAATATTCTACCATAATATAATACTAATTACGTACTTGCTTTAGTATAATCATTTTTCGTTTTAAACTTTTTCGTCTACTTCCAGGCGTAACTTTCAGTTAGAATATTTACGTGGCATGGCATGATTATAAAAACGTAACTTTACTCGTTATAAATCTTTCCTTTTATTAGGAATAATAAAGTGTGACCCAATTTAGTTCCACAGATCGTTATTTATTAACACATACTGTATTTTCAAATATTTCTATTGTTCCACCATATTGGATGGGTACCAAACAGTTTCTACCTGTGCCACCTTGATTTTTGAGCAAAATCTCAAATAAATTGAATAAATACTTTTTACACTGATTTTTTTTAAGACCGCAATTTTGTCCCATCTTCTTGAATTCGATAAGTTTATTCCTATATTACATTTAATTTTTTAAAATTTGAAGCCAGTTAACTATGAATATGTTAATTAAATATTTTATTTGGCCGACATTTGGTTCCTCCATCTTGAATTTGTACCACAATTTCACCAGTTTATGACTAAATCACATTTAATGTTTGCATAAAGTTTTAATTCTATCTTGGATTCGGACCAAAATGTTAACAGTTCACACACTTGATTTTGTAACAATTTGAGGTAAATTATTTCACCAAAGTGCCATTTTGTTTGGCCATATTGGAATTTTACCAGAATGTTATCAGGTCATCTCCATATTATACTTAGTTTTTGACTACCTGAAGTCAGCCGGGTAAATAGCTTTTAGCTATGCTGCGAACTGACAGATATACCGACCAATAGCCCGACACAATAAAGCAAACATAATTTTTGGAATCTAGTAACGCTAAAACATAAATATATGTAAAACCTGGGAGGGTGATATTTTCACGATTACAAACACATTTGGCCGCCATTTTTTTCCGCCATCTTGAATTCGTACCACAATTTTAACTGCTCACTCTATATCACACTTAATTCTCGCACAAAATTGGAAATCAATCCAATAAGTAGTTTTTCCAGGTTAATATTTTTAATATTTTATTAGGCCGCCATTTTGTTTAGTCAATTATTTTTTTAGTAACAATTTTTTTGACGCTAGGCTGACATTTTCTTCCGCCATACTATACCAAAATGTTACCAAGTCATCTCCATTGACTCTTAATTTTTGACCAACATTTGTCAACAAGTCAATCGGGTGAGTAATTTTTTAGGTATTCTTCGAACAAACAGACAGACCGACGGAATGAAGAAAATATGTTTTACGGCCTCTACGTAAAGAGTGCAAACATTTTGAAAGGTAATTTTTTCATGATTACAATAGGTATCTCTCTTTTACGAGGGAAGTAGAAATCACAAAAACACTGATAAATTTTATTATAAATTCGGAAATCGCAGATCAAAAATAGAACGAGGGAATAACGAATAACGATCCGCACATCGAAATCAAAGCTGATAAATTCACTCGAGGATTTAGAGGGGACGAAAGGGGCACCGAATACAATTTTATGTATAAACGAAAGCACTGGATCAGTTGAAAATAGTAATTCTCCCCCTCTTCCTGAACGGGATCTATAGATCCTCCCTTTATCTGTTTTACATGTTCAATTAACATAATAAAATTCAACAACCAAAAAAAGTCTTCACTTTATACAAATTAACATAATTTCTCCCCCCTCCCACGACTTCATCCTAATGACAGCCATAAGTAAGTAAATTCCTAAATATTATCCGAGGCGCCGTCGCTCAAGTAATAATTGTAATTTATTCTGTTTGTCCTAGTTTCTTTCAGTGTTATATTTGTATTTTCCAACACGTCAGTACCTTTTCATATTACTTTGAACGTGACTTGACCTTGTCGCTGATATTTTGTTTGCTATGTGCAGTTCAGCCTTAAGGAAATTGCCAAATATTAATAAAAATTCTTATTTTTCAAAAAAGTTTAACACCCTGGATCAAGAGAACGAAGCATTTTAGACCTTATGTTTATATGAAAAATTTTCCTTAAAATGAGCCAAGCAATCAGCCTGTTTTTAGCTACGCACTTAATTAACACCCTGCATAACAAAATATTACAATATAAATTCACCACTGGACTTAAACTGTTTCAATAATAAATATCAATAACTAACTAAATTTAATACTGCTAAACTAATAATAAACTACATAAATTATAGCCAATTTTCGACATGATTTCCGTCTTTTGCTATACATGTTGTATATATAATTTCCAAACGATAGCATTTCCGACTGCGTCGCCTTGGTTGATATGATTGATTTCCTCCCTTATTTTGGTTTTAAGGTGTTCCACGTTATTGCTCCTATTTTTGTAGACTTATTCTTTCAACGTTCCCCATAAGAAATAGTCTAGGGGCGTGAGATCAGGGCTTCTAGCTGGCCAATCGATGGTGCCGTGTCTACCAATCCATGTTTGAAAATTTTGATTTAGAAATCGTATAACAGGGACGGCAGTATGGTATGGAGCACTATCTTGCTGAAAAACTATATTCTCTTTTAAATCGTCTGGCAGTTGATTAATCAGAGCTAATATTTCATTTGTGGGCATATTTAAATATCTGGCCGCATTACGAGTTCTATCATAGAATATGGGCCCGATTATCCTGTTACGTATTATGCAGCACCAAACATTTATATACTTTCTCCCCTTGTATCTGAATGGACTTAACGAGCTGTTTATTCTGGATAGACCAGTAATGGGCATATTTTCGATTAAATAAACCAGCAGTACTAAATGCTGACTCATCTGTCCACAGGAAATTTTGAAATATTTGATTGTCAAAGTTATTTTGCATAATTAGGTCACAATATGTAAACCTTGTTTGGAGAACATCACCGGTTAATGCTTAAACCGGTGTAAATTTGTATGGGTGATAATCATGCATTTTCAAAGTTCTTTGAATACTTGTTCTACTCACATTTTGTATATCACGAGCAGCATTCCCTGTGATTCTTCGCTGTTTTCCTCAAAGTATAGAATAATCTCTAGTTGCTAGTCTTCCGTGAGGACATTATTAGGGCGGCTACTTCTTTTCTTAATCACTACTCTATTTGTGAGATCCCGTAAAATCCTTGAAAATATTTGTTTAGTGGGAATTCTATTATTAGGGTATAATGTCTGATACTCTCTCTTAAAGCCAATACTGAATTTCGATTATTCCCAATATAACATTCGTGTAATTTTAAACGTTCATCTACAGTATACAACATCTTAAAGCACTTCAAAAATACGTTTAGCTAACACCTTTTAATCTTATCTGTTTTATTATATTGTATTTTGCCACATTAAAATGTCGTCAAACCCTATTACTGTTATTTCCGTGTCACTCTTCAGGAAAAAAGCGTTGAATTTTAGAAAAATGAAAGTTATGAGAAAACCGCCCACTTTAGATATATATATATATATATATATATATATATATATATATATATATATATATATATATATATAGTAAATTAACTGCCTAATCCGATAAAATCGAAATATGTACCATTTGAAAAATAAAAAATTTTAATTTCAGTCCTTGGGTCACATAACATTGTTATATAACGGGTTATATAACAATGGTAGTGATATGTAAATTATAGTACGAAAAAAATATAATTTTAATATCTTGATTTGTTGAAAAAAAAAATGTAATGTCGATTTTCTAGAAAACTAAGCAAAGAAAAATATATAGGGTGTTGTATTTAAAATAAAAAAGTTGACTCTAAAACAGGAGAAACTCACCACCCTGTATAAGCGAAATTTTAATAAAATAAAATTTTAATTTTTATCAAATAACTTTTGTATTAGACTTTTTTTTGCATGTCTTACGGATTCCGAGATAAGGTAGTGGGTTATCTTACGTGGGCCACCCTGTACATACACTGTGCATTATAAATTGTGGTTTTTAAGTGGTCAATTTGGAAATGCACTCCTTTTTGACGTTAGTTTACGTAGTTTTGGTAAGAATGCTTCTTCCCGTATAGAAAAAAGTCTTGGTTGTAGATTTCTAATATTGAAACTAATATTTTTATGAGCTGTTAATAATTGTGTTAACTGAAGCTTAAAACACATTGGCTCATGCATCGCCCCGGTCGTTAGAGTGTAACATTGTAAAAGTTTTAGTTCAAAAGTTAAAAAAAGCCCGGTTTGTTGAGACTTAGATGATTGACTACATCAATTTTGCCTATTACATTCATGATGCTTTTAAAATCTCGACTTTGGATTCTCCGTGCAAAATTTTAGCATCAAAATACTTAAAATTGTGATAATAGGAGCATATAAATACTTCCTTTAAACTATGCTTGTTTCGACGTTTTTTTTTTATTTTAATAATAAATTAAATTATGTAATAAATTTAGTCGGTAACTTGTTAAACTTAGCCCTTGTAATGTTTTGATCAGCCTATCAATTATTACAAAACAATTTTTGGATATTTGTAATTATTTTTCTGATAATCACCTGGACCTTTTTGTACTTTGGCTTTAATAAACAATCTTTTATTTTGAACACTTAACACTACGTTTCTATTATAACAAATATCAAGTAAACTGTTTTGATTTCTTTTCAAATCATCGAGATATAGAGAGTTAATTAAAAACGTAAACGTTTTATCAGAAAAAAGTGAGTCGGATTGATGATGAGTAGAATATTACAAGGAATGTGTTTATTACATACCGAACGAATGTAAAAATATTTTTAACTTTTTCGCAATTCAAAAGTTTACCTAACTTTAAATTGACTAAAACAAATTATTAACTTATCTCTAAAAGTGAACTAATCTGCTAAACCATGTAATGAACAAACAAAAAAAACTAGAAATGGTTAAACAAATAAACATATAAACCATACAAAGCTTGTAAGAATACCGATTCCCGACATAGCAGGACAAGCAAAGACTGTTTCTCATCATAACAATACAAAAATTATGCTTGCTTATTTATAAAGAAACTTAACAATAATAGCATTATTGTAGTTTATAAGGATGCAATACGGCGCGGACTGACAACTCGCACAAAAATACAAAATTTAAAAATTAATAATTGTTAACTGAAATTTGAATTAGACAAACCCAGAGCTTTTTCAGTCTTAAAAATTTAGGGAAAAAAAAATCAACACTTGTATATTCCAGTAAAGTAGAAAAATGTAAGACTTTTAAACAGAAAAGAATAATTAAATATATATTTATTTAAAAAATAATTTTAAAAATCTGTAAATCGAAATAATGTAGAATCACTATAGGGTGATATACATGCAATATTGGCTTACCAAGATAAATAACACATACCAGCTGCACATCAAAAAAACGACAACCCAGAATTACTTAAATAATCATCCACGGAACAAAAATTAATTACCATTTCGAAGAATATACAAATACAATAAACACTGTATAACTCTGCCGAAAGTCGTGCAAGCAAAGTGCTCGACGTTCTGGGGACAGACAATACAATTTAACAGTGTGATAGCGGCTGATTGATAGGCGGGGGTGAATAATAATAATAATCATAATAAACGGTTTTATTATATTCGTAAAAATAAAAACAAAAATAGATAAAGTTCGGAGTGGCCACGTTCGATCCTGTTGCTCTTTCACCTAATCATCCATTGACGATAAAAGACTAAGAACTACGCAGTGTATATACATATATATAATACAAACAAGAGTTGTACGAAAAATACATTTTTCGGCAACCGTCTGGAAAATAGCGCTTTTCCGGCCTAGTTCGGGAAGTAAATATTTTCCCCACCAGCTGCCGATAAGTAACCCAACCAGAAACTGTTTTTTCCGGACTTGTTACGTAAATTACTATTGAAGCTGGCTGTTTCTATGCCTTGGCAGTCTGTACGTAGCCCCAGAACGAGTATATGAACTGTGTATATCTGCACTCCTGACAATCTTAATATACAAATAAATTGGCTGACAATTAATTATATTAAAGGTGCTTGTTGCCATATGAACCTCTGTAAAGTTTTAACTAATATGATCAATGTTCCTAAGATTAGCATAGCAATTAAAGCATCGGAAAGTATTAGTTTTAACAGTTGTGCTGAGAATTTCTTTAATAAGATACAAAAGCCTTGATTTGAAGACTTGTTAACTAAACTAGTTACGCGAGATTCAAATCTTAGATTAGAATCAAACATCAGACCCAAATTCTTTGCTATATCATTCAAAAATATTTTAAAATCAGCATTTCTCTTCTAGATCCAAAAAGTAAAACTTGAGTTTTTGTTTGATTTACGGCCTAGTAGGGGAAATACTTACTTCCCAGACTTCTCGGACTAGGCGGGAAAAGCGATACTTTCTCAAAGAAAAAACGTCCGGAAAATGGATAATTTTGCATTTTTGCATCTAGAATGATCTAAACTATGCAAATTCTTTTTTTAGGGTTATTTATAAACGTTTTTCAAATGAAATTTTTTTTCGGAAAATAAGATCTAGAAAAATTATTTTGAAAAAAAATTTCCAATACTTGTTTACAGTGACTGTGAGATAACGATCTACAGTATCAAAATTAATATATAAATATACATTACTACATAACCTCTTAAATATGTTTAAACATGTATGTTTGGCGAGATTTGAATCAACTATTTTAATACAATAAACTGTTTAAACCAAACTATTTCCTTAAAAAACGTAATAGATGAAAAACTATATATTTTTAAATAATAATATTAATTATTAACTGATTATATATTTAACTGTAAACCAGTGGAAATCATATTGATTATAGAAACGTTGGTCTAGAAATGTCTGTAAAAATAGAAAATACCATACTTGTCTGATTAAATATTTCTTCTTCAAAAAAAATCGTGGAAAAATTATGTTTTGAAAAAATTTGCTCCTGAATATATATTTTTCGTAATAGGGTCTCGATCTCGGTGGTCCATTTAGGGGCAACTTATTTAACATTGGATGGATCGTCTCTTCAAAGTATTATCTGCGTTTAATAACATCATCATACCCAAAGATCTCATGAACTACAATTGTGTGACGCCTTTACGAGTTCTTTTGGCACATATAAGTAGTATATACTAATCGAAAGATTGTCGCTAAAATAAAACTATATACAACAAATCTAATATAAAATCAACCAACATAACCCCACTTTACTGTTTTATGACGTGGCCGCTATCAAATAATTATTATATTGTTTATTTAGTTATAAAATAAATTGTCTTAGGTGGTTGCCTATAACTACAGTAATGTAATAATAATGGGTACGTTTTTGAGGGTACTGATATGATATTGATTTAAGTTAAACCATTGTCTTTTTTTACACGTAATAATATAATATAATATTTATAAAATTTCTCCTATAAAAATGTATACATTTATAATCTCTATTTCGCATATATTCACGTGCTTATTCATTACCTCATGATATTGTATTTGGAAAATACGTATTTTATCGACAGACTGTTTGTTTATTTATGAAATAAAATGTATTGGGTGCCCAACTATATTTATAATATTGTAAATAGGGCACGTTTTTGAAAATACTGGATGTTAGTTTGAGTTAAACGATCGTTCTCTATGTATAATAGCATGATCTAGTGTTTATCCTCAATATATAATACTTATTTCACATGTTCACATACTCCAAATTGCATTGTTGTGTTAATATTTTGAAAAATATGCAGTTTGTTGATTTATTTACTTATAAATAATAGTCTTAGGTGTGCCTGTAATGATGTAATAATGATGGGTATGTTTCTAAAAGCACTAATTATTGGTTTAAGTTAAATGATTGCTTTCTGAGCATAATAACATAATCTAATATTTATAAAGAAACAAATTTATATAATTTGGCCGGTGTTTGGCGCGTGAGAATTTTTTTTTCTTTCTCTTTTTATTTTTTTCCTTACTTGCTTCTTGTTGTCATTCTTGTTGACTATAAGAGACTACGGGAAGGTTGCTTGACCCTTTTTTTAAACTCTATTCTGTTCCCTACTCTGCTTTTTTATCGTTCTTTCTTACTATATATCTTCATGTTTCAGTGTGCACACATTAATGTCAGATCGTTATTAAATAACTTTGATAATTTTAAGAAGCATGTTTTAAATTCGCATTATAGTGTAGTAGGTGTAACTGAAAGTTGGCTTTCACCAAATATAAGTGACGATGCTGTCAGCATAGAAAATTATAATCTTGTCAGACAGGATAGGTGTGGGAGAGGAGGGGGAGTCGGAATTTACATAGATGGGAAGTTCACCAGTTCAATAGTATACAAAGAATGTGTGGAATGTATTGAACATATTTGGGTTAAAATTAAAGTTAATAATGAAACAGTTATAATAGGCAACATTTACAGACCGCCTAGGGGTGTCTATAACGACTTTCTGGGAAAGTTCGAAGATATTCTAATTCAGTGTTACACAAAGTGTCATAAATTGTTATGTTTTGGTGATTTCAATGTTAATATGCTGAACCTTGACTCAAACACAGTTATATGTTTGTTAAACATTTTAGAAACCTTTAAGATGACTCAGCTAGTAAGCGAACCGACAAGAATTTCTAATACATCTGCAAACCTTATAGATTTAATATGCTATAATTCAGATAACATAAAAGAAAGTGCGAGTAAAAGATATTAATGTCTCTGATCATTTACTTGTATATTGTTGTCTTGATTTTGGAAGAAAATCTGTAAAAAAAATAAGCTATACGTACAGGGCGTTGGACGGAATCAATATGGCAAATTTTCAAGCAGATTTGGAAGGGTTACCTTGGAATAGTTTATATGAAATAAATAATATTGACGAAAAAGTAAGCTTTCTAACGAATAACTTGCTTTATTTGTTTGATTTACACGCTCCTCTAACAAGGTAAAAAGGGAAAAAAGTACTGTCCATGGATTACTGATAATATAAAATACATGAAACAAATTAGGAACGAAGCATTAAATCATTTTCGAAGAACACGTAATCAAGAACACTGGAATTATTACAAATAATTAAGAAATATAACAACCTCGGCTATTAGGACAGAAAAGAAAATTTATTTAAATACTAAGTTTCGTAACTCTACACTAAAAGAAAAATGGACTGAATTAAATAAATTAAACATACTAAATAAAAAATCACAAGAAATCCCTGATAATCTGAAAAAAATTGAGGATCTTAATAACTATCTTACCCAGATATCTCAACGTAATGCGCTCCCCTGCAGAGAAATCTTAGATTATTATAAGAGCAATATCAAATATGAAAATGCATTTGCTTTTGAAACTGTTGATGATTATGTCTAAATATCACTCTAGTTGTTATTTGCTGTCCATTTATAATCCCATTTTTGACACATATTATTAATTGTTGTATCACAAGATCATATTTTCCAAAGCAGTGGAAAGCTGCTAATATTCTACCTTTTCCCAAAAAACAAAATCCATCTGAGTTCGGACATCTTCAATATTACCTATCTTCTCTAAAGTTTTAGAAAAAGTTATAGAATTTCAGATTTCATCATACGTTTTTAAAAAAAATATAATTCCATTTAAACAATCCGGATTTAGAAAAGGGTTTGGCTCCACAGCATTAACTGACATAACGGATGATATTGTTGGGGCACATGATGTGGGAAAAGCAACGATTCTTGTCTTATTGGACTACACCAAAGCTTTCGATATGTTAAATCATAAAACTCTTATTGCTATACTTAAATATATTGGCTTTCAATTAATAGCGTCAGACTTTATTCTCTCATTTTTATCTGACAGAACGCAAAGGGTTGTCATCGATGGTAAATTTTCACAATCATTACCTATCAACGTAGGAGTTCCACAAGGAAGTATTTTAGGTCCTCTTTTGTATAGCATTTTTACTTCAAAATTCATGGAAGCATTACAATTTTGTCAATATCATCTTTACGCAGACGATACACAACTTTACATATCATTTAAACCTAGTAACGCGGCGGAAGTTAACTTTCAACTGAACAGTGACCTTGAACCTTGAAACAATCAGTACTATATCAAAAAAACATTTACTTCAAATCAATCCAAGTAAGTCGGTGGCATTACTATTCTGTAATGAAAATATAAGAAATTTTATCTTAAACGAAATTAATCTGAAACTAGATAATGAAGTAATTACCTTTCAAACTTGTGCGAAAAACTTAGGGCTTTTTATGGACAATAAACTGAAATTTACAGAACATATAATATCCTGCCTACGAAAAGGGGTTTCCATGCTTAAACAGCTTTACGCTCATAGGCACTATCTCTCAAAAGAAACAAAAAAGAACCTATGCGACTCTCTAGTTCTATCTCATGTTAATTTTTGCGATACTATATATGGACCCTTTCTAGATGTAATTAATACGAAGAGAATTCAAAAACTTCAAAATTGTTGTATTCGCTTTATCAGTGGTATAAGAAGAAATCGGGTCTCTCATAAATTGGCCGAACTGGGATGGCTAAATATGTATAATCGACGAGTTCTCCATTCACTCTGTTTTTTTTTTATAAAATCATAAAGTTAAAAACACCACCATACTTACATAAAAAATTAAAATTTCGGACAGATGTGCATAATTTAAACGTTCGTAGACGCGATATCTTAACAATTCCGTCTCATAACAAAGAGTTTTTTAAAAAATCATTTTCGTATTGTATTTCCTCTTATATAAATAAATATAAAATTAGAGATTTTTCTCAAACAGCTGCCTCTTTTAGAGTAAAAATCAGAAAATTATTATTCTCCGTTTAATCTGTGGACTCTCCCATATATTAGCAATATATCTGATAAGACATTAGACCTGCGGCACATTTCCCCTTTCTTCCATGCCTTTTTTTTTTCTTTTTTTTTTTAGTTTCTAATTTTGTAGGATGAAACAGGCTAAGGCAATTAATTTTTAGTACATACGAAGCACGAAAAAGTAAACTAAACCGTACTTTTAAATTTTGACACTCAAAATAAACTACCAACCTGTACAAAATTGTACCTATTTGTTAACTAAGTGTGTGTATTTCCTATGTGTCCTGCTAGTTCTTTCTTTCGAACCACTATGCGCTGATCGCTGGCCGTGCTGTCTCAAAGCCTACTTTGACTTAAACTGTTTGTTTAACAAAACGACAGCAAGCAATCCAGTACACGATTTTGGTATTATAATGTAAGGCGACTGGATATTTGACTGCAAATTGTTGTGCTTTATAAGCATTATATGTAGTGTTTATTATCGCAAACAGTGTTTCTTTTTTTCTTGATGCAATGCAATATTTATGTGTTTTCATGCGTTACATGTTCATAAGCATATCAGAAAATAACAGAGCTGTCTGTAGAAATCTGTTATAAATTTGCATAATAAGTATGTGTATTGCAAATCAGTTTTTAATGTATAGTTTTTTGATCGTTTAATTTCTTAAATTCAGGGGCGTGCGGTGAAATTTTAAGAAAAAAAGCAATTTTTAGAAACTGACCTATTTGTAATGTAATTCGATTCTTCGATCATTTTTTACAAATTCGTCAACGACGTCTTCATAAAAACGTCGATGCTCCGACATATTTTGGAGAAGTTTATTTTCAATGGACAACAGTGATGTATGCGAAAGTCTCTCCTGCCCCGTTGAATTTCTCACGAAATTTTTTATACGTTTAAGTGTTGAAAAATTGCGTTCTACTGATGAACTTGTGGCAGGTATTGTCAATACTACGTTAGCGTTATTTTTTGCGCTAATGTCATCAGTTTCGTAAATCACTTTTAGTTCAGATCGCAGTAACACTCGGTCGAAGAACTGGCCATAATGAAGAAGAAGAGATTTAAACGCATCTTCTGGAAAAGTTTTTCCTTTAAATGCATCAAAATTGCAGAGCTCGAGGAATTTAAAATCATTCAAACCGTTAAATCTATAGTTTATTTGTTGCTGAATTTGATCGATTATTTCATAAAAGAGGCGTCTGTATGATGTTTGAACATCTCCCATCTTGTCTCTTCGAAAACGCTTGGCTTGTGGCTCTATATTTAACATGATCGTTTTCTCCGAAAATAGGTCAGTCATCTCTTTTTTGGCTTAACATGGACTTAAAATCATCCACTTTTTTTAGGCAAAAAGCAATATCATTTGTTTTAATTTGTAATATATTAAAAACATTGTCCGAGAATGGAAATATTTCTGAAAATATGTTCAACAAATAATTAAAATTAAAATCTCGTTTCAAACAGTCCAAAAAGCCCCTCGAACTATTTATTGCTTCTGAGTCCCATGTTTCATTATTTTCTATTATATTCTCAAATAGTTCAATCAGTGATTTACGATTTTCAGATACTGTTAACACAAGTCTTCCATTATAGTTCCACCTAATAGGAGCTACTTTGGGCAATCGTTTGTGGACAATGGAATCCAAAGCTTGTGTACGTTTTGTTGACTTAGAAAAAAAAAGCAGCCATGCCACTTAAAGTAACGAAAAATACTTTACACTCTTTAATGTGATTTATGGACTGGAATAAAACTAAATTTAATTTATGAACAAAACAATGGACAAACACAGCACTTGGGAAAGTTTCTCGAACTTTAGCTTGCAGACCCCCTAATTGTCCTGCCATCACTGCAGCTCAATCATAGCTTTGAGCACCTAATTTTTTCTCTCCATTAATTTCTTTAGTAACGTTATAAACTACGGTATATAATGCATATGCTGTACGATTTTCGGACACATTCTTAAAACCTAAAAATCGCTCTTGAATACTTCCGTCTGTTTTAACGTAGCGTATTACTATAGATAATTTGCTAAAATTAGTGATATCAGTTGTTTCGTCCAGAACGATAGAAATGAACCGCGCCTCGCCAATCTCCTGCTTAATTCTTTTTAGAATAATGGTTCAACAGCGGAAATTAAATCATTCTGAATTCGATTCGACGTTCCGCGAAAAACGCTAGACTGCTCTAAATGATTTTTTAAGCAATCATCATATTTAGCCATTATAAACTAAGTAAATCTTGAAAATTTCCTCTATTTGAAGAAACCCTTGTTTCATCATCTCTAAATCCCAATTCGTGCTGTCCGAGAAAACAAACAACATCGATAAGTCTTCTTAATATTTGCCTATTTTTATCGACCAGTTCATTGTGTTGGCGGTGACTAATTTCCAACTGTTTATTAAGGGCGTGTTCAATTCTGGTTTTGCCGAAGACTTTTTCTTTTATGACGGCCTGCAAATGCGGTTTGGACGTAATGTGTCTTTTTACAGCTTTATGGAAATTGTTTAAATCGAAAAAACCAGTTTTATTCCAGAGACCTTTTTCATTTTCAAAAAGTAAACATGGCCAACAAAATAATTTACTTATATTTTCACACCCTGTTACCCATTAAAATTGTTCGTATTGTTTTTCCGGATAAAAATGTCTAATACAGTTTTTCATTTTTGTGGTTAAATTTGTCATAGGCGGTTTTGCCCTTCCTTTGGAAATTATTTGAAGCTTATCAGCGAAGTTTAGTGTATTAAGACACACACCAAATATTCACACACACTCTTCTTACTAAATTCTCCAACATTTTCAACGTTATTACCGAAAGCCGAAGTTGACGGTATTTGCATATCCACGTCCGTATTATTGTCTTCCATATCGCACCATGCACGACGCGACGTACGTATCACACAACACATGGATAGCCGTTCAAACAAAGAACTTACTCCAACGATAGCTTCCGACCCCACTTAGAGCACGCGACTGAAATGCAAAAATTGCAAACAGCCGGTAGAAAGTTCAATAACCTCTGGCTCGATTCACAGGAAATCAAACATACAGGACTTGGCTGCAGAGAAGCTAGCGGCCCGCATAGGTTCTATTCCATTTTCTATTGTCACTCGGTCGGAGTCAAGGTCGCATTTATTATGGGCTTAATAATTAAGATAATATTTTAGCATTTTTAATATAAACTAAATTAATGGTTCCCTATCTCAAAAATTACATTTTAGAAGATGTTTTCTAATTTTTTTTTGGGGAAGCACTGCTTCCCTTGCTTCCATGGACTGCACACCCCTGCTTAAAACATGTTACACACACTAGCGTCTATTTCTTGTGCTCTACAAATGAACTTGATTGTGTGGCGCCACCTGGTGAAGTAATTACGACAGCTGTCAGCGTCAGCTGTTTAATTTCTTTTTACGGTTGTTTATTATGAATTATGAGTTTTGTAATTGTAATGCAAAATTAATCAAAAATAAAAATGCCTAATCAGTGTTATGGATGCGGCAAAATATTTGCAAATGTATCAAGTTTAAGGCGACATGGAAAAAATGTTCACAGAGATGCAGCGGATGAAATAGCGCCCAACTTGTACAAAAATGCCTCCAAATATAATTTCAATTGTCAGTGTGGGAAAAATTTTAACCATAAAACTAATTTTAACAGTCATCTGAAGAGCCACGTTGAGACTTTTCCTTCAGGTAGTGGTAATACCTCTAGTAATACCATAGTCAGTGGTAATACTCAAAGGAAAAATAAAAAATGTTCTGTATGTACTGAGTCGTTCCCTTCCAAAGATGAGATTTTAAAACATTTTAGGGAAATCCATGAAATCTCTATCAAATCAAGTATCTTCGAATTGAAATCAAATGATGAATTTTACGCGTGGAAAAATAAATTGGAAGCAAGTACAAATACCAGTTTCATCAAAGAGAACCATAAAAATTCTCAAAAGTGCAAAACCGATTATTTTGTTTGTAATCGCTCAGGATATTATGTGTCACAAGTGAAAGAAAGTGAACGTAAACGTTACTTAAAGACACAGGGTACCTATAAAATTAACGCCTATTGTCCCGCTGCGATAAAATTTGACAGGTCAATGCTGAGTTCATTTGTAGAGCACAAGAAATAGACGCTAGTTGTTACACACTGTGTTATTCTTACCAGCAAAATACAATATATTAGAAGTATTAACAGACATTTAGTAGTATCTGTTGAAATGGGGTAACAACTGGCAATAGTGCAAATCCCAGTTTATATGTTCAAGGCCAATGAGAGTTAAAACATAAATAGTTTGATGTATTGCCAAGTGTCACCTCAAAGACAAAATGTATAGAAACTGAATGATTTGACATCAATTACAGAAAACATCATAATATCTTACACTAGTATATTCTTTCACAATAAATACTTAAAGTTTAATAAAAAAACATACTAAGATGAGGCTGCCGATTTCTAAGTCACAAGTGATAAAAAATGTTTTTGTTTATAAAGGTTGCAAAATATTTAACTGTCTTCCTCTTGAGCTGCTTATGTTGGAATGCCAGAAAAGCATTAAAAAAGGTGTTAAAAGTTTATTACTCAAAAAAGTTTATTATAATATTCAAGAATTTTTTAATGATCATTTAGAGTGATTTAAACGTGAGAATTTTACACTATGTTGTGTGAATTGTTTAACTGTTTGTTTGTTTATATATATTTTAAATTGGTTTTATTTCGTTAATTTTTTGTTATTTTTTATGTATGATTTTTTAATATGACTCTTTTATATAGGTATAAGTATATGTATTTAATTTATTTCATCTATGTAACATTTGGATATATAAGCCTTTTAAACTTGACTTTAAATAATTTCTCCTTGTTTCTTTGTATTAATTTAAAAATCAATTTGAATATAGTTATATGGTTACCTTATTTAGATTTTAATGTTGATTTTGCTTTATAATATAACTTATATGTAAGCTAGTATATTTCAGTTCTGTATTTTTGAATAGCATGGCTTTGTCAACAATTAAATCAAAATTTTAGACATTAAAGCTATTTTTTGACTTTGGCTCCAAAGAATAAGTGGTTGAATTTACCTTCTTGCAGACATTGGACACCTGCTCTACCCAATCCAGATTTTGATCAATAAAGATTCCAAAAAATTTGGTGTTCTCTGCCAGATCTACCATCTGAGAAGAGATATAGACTGTGCCTGGAATTTCGCTGTTTTTTTGTTTTGTCCTGAAGCATAAAAAGTTAATTTTTTCTTTGCTTAGAATGAGCATATTGTTTGCAAGCTAATCCTGGGCTACACTGAGACGATCACTTGCAATGACAAGGAGATTTGATAAAGTTGGTCCAAGGACCAAAATGTTAGTCATCTGCAAAATTTACTAAGTGAGATTCTCGTTTGAGTATGTCCAAAGCAAGATCATTTACATAAAATATAAACAGCAGCGGTCCCAAAACACTACCCTGAGGAATACCCAGACTTAGATTCCCTTCTCCTGAAAAGTACTGTTCCCCCTTCTTCTCAATAATCACCTTCTATCTGCGATCAACTAGAAAAGATTGAATCCAATTCAAGCCCTAATGCCATATCACTCAAGCTTCTCCAACAGTATATTTTGGTTGAATCTGTCAAAACCTTTTATGATTTTATCTTCAAAGTCAAATATGCTGATTTTCCTTTAAGATAACCATGCTGGGAGCGTCTAAACAACTTTTCAGAGTAAAAGAACTGTGATAGCCTTAACGATATTGCCACTTCGAAAATCTTTGAGAAGGTTGGTATTAGACTAATTGGTCGATAATTTTAAAGTTGGATCGCCTTGTTGGAACAATGGCTTAACCATTGCTAATTTTAGGTCTTTGGGAAATAGTTATACTTAAAAGAATTATTTATGTGACACAAGGGGGTCGCTATTACCTCAGCACGGTTTTTCAATAAATTTGAAAATATTTCATTATACCCTGAACTAGTTTTATTTTTTAACCTCGATATTATATTAATGACCTCATCTATTATAACAAGTGTTAGAAAAAAAGATTTATTATTAAAAGGAATGTTACATACAAAAACATCTCGCTGTGGCAGGTTTTTCAAGAGGTCTGGGGCTGCATTTAAGACAAAGTTATTAAATTATTAGCAGTTATATTAGGATCTCCTGGAATCTGATAGCTCCCATCCCTCTTGTTTGGCCCATTAGTTCCCCTACTATTTGCAAGACATATTTTGACTTATTTTCACTATTATTGATGCTGAATTGTTCTGCTCTGTTATCTGCAAGCAAATGATTATATTGACGTTTTTTTCTCCCTATACGAATAATATGCCGATTGTCAACTCTGCTAAGTACCAATAAAACATCAAATTGTTGTTTGCAGCTCAAAATATCTGCATTATGATGTGGATTTCTCTGAGAATTAGTGTTAAATGATTTAATTGGAAAACAATGGTTGAATATAGGCATAAAGATACGCAAGAAAGACTTCCATTGTAATTCCACCGAAGGCTCTGGAAGAACAAAAATGTCATACCAAGTCTCCTTAAGGTACTCTTAAAGAATTCTTTATTTTGAGCCTTTAATATTCGTCCTTTTACCCTATTAACGCTATTAGTCACCTTCAGACTAAGTATGATTTTTTGCACAGTGTGGTCCAAAATACGAGTACTCAATATCTCTGACTAAAAAAGAGTTATAATTAGTGAAAATGTTATCAATGCAAACTTGACTGGTCCTACCAATTCGAGTATAATCTAAAATTGACAGATGAAAATTAAAAGATAGACAATAAAAACAGAAATAAAATCAACAGAGTCTTTATTATTATTATTCCTAATGTCAACATTAAAATCGCCTGCTAAAAAACAAGACAATTATCATTTACAATGTTACATAGAACGTCTTCAAGTTTTGTCATTACATCTTTAATCGGAGCTGTAGGAGTACGATAAATGCAAATAATAATCACCTTAGACTGCTCACTATAACTGCCTCCACTGCAGCACATTCAAACACAATATAAGTTGGCAATAAATAAATAAGTGAGGACACGACATGTCATTTCTAACACTCCATTGAACATTATTCTTGATGTATATAGCAACACCACTTGACGAAAATAAGTTGTTGTATTAAAAAAAAACTGTATATATAATAAATTAATTGTTTTCAACTGGGGATCTTTTATGACCAACTTAAAATTGTAAGGTGGTTTTTAAAAAAAGGTAGTATCCATGATTCTTCAAATTATAGGCCTGTGTCTAATCTTCCATCAGTGTCGAAGATATTTGAAAGATTAATATGTACAAAATTATTGAAGTTCGTTTTAAGTTGCAACATAGTTAAGGGTAGCCAGTACAGTTTTGTTCCTGGCAAATCAACAGAAATGGCCATCTTTCAAACAATTAATTTCATAATCGAGAAACTTGACACCAAAAAGAAGGTGGCTGGTCTCTTTTTTCATTTTTCAAAAGCCTGAATAAGTTGGAAAGTATGGTCCAAGAGTTATCAGCTTGGAGCTGATATCATCTTGAATGAAATGAAAAATTTATTTATGATAAATAAAACCATTACAATACCATAATTTTATAGAAATAACAGATTTTATAAACAAGTTTTGTACTAATGTGCGTGAACACAAATTCCTAAAATTAATAAGTCATACAATGATTAATAGAAGCCTGACTCAAAAATGACACCAGTATAATCCACATACACACAACCACACTCGAAAAATGCATGCAATTGTAGTTTTAAAGCAATTGTAAGAGGTTGTGAAAAAATCTATATCAGGATTTATGTTCTTACAAAACCTTGTGATTCTTGTTAGGGCATAATTCTGTCCATAGTTTGTACGGTGGAATTGTATCTTATATAGGTTCTGGGAGCAAGTGGTCCCTGTTGGTGCTCAAAAACCAACCAAGGCAAATAGGTCAGAAGCTGGAATGATGCCCATTTAACAACGCATGAAAGAAGCAGATATCCATATTCTCTTGTTTTAGAAAGAAAAGGAGTAATAGACATCAGGTTATCTGTGTCTGTCATAGTAGGCAACAACACTATTCAAAGAAGATACCTATTCAAATGGGTGTGCCACAGGGTTCTATACTGGAAACTCTTCTTTTCATGGTGTATGTGAATAAACCACCGGGGGGGGGGGGGTTATGGGGGGTGGGCTTATTTGCCAGTATGCTGATGAACCTCTGTCATTCAGTGTGGGCTTACCCTTGATACACTTTAGGTGAGCTGTTCAGCTACAGCTGAATGGATGGTGGCCTCGTGTGAATCCAATTTTTTTAAAACTTAATGCGGACAAAGTGGTGTTGCTTGTTTTCAGCAAAATGAAAAGCTTCAAGTCTCGGTCTCTGTATGTGGGACTATTGTAAGTCTGTTCTAAACATTGAATTGGTTAAGTTCGTTGAGTTGCATGTATTCACAAGGAAGCACATGTTTCACATTTAGAGAGCAAACTTAGCTGAGGTGCATTCATTCTTGATAAATGTTTTTAGACTCCAAAAATGAGTGATAGGATTGTAAAATGTCATCTTGTTGGCAATATAAATAAATAAAGTCTTTATAACACAAAACAGAATCATAACAACAATTATGGGAATGCAATATCGCCAAAGTTGCAGAGGCCTTTTTAAAAAGCTTAAAATCTTAACAGTCCCCTGCTTGTATATTTACAATTATGCGGTGTTGACTAAAAATAATTTAAAGTTATTTACCAGAAATGGCTTCTTTTCTAATACTTAAACACTAGGGGAAGAAATGTGTGTAGTAAAAGTATAGACAGAGTACAAAGAAAGTTTTTAAAATATGTTTTTTAAAAAATTTGGTTACTATCTGAAACAAACATTTAAATATGTTAAAACATTTTAAGGTCATCCCTTGAAAATAGACAAATAAAAACATGCCTCCTGTATATGTTCAATATCTTAACAAATAGAATAGACTGTCCTAATATTCTCTTGCAGCTTCTGTTTTTAATAAACAGATCAAGCACAAGACAGACAAAAACATTTTATGTGGACTTTCCTAGATTAAATATCTATAAAAATTCGTCAATATAAAGAATGTGCAACTATTTTAATATTTGTGCTAATGATATAGATATTGACAATATTAGTATTAGTAAGTTTATTGACGTTATTCATAAAAAATTGTTTGCGTCTCAGGCTCAGGATTCAACTGCTTAGTATAATCAAGGCAATGTTTAGTTTATTATAATTGAGTTATTAATTAAGGCCCTATTTAGTTTTACAATCGAGGTATCTGTAACTGGCTTAAATGATGTATATGCTGTATTCAACAAAAAATAACAAAACATTCGCAAAATCCGAAATAATTACACTCGACAAGACCCCTCTCTGTTTTTCAGTTTTTATTTTTTGGACTTTATTTTCATTAACTATATTGTATCTTATTATTTTAATGTAACTGTTGTATCTTAAATGTATTTGTAAAATGTTAATCTTAAATTTAGGCTTTTGTAACTTTAATCATTTCAGGGTTGTTACCATAAGTATACTCATTTTTGACAAAAGGTCTTTATCATAATAATTAATTGAAATTATTTTAATATCAGAGAAACACACTTGGATATATATTTAATAGTAATTTGAGCAACTACTATGAGATCCTAAGATAAGCGACACTTTTTATACTTTTTCTTTTTTTTTCAAGACAAAAATGAGGATTTTACAAAAATAAGGTATTGGAACACACTGTATTTTTAACATAAAAAAAATTTAAGTGAAATATTTTTACGTACGATGCATGTAATTTTTATCTTCTTCCGTGAATTCTTTAGAATATGGCATTTTCGTGGGAACGTGAATGTTGTTGAAACTGTTTATAAATTCAGTTACGCCAGGAACTAAAAACAAAAGTCATTAAAAGCACCTTATTAATACTGTATGAGATTTTTGAGCTAATTAAACAAATATTATATACCTTTTTCTGGCCACATTTCTGGAGAAGACCTATCTAAATTTTCCATAGCTAACAAACTATTTCCAAAATCTTCTAAATTGCGATCCAAATCAACTTCAACTATAAAGAAACAAAGATTTACATTGTTCTCAGTTTTGACAGATAGAAGTTACCGACGTAAAAACACAATATTTCTAAGAAGGAACAGTAGACAATTTGACTATTGTACAACAAAACATGTAATTTCTAAAGAGTGAACTTTATTACTGCCTTATTTACATTAAGGATATGTAATAAAATCTTAAAAATGCAAATAAAATTTACCTTGTTCAATGGTCCCGGGTTTCTCGGACGCCATCTTGCAATTACACCAACCTATATATAGCGCGCATACTTGATGAAAATCCCCAAAAATAAAGGTAAGTTTTCAAATGTATTTTTTTTACTCCTAATTCAATGTTTATAAAAAAAGACATCAATAGGATATTTGAAATAAAGTAGGCACTAGTACATGAAGCAGCTATTACAGTACGCCGCATGGATCTGAACACGCTGAAAAAGGAGGAGGTTTGTCAAAAGTAGACTGTTTCTATGAATACGTAGTTTCTTGCATTTGCATTCTTTTCATAACCTCAGATTCGTGCACCAAACTATACTATATTAAGTAATTAGGTATGTACTTTTTTAAAGTATGGCGCACGAATCTGAGGCTATGAAAAGAATGCAAGTATCTATGTAAACGGGGCATTACTCATTAGTGTTTGGATAAAACTCTACATATGCTTAGAAATGGTCTGGTTTTGACAAACCTCCCCTGTGGTCGCGGCTTCAGATACGTGTGACGTACTGTACTTGTACATCATCGCCGATTTTGACGATTTTTGGTATATACGGGTAGATTTCGACGCCCTGATCGCGATTTTTTTCTCTGGTTTTCTTTATTTCAGATAGTCAGTATTCTTGCAATCTTCCTGTGTAGCGTACAGAGTTCACTGAGTGCAAAGTGCAATTAGGCGGTCCAACAAAACAGCTGACTGCTGTCAATATGGCTGGCGTAGGACAAACATTGTTTTCTTCCACATGAGTCCCTGATAATTTAAAAGCAAATTTCAAGTATTTTTATATATATTTAGAGCATTTTTTTGTACAGGACCATTTTTTACAATTGTGTGTTTGCTTTAAACTTAGTTAGGACAAGTGAATACTTTTTGAAGCTTCGAAATTAGAACGCCGAAGTCGCCGAGCGGTGCAAACAAAACATTTTTATAATTAAAAATTAGATCCTTTTATAGTGTAGATCCAAAAGACTTTCCCCAAGTGACAAATTTGGACATTGCTAGTTACCTAGTTGTTCAATTTAAATTATGTATATCCAAGTTAGACTTAGTTAAATATGTGTGTTTAATATTTTGTACTGCACCCAGTACAGATACTTTTTTTTATAAATAAAACGTATATATCAATAAAACAATCATGTTTTTATTTAAATAAATTGTCATGCTTGTCAGAGTGAAACAGTATATAACATTTTCAGAGTGAATATATTAAGAATAAAAAGTAGTCTTTATAATAAACATGATGACCAGTGTACAAGAACTCAATTTTTTTCAGCATAAGGAAACCTTTTTTCTTTACTAGACTTAAACTTACTTATGTCTAGAAAAAATTTAATTATCTACGGACACACAAGGCACGATTATTCCGTGGAGTCCCTAAAAAAATTAGTTACATTTTGTTCCTGTCTTATTTTTTTCAGAAGTTATCGAGAAACTCAAAATTTTGAAAAAAAGTGTCCATACCTTTAGCGTACTTGTAATTATGAATCTGGAATTGCCACCCTTCATAATTTAAGAACTTCCGTCGTGAATGCATAACAAGATTTCTTTATACGGTTATAGGTTTTGCCGACAAATCTTAGTATTAAGTAAGTAATAACCCTATATATGGTTATCGAAACTTCATTTATTACACATAAAAAAAAATTGTAAAAACTGTAGACCACAGCTACCACACTTGTGCTAGCATAATATCAATATAAAAAGCATATATTATTTAGTTCCTAAAGTATGTAATAAACTTCCCTATTCCACATACAATGAATTCGCTAAGTTTAAGATAGAATGTAAGAAAATATTTATTTTAAATAAATTTAAGAACTATGAGTCTTTTAAGTAGGATTACTTCGTTTTCCCAAACAAAAAAATAATTACGGAATTGCATAAAAGTTAAAATTATTAAACAAATCTCTTTCAAGATGGTAATTCAGTATAGAATTATGTAACGGTACAAAATGTAATATAATTTTTTCAAACAACGATTAGATCTTTGATCAGTCTCGATTGAGAATCATAATAATTGTTAACTAGCTAGATTGATATTTGTTTTTTAATAAATGATAAATATGAAATGTTTTGCACATACTTGGACCTAATTTAACTTAGTAGTACGAAATCCTCTTCTTATTGCAGTATCCACTTCAGCCACATCGGCGAAAGTTCATTCAATCGTTTTTCATATCTAAAATTGAAAATTTTTGAAACTTACAAATGAAAGTAACATTGTCTTTTATACCTCTACATCCACAATTTGCAATACAACAAAAAGAAGGCATTTTAGGGTAAAAGAATAAAGATAAATAACAAAAGTCATATATACTCCCGTGTAAAAATTCGATTTGTTTGTCCTACGCCCGTCAAAAACAGCTGATCGGTGACGTTCAACTGACAGATCGTTGGAGTGTCCTATGTGCATTGACATTTGACTTTTTAGTCCATAAATAAAAGTTTTCTATTCCCAATTCTACTACAAACAATAATACATAAAAACAAGTAAAACTTAAATAACCCTCTCACTCTCACATACAAGCGTGTATTGGGCATCCGCGACAGTGGTGGCACATATTTGTTTTGCTATGAACGATAATTAATTTTATTGTACATTAAATAATTAATGATAGTGCTGAATTATTAACATCAACATGCGTTGAGACAGTTATGAGATAGATAATTTTGTACCGGTACCTAAACGAACTCATTAGTGAAAAGGCTAGTAGAATAATTTTTGGAAAATGTATATAAAGACAAAGTGAAAATTGGGAAATATATTTACGGTTCGATGTATTTGGCTCGAAACCTCACTGGCCCAAATCGTCAATACCCCTAAGGCTGGAATTATTAAAGTGCGGTTAAAGTTCCTGTTTAAGTTATCTTACCGTTAAGCGGAAAAATGAAATTATTCATCTTTTGTTAAGCCTAACAGGAATATAAATGGAAGCTATCAATAGGATAAACTAACAGGCGGTTTTTTTGGCGGTTTGGGTCTAACTCTAGGAAGTTAACCTATAATTGTATTTAGGTAGTTTTTTGTTTTCTTTGAATACAGTTTTATTGTTCGGTTGGCGAGCTACCGCGTGCTTTCTTTACAGGAAACCTAACCAATCCTAGCCTAACCTAATCCGCATTTTTATTAATTATAAGTTTTGTTATAAAAAAATTTAGTTTTACGTGTATCATCACTTATCGGTATTTTTCTAATTATGAATACAGCAACGCCGCAAATCAAATTAAAAACAAGCATGGCGATGGGAACAGTCGGAAAAATGTTTGAAATCAAAATTACCTTTAATTTGTATAATAATCACATTTTAAAGTAATTTTTCAGTGCTGATGAGAGTTTTCCACACATTTTCCCAATTTGGACTGCTAGAATGGTGGATAAATACAAAAAGGAACAAAAATAAACGGGATTTAAGAGTGTCAACGTAGTTTACCGAAGCCCACTTTTGCAACAAGATATCTGTTAAATAATCTAATCTTCAGCTTTGTCTGGAGTTTTTATTTCAATTTAAATAGTATAATGAAAATAATCTAAACTTAAAATTTTAAAATATCAAACAAAAACAAAAATGCTTGCTTGCCAGGTTGTAATTATAGACTTTATCTAATGAAGACATACGTCCCCGAAAAATAGTAAACCGGATGATAAATTTAGGATGAAAGTACCACAAAGATTAACTTTGCATTTACCAGCAGGATAAAATTTATATGCCAGATAATTAACAGCTAGTATACCGGCACATTAATAATTCCGCCCTAAAAGTCACTGGCCCAAACAGTCGAAATCCCGACACTTAGGATTCCTTGGCTTTAAATGTCGAAATACATAAATTTGCACGCCAATGACGGAAGAAACTTGTGTCACAGTTGCCAAACTGCATTATTGTTTGGATCTTAGACACAAACCACTACCCAATTTAGACTTGTAACTGTCATTTAACATTTTAAAACTGTTTTTGGCGACATCTCTAGTTTGTACGACCAAGTTCTAGCCAAACAAATGAAAAAAATACAGAAACCTATTTTACCTACCTATAAAACGAAATACAGAAACTTTCTTTACCGGTAATATTTGGCGGTTTTTTTTTTTTAATTTTGTATCGGGTATTCCACTTTAATTTGACCCTCTTCTAACTTTTTTATCTAACTTTATAGGAAGAAATATTAAATACAAAAGTTATAGGATAAAATACAAAGTTTTACATGAAATGGTTTTTGTGCATGCAGGATATTACAGAAATGAGTAACAAAAAAATATTCTTTTTTCATATGGAACATGAAAATCAAAACGGGCATTTTAATTTTTTTCGCATAGTTGGCCATGAAGCCAGAAGTGCGAGATATATATATATATATATATATATATATATATATATATATATATATATATATATATATATATATATATATCAGGACGATGAGTTCTATAATTTAAGCCAATCAAATTTACTGAGTTCCATAAGAAAAAAAAAACATTTATTTGTTATGTATTTCTGCAATACTCTTTATGCACAAAAACTATTTCATATAAAATGTATTATATCCTGTAACTTTTTTATTTAATATTTGTTCCTATAAGGTGAGATAAAAAAGTTATAGGAGGGTCCAATTAAAGTGGAACACCTAATACAAAATTTTGTTTGATATTTTTATGTTTGAAAAAAAAGTTAGAGGGGGCGAACTCGGTACATTATTGCTTTTTAACACTCAGTAACACTGCATATCAAATAGAATATGTAATCAAAAATTATTGTAAAGTGTTTAATAATTTAAATAGTCCATTTGTTATATAGAGGTACAGGATGTCAGAGCTCTATAATATTTGGAAGTTACATTTAAATAAAGATAACATATATAATAAATAAGGTATTTGCATCATTTGAAGAAAAACCATTATAATATACCTTAAAGAAAAAAATTTAACTTTCAATAAAAATCATTTATTTTGCTTAAAAAATATATTTTGAAACCAAATAACAAAAATAAAAAAAAAGAAATAGAACATCTAATCAAACCACACATGACACTTAACTCATTTTTATATGTAATATATATGGTTATATGTTAAGTCCTATTTTTTATTTAAAAACAAATATTAAAACTTTAAACATCTTAATTCTAGTACTTTAGTGTATTACTTCCATTCATATTAAACTATTGAGACTTACAAGTAGTTTTTATCAATTTATACATGCTTCTACATAAAAAACAGACTTTTATTAGTACTAAAACTTTTAATAAACCTTGCTACACTATAATACCTATTTATAAAGTTAATTACAAAATGTATGTTTTCTTGCACTATATGTGAAGATTGCAAAAGTAAACCATTTCACATAGTGTAAATTAAAATTTCGTTATGGTTGATTTCTAACGAGTTATCAAGAAATAATATTGGCATTTATTTGGATTGTGTTGGGACACTAACTGGTGTCTAGTAATTGGTGGAAATGACTAAATAACTTCTAATAGCATTAATGATTATTATGATTTAATACACCAGTAAAATGAGGTTATTATGGAACAGTTGTGGATAAAGAACATTGATAGTTTAACTTTATTGTGCCATCCCCAATTATTATTATTCTGTTCAGGGGACTTCTGTTTTTATCTTGGACGTCGGTGACAAAAAAATCTGAATAGCATGTTACAAATTTGTTTTTAAATGTTTTTGAGCTATTGATCTGTGAATTTTTGTACTCCTTACATCCATATGGTATACAAGTTTTTCTACAACTTCAGAAAACGCAAATATACGAAAAGTACTATGGTAAAAAAAAAGTCCGAAATATAATTTCGCAACTTGATTTAGAAATCTCATCAGTGAAACTAAATTCTTAATTGCTAAAATACCATCACAAATACTTGTTTTTGAAGCAGCAACATTGGTTAAAATAAGTGTGTTTAAGGCTGTAATAGTTTACGTCAACGTCAATCGTCGCGTTTGTTGACATTTTTGTTTATTGAATATTTTTATTAACCACTAGCGAAATAATATCTCGAAAATTGTGAAAGTTAATTTTAATCACTTTCTAGTTGCCAGTGTCATGTGGTAGTGAATGCAGCACAATTCGATGGTTTTTGTTTCTTTAATTTCATGCACAAATATTTACAAACAATCGTAAACAGCGTGAAAAATCGTTCAGTGTTGCCACGTATAAGTGTACAATTGCAAGAAGAAAATAGTACATATTCTAGTACAAATACACCGTTTCAAGTTGTGACGTCATAATTTACCATATAGCTTGTACGCGGAACTGCGTGTGTCTTACTGATTGAGTTCAAAGAAGTTTAGATTTACAAATTTCGGTTAGGAATTAATCTCATCGCATGCAGTATCGCCATAATAAAATTAATAAGTCTTATTTTATGTAAAATACCTCACAGAACATTAACATGAACGATAACGCAACGTGTTCAGGATGTTGCTCCTGGATTCATAAAGGATGCTCTACCCTATCTAATTCTGATAAAATCACCGCTGTCTCACGAAAAACTGGTTCACATGGATGGCAATGTAATGTTTGTAAAAGTAATGGTTTTAAACGAGTATCATTGGGTGGCGTTTCAGAATCCCTCAAGCCCTCCTCATCAGGTACGAATCCTAATAAAGGCCGCTCTCACAAATCGGGTAGCTCTTTAAATCTCAAGCAAAATAAGCAGACAACTCAAGAATTGGAAACTACACATATTTCTGGTGCCTTGGCACCTCAAGATGTGAAAGCTCAAATAGCCAGTTTGTTAAAAAAAGATAATCCTAGTAATAAAGATGTGCTTCTTGTTATGTCACAATTTTTGAGCGTCCTAATGGATCAAAAAGACCCGATTAGTGAGACTCTAGAAGAGATATGCTCGTCTCAAAAGGAAAAAATTGTTCAACTTGAAAACGAAATTGCAGAACTTCGCCACAGTGTTCAAGAACTTACAAACAGAACAACACTAGCTGCCCTTGGACCTACTTCAGCAGAAAATCAGATTGATAATATAGCCGAACTACAGAACCGTAGTGAAAAAGCCAAAAATGTCATCTTGTTTAACATTGTAGAGAGTACCTCAGGGCAGTTAAAAGAACGCGTTGATCATGACAAAGCTCATGTTGTTAATCTTCTTCAAAAAATAAATGTAGATACAGATTTAGAATTTAAAGTAGTTAGGATTGGTCGCCCCAAAAACACTTCTTCAAATAACTCTAAACCCCGACCTATTAGGATTATTTTTGCAAATAGTAAAATAGCGCAAAACTGTTTAAATCGAAAACATAAGCTGAAGGGTTGTGATATGAAAATAAATTCTGACCTTACACATCTTCAACAGAATGAACAGAAAACCATGTATATTCAACTTAATGAAAGGAAAAATAATGGCGAAACAGATTTGGTCATAAGGTACAAAAATGGAAAACACTATATAGCTAAATTTAACTCAACAAATCATGGTAGTGCAGATCAAGGTACATCAAATGGGAATTCAAAAAACGATTAAGGTGTGGTAAGAAAGTGGGAAAGCTCCATTGCTACTTTCAGAATGTAGGTGGAGCTCGCACTAAGCTGCATGAGCTTGGGATGGCTGTAAATGCATGTGCCTAGGACCTATAGATATTGGTGGAGACTTGGTTGTCTTGCGAACATGGTGATGCAGAATTGGGCTTTAGAGACTTTGATGTTTTTCAGTGTGACAGAAACCCAAACACCTCCGCAAAACAACGAGGAAGTGGTAAACTTATTGCAGTACGTAAAGACCTGAAGCCAAGGGGAATTTCAGTAAGAACCTCAACTGTGGAGCACATCTTCGTACATCTTTCTTATGGCAGTACAAAGTATGTGTTCGGATCAGTATACATCCCACCTGATTCCAAGTCTGAAGCATACGATGATCATTGTAGGACTCTTTTGGACTTAGCTGATCAATATTCAACCAGTGAGTTTGTGATTTGTGGGGATTTTAATCTGCCGAGATGTGTGTGGAATAACAATGATTACCTAACGGTGGACTGTCCTCCAGGTTCTCCTGCTAATATTGTTTGTGCAAATTATAACTATTTGAATTTAACACAGTTTAACCAGTTCCCCAATGTTAATAATACCTTTTTAGATTTAATATTTGGTAGTAGCGGTTGTGAGGTTCTCGTTTCATTAGCTGATGATTGCCTGCTGGGTACAAGTAGACATCATTCAGCATACCACTTTTTAGTACCATGTTTTAAACAGAATATAAACTTAAAATATGATGTTATGTATTATGATTTTAAAAACTGTAATTTTTTGTTGGTCAACGATTATCTTCATAGCATTGACTGGGATTCGGTGCTCACCTGTAATGATGTAAATACTCTTGTTGAAGTCTTTTATGACTATCTGTATAATGCATTGAATATGTTTGTTCCACTGAGATGATCCAGGTCTTCAAATTTTCCTGTGTGGTATTCTGGAGAACTTGGCAACCTAATAATAAACAAAAAGATTGCCCATCGCCAATTCAAAGAAAGTAACTCGATTACACATTATAATGAGTTTTCAGTACTACGCGAACGTTGCAAAGTTGTTCAGGCCGCGTGTTACACTCAACACTTGAATCATCTGGAAGATAATATCTCTAACAATCCATAATTTTTTTGGAAGTACGTACATGACGCGTGTAATTCTGGAGCATATCCCAACTCAATGTTTTTTGGAGATGAGTCGGCGGAGGATGGCGCTGACATGGCCAATCTGTTTGCCGAACATTTCTCAACAACCTATATCGAAAGTGATCTTGATTTACCTGATTACTTACCTAAAAGAACAGTTGATATTGATTGTTTAAATGTATCTTTAGTTGAACTCTTTAATGGAATTAGCAATTTAAAACTAAGTTATTCCACTGGACCAGATGGTATTCCGTCTGCTTTAGTAAAGAACTGTGTCTACGCTCTGAGCAAGCCATTACAACATATTTTTAACCTTTCACTAAAATCAGGTTGTTTCCCAAATTATTGGAAAACGAGTTTTTTAACACCAATATTTAAATCGGGGAATAAACAGGACATTGCTAACTATCATGGTATTTCTATTCAATTTGTTATTCCAAAACTTTTTGATAAACTTATTACAGATCAAGTAGCTTGGAAATGTAAAGAATTAATAATAAAGCAACAACATGGCTTTTCTCGGGGTAAGTCAACAGTGACTAATTTACTTACTTACGAACAATACTTGTTGAACGCCTTTGAGAGGAAAGTGTATGTAGACAGTATCTACACTGATTTCTCAAAGGCGTTTGACAGGGTTAACCACAGTCTACTTCTACATAAACTAAAATGTTTGGGTTTTAGTGAATCTGCTATAAGATGGATATCGAGTTTTTTGTCGGGTCGTAGTCAGTGTGTAAAAATTCATAATTACATGTCTAAACAGATACAAGTATTGTCAGGGGTACCACAGGGATCTCACTGTGGCCCTTTATTTTTTAATTTATTTGTGAATGATACTGGTGATGCAGTAGCTCATTCTGAGTTTGTGCTGTTTGCCGATGATCTGAAATTATACAAAAGTATCAATAACCAAACTGATATTGATAATTTACAATCCGATCTGAATGGTTTATATTTATGGTCAGAAAAAAATGGCCTATCCTTAAATGTTTCTCCATCAGGTTTGGTCGCTGTAAGGGAAATGCTAATCGTTATTTTCTGAACGAAGTTATGTTGAATTCGGTTTTGGAGGTTCGAGACCTGGGCGTCTTATTCGATGCGCAGCTCACCTTTAAAAGTCATATTGATAGGATTGTTCAGGAGGGATTCAAAAGATTGGGCTTTCTATCTAGATATGGTGCAGATTTATCTCCTTCCTCAATAAAGTTACTATATTGTGCTCTAGTGCGTTCGGGTCTTGAATATGCGTCCACAGTCTGGTCTCCTTTTTATCAATACCAAATTGATGCTCTTGAGAGTGTTCAACGAAGATTCCTTCGTAAACTGGCATTTAAATCAAATATTACTGTTTACAATGAACTTAATTACTACATCTATTATGGTATTGTAATGACCAGATTTAATATTAAGACTTTGAGGGAGCGAAGCTGTCCTGATTTACTACAAGATGTAAAGTTTAACACTGTGCGCAGAACTAGGAAAAGTAATTTATTCTTTGTACCGGCACACAGCACAAATTATGGATACAATAGCCCTATATTTAGTATAACTCGATCATTCAACAATTTGGGTGTGGATCCCTTTGGTATGAGTTTAACCGCCTTCAAACGTCGATTACCTGTCCTACCTTTACTGTGATATTCAACAACCTATGTGATTCTACTATGTTTTTCTTTCACTTCATTTTGTTTTACTGTAAATTTTGTTTAATGTTTATTATAGATCATGTTTATGTATTATTACAGTTTATTATATATACATTTGTGTAAAAATGGATTTTCCGTTGAAATAAATAAATAAATATAATTATAGGGGGCAGTAACCAGGAAAAAATATAATAAAAAATAATGATAAGCAAAAAGACAATACATTTTATAAATAGTGGCAAGAGAACTATCAGAAATACTAAATTAGAGAAAATCAAAGTAAACCACAGTCGATATAATGGAAACATTTAATTTAACTCTTAAGTTTATTAACATATTTTTTTTTCTTTTCCCATTGTTCCAAAGCTTTTTGCTTAATTGGATCTATTAAATCTTTGTTTTTACATCTGAGAACAAAAGTAGAAAACTTTGTATCTTTACCTTTTAATACTTTGTTTACACTTTTGGTCCACCAAAACAGTGCGCATCTTGTTATTAAACCACATATTTTGTGTTTTAAATTATGTTTAGGGCAATTCATTACATTGTAAGCTGGTAATTCCTTTATTAAAATAGCCTGTAACAATTTGGAAATATTTGTTTTGGTGCAAATTTTTGGCATAAGAAAAAATAAATAATTTAACGTGTGATCAAAAAATTAAAAAGGGTACCAGGCTTTATAAGGTTTCCTTTCTCATACTTCCTAGCTATAATAAATTCGTCATCTTCATTTGATTCCACATGCCTCTTAGTTAAAATGTCCCTACATGTGTCACAGCTTCTCATTAACTTAGATTTAAGAAGCATTTTCACAATAGCACCGCTCATGTAAGTTATAGTACATCGTCCTATCTTACCTCTTTTCATTAAAGCTATATCATTAGGAATTTGTATACTAGGAGTTTCTTCTAAATTAGAGACATCAGCAAAACTTTCCCCTGTCAGAAATGAACGCAAATTATCTAAACCCTCCATATGCATATCCTTTTTACAATTAGAACCAGGGGAATGTGTTGCTAGATAGTTATTTACCACCAGTGACTTATAAGACCCTATAAAATGAGCAGGATCTGGATTAATATTCCTTATACCGTGACTCCTGATATAACTAAAAAAGTTCTCTAAACAATCCTGATTAAAAGCCCCTGTCAACACAAATCTAATTTTTTTTTTCATCTAAAAGTTTGTTACATAAATATGACATACCTCACAAGGTATAACTGAGGTTTTTTAACGATGGGTTTGTAACAAAGCAATTTTTTTGTAATGAAAAAAACTTCATTGAGTCAACAATTTTTCTGGCTTCCAACCAAAAACTAGTATGCGGAGAATTTTTTGTTAAAGGACATTTCAATGGTTTTGCCCCTTTCGCCTTTGTATATCTACTCACATTGAGGCTGTCAAATAATCTGTCCAAGAACAGAAGCAACTCTGCAGTGTCATCCGATTCTGCTGGTAAATTTAAGTTATCTTTGGTATCTGAAACAATAATAAATATTATTAGTATTGGTGGTTTTTAATTGGTGGCTAAAAATTTTGCCTCATTTTAGAACCAATGATTCATATGTATTCACAAGGTCTTTGCTTTTGAGATACATGGTGTTAAAATATGATTATTTTTTTGTTTTTTTCATGAACCTCGTCCATTTCTAGATAAAGTATTCAAATTTGTAACGCATCATTATGTGACCAACCCTACAAAACAGCTACAATATATTTCAGAAACAGGGTATTACTTTTTCCTAGGTCACAATCCCCCTTGAATATATTTTTTTTAATTGCAAAAAAGCACTTTTTATGCCAACTAGAGTTGCCTATTTTAATTTCATTTCTTTTTGGAAAATAAATTTTCATGTAACATAAAGATGCCTAAAATTGGGGCAAAGCCTGGACCTGAAATTACAGGAATACAAAAAAAACATTGTTTTTGATTTGGGAAATGCGGAAATCCCAGAAGTTTGAAAATGATAAATTTGACATGAGTAATATACATTATTTTTGCTATAACCACTCAAAATATTCAGTACAATTATTATATTTTATATACTTCAACACTAGTGTTGAATAAATTGTCACCTGTGACAATGACACAAGATTGTCATGTTAAAAAGCATTTTTCAACAATTGGGTTGAGTTTTTTTAATATGTGTATGATATATGGCACTTTCAAGTCCAATTAACAGTGTATTTTTTGTCAGTTTCATAACTGACTATAGGAAGACTATACCTATATACTTACCCCATTTTGAAATTCTCTTCTTAAGAGACCCAACAGTGTGGCTAAAAACCTGTGTACAAGTTTTCACTTTTATTTTATTCATCTTTGAGGGATAAATGTGGGAATCAGTCAATTTGTAACACATTCTCAGTAAAGGCTCACTAGTGTCTAACTTATAAAATTGTTCTATATGAATCCACTTGGCAATTTTTTGAACCCCATCGATAACAAAATAAAGGTGTTCATTGAGTAGATTATTCCGAATTCCTTTAAACAAATGAGGAACATCATAAAGCGGTATGATTTCCTTGTTTCCTACAATGAAACCAAAATAAGTATTTTTTGTATTTTCCCTTAAACATTTTTCTTCTGTCTCTTTTAAAAGCATATTTATGGCTGATTGGTTTGTTGCTCCATGGTCGCAGACTGTGGCAACCACATCTAGTCCTATCGATAAGCATTCAATTATAACTGACTTAATCAAGTTTTTCAGTGCAACAGATTTTATAGGCCCTTTACTAAATGAGAACACGATTGGCTGTTTCCACTGGCGGTAAACACCTTTTAGCATGAATACATTTACATGGTCAGCAAAAAAGGTTGCCTACTAATTCCATCATCTTCAAAACCTAATATTTCATCTGCTTTTCTATCGAATTTTAGACTGGAATCTATTTCCTTCTTATTATAGAAAGTTTTTGCCTTCGGAATTAAACCAGCTTGACGACTGATGTTTACTTGGTGCAATACTGGAAACGATTTGTGACGAATACCTAAAAAAAACATAATTTTGTTTATATTTCTTAGATATCTACTTTTTTAACCCAACAACTAACCTGACCCAAGTTATGAAACAAGTAATTTGGGTTAGGTTAGATGCACTAAGTATACAAAAAAATATGTTGTAAATGTAATTTAGCTTACCTGATTTAACAGCAATGACTTTTGGGGGTGTGAATTTTGCAATAGAGGAACTATAAATATCCTGCTCTGTACTTGGCATATCTGATTGGATATTAGTAACACCCTGCCAAGATGGCCCAGGAACTGCCAAGTCCTCCTGACAAGATGTTACAGGAACTGTCAAATTCTCCTTCCAAGATGGCCCAGGAATTGGCAAGTACCGTTGCTTGCATTCTAATGGACCACTAGACGGTCCAACTACAGATAGGCCTAAAAATACCGATACCAATTGAACTATCATAATACTTTCAGTATTAACAGTATAAGAACATATCTAATAATAATAATAATAACGTTAAATGAATGTTTGGTACTTCATTCTAGTTTAACCTCACTGACTTTACATTTGGAAGTACATAACCAAAACACAAGATCTGCTTGCTTGATTAAATTGCCCCGATATAAATTAAAAATGTCAGAAAGAAATTCACTTGACCTTAAGTTGTTTAACAATCTACCTCTAGAAGTCAGAAGTCTTGGTCGCTCCAACTATAAGATAAAAACAAAATATCACATTTTGAAATATTGTTTTTACTCAGTCGGAGATTACCTAAATACCCCCTTTTAGGTTTGTATTTGAATTTTTTACTAAAATTATATTTTGGCCTTACTTGTCTACCTTGCGAAATGCTTTTAGTTTATTTTATTTTGTATGTTTGTAAGTGAATATTATAGGTATGATGTATTGAAATTTTTGTTGTGATGTACTTTATACATTTATATCTTAGGATTTTTTTTAATTATGACTGCAAACATTTTGTAATGTGGTGAAAAATATATTTTCTTTCTTTCTTTCTTTCTTTCTATACAAAATATATCGCTGCCTGACCTAGCCCATGCACTTCTAATTCATCTTACCTTCAATAGCCTTCAAACGTTTAGCAGGAAAGTCAATGTTTCCAACTATTTCTTCTGAAGTTTCTTCAGATTGAGTGGATGCATGAAAAGTTATTTCTTCAGGTTTAATCAAGGTACATACTTCAGAAGTCTGAAAGCCTAAAAACAATAAATATCTATGAAACATTATTTTGCTACTGTACAGGGTGTCTGGTTATATCTTAAAAGGGGTCCACAAGCTAAACTTATAGAGATATCAAAAAATATTTTTTATACTGTCTAGTAAATCTAAATCTGTCTAGTAAATCTAAATCTCTGTACTGATTTGCGGCTGGAAAATCAAACATTACAGTATTAGATAATATAATGTAAGATTCATAATGTGTTTACCATGTTCTTGTTATTACGAAGCAATTATTTGTCAAGTCTAACTTTAACATTTGCTCACTTAAAAATATAAGAAATAAAATATTTGGTTTTATTTATTTGACCATTTAAAATACAATCGTAACTATTAGCTAGAAAACAATGGTTCTAACATCGTTAATGTGATACAATTATTAGACTGACAACTAATATTTCTTATTTTAATAAATATAACTTTTTATTCATTTGAAAAAAGATTATTAAAATAGTGTGAAATAAAATATTATATGATACACGTCTGTTAGTTGTTATTACAGTAGGTACTCATTTATGTTCCACCAACTCGTACTGTAATATCCATCTGCCAGACCTATAATGTTAGTAATACTAATACAAAAAGCTTATAGTTTTCATTGAACCGACAGGAGTTGCTAAAAAAATAAAGAAATGACAATCAAAAAGTTAAGAAATGAGCAATATCTTTGCTCTATTTTAAAAATATTGTATACAAAAGTTTCACAGTTTTCTCTGAACCATAAGGAATCGCAAAAAAATATTAACAATTGACAATTGGAAAGTAAAAAATGGTTATTTTAAATGGAACACCCTCTATAATATTATTTCAATAAATGGGCTTCTTCTTGCTGATTACAAAAATACCAGATTTGATACCATTATTTTTAAAGATAAGAAAATTGACACAAATCGTGCTATAAAAGCTAGTGTATTCCTTCATAAAGATTTTACTTATGTGATGTTCTCCTTTTTTTCTGACACAGTGTCCCTTCTCGCAGCGTTTTTGTAAAATTTTTAGGGTGCTTTTAAAAATCAACATATCAAAACTTGAAACCTAGAATATTTATAATCAGGAAGAAAAATTTTGTACTTTCCAATTGTCAATTTTTTTATTGTTTCTTGTAAATACTGATGGTTCAGGGAAATCTGTAAAACTTTTGTATACAATATTTTTGGATATCTCTAAAAGTTAAGCTTGTAGACCCATTTAAAATATAATCAGACACCCTGTACAGTGGGCAAAACTGGATGAATTTCAAAGAAAACACCCATTTCTATGAGTTACAGAAAAACAGGAAAGCAATTTTTGTGTTTAACTTATTGGCGACAGCCACTTTATAACCCAGTCTGTTAAGAAGTTAGGGCGTTTTATATATATTTTTTGCTCTTTTGTTTTTTTCTAACTTTTTTTAGTCTTTGACATTGTGATTTTTTAGCCTCTATAAAAATATGTTATCAGATTTGCAGTAAAACAACACACATTTAGGAATCTGTTAACAAATTTAGGAATTTTATATATAAAAAAACCTAGTGTTTTTGTAATACTTTCTTACCTTAGTGAGTCAACTGAAAAATTAATAAAAATAAAAAGTAAGAGCCGAAAGATTATCCTAACAGTAATTTAGTTTTCTCAAAAAGTTATTCAAAAAAATTGAGCTCCAGAATTTAAGTCTAATTTTTGTCACTGATTAAGAATGTGTATAGGGTTCTCTTTTGAAGTTGATATAACATTATTTTCTGCTATAAATTCAAATTCCTCATTTCTAAAGTTATCAGGATGAATTAAAAACATATTGTATGGTTATATCACCAAGTTCTTTTTCTGTTTTTCTAATACAAGATGTTTAAATTTTATATACATTTTTCAGGCATTGGTCGAGATGTAAAATCCCCCAAAAAATATAAATCACTCTGTGGTTATTGTTGAAAAACTATGGAAAGTAAATTATGTCAGTATTGTATAGAGTAGTGCTGTTAGTTAGTTAAACAGAAGCCTAAATTTTGTTAGACAAAATTGTCACAAATAGGTCCGGTAATTTAATGGTTTTGAAACTTGTTGTCAAAGTTTGTCATCTACGTCCTATTCAATGACCTTACTGAATTGACAAAATGGATATGTCAGTAAAAAGTAGTCAATATATTTTCAACCTGGAGAATCACAACTTTCTAAATAAAAGTTTGGTGGGTTTATAGAAAAATAAAAATTAAATAAGAAATAAACAGCTATCAAACCCAGTATCAAATCAGTTTTTTGCCAGCTTTTCAATACTGCCGTACCTACTGGATTAAATTTTTTAATACAACCTTAATTTTAAAATACACACAGCTCATCCAAATACAAAAATATTCAGTGAAATAATAAACAGTAACTTTTCTCATTTTTTCCTAGCATTTTAAAGATCATTAAAATTTAAAATTTTAAATGTCAATAATTTAAAAAGATCAGAGTTAAAATTTATAAACACTTAATAATCTTATCAGTACAAAACATGTATGTAGATGTTTCAGAATATTTTCAGACATCAAGTTAATTGTCGCTATCACCGCTGTCTGTTAATGTTTTACGCACCGTTCCCATTTTTAACTATAGTTTCAAAATTCTGGACATCTTATACAAATCTGTAATGTGCAACTTAATATTAGAATTTTTAAAACCTAGTCGGATTTAGGATTTTATGATACTTGTCACCACTACTAATATATTAGCAAAATATTAAGGATTGAATAGTATCAATATACACCCCCGGTTGCACAAAACTTAATTGCTGTTTAGAATATTTAACCGAGTTTTCGAAATTTGACAAGCTGCTTAAAGAAATCTAGGAACGCGCTGTCAAATTGGACATTCTGTTAAACATTTTAAACCTTCATTGAACTTTGTGCAACCGGCTAATAGTCATATGTATCAATACATAGCATGTATTGTCCTTGTTTATGTATAGAGTATCGTTTTAAAAATATTGATACAAAATATTGAGTATCGGAAGCAAAAGTATCAATACCTAGAATATCGGATCATATTGCACATTCCTATTTAAAACTCTGTTGGTATTGGGTATAGTGATTGGCAAGGTGACTGCACACTGACAATGAGAACAGAACGGCAGAGGTTATATTTGATTTATAAGGACCTCAGCAGTGTTTTGACAAAAAGACATGCTGATAAGTTTATCGTTAGTGCAAGTTAAAAATATGTTAATAAAATTATCAACAAATGAAGGAGCATAACATAAAACACTGAGGACCCTGAACTAACTAAACAAAAAAATGTTATCATTTCAATAACATAATTGAGGTATTTAAAAACAAAAGTATTATTTGAAAGAAACACTCTTACCTGGGATATGTAAGGAAGGAATGGCCGTTACTTTAAGACCCCTTTTTCCAGGAACTCTATCGTTTGGAGAAAAATGTTTCTCACAAACTACGTATCTTTCATAGACTTCATTCATCGTCATCATTTCGAAGTTGGCTGGCTTTATTCTCTGAATCCATATATTAAATGTTTCTGAGTATGTTTTCTGTAGTATTTTTAGTAAATTTAACACAGCAATATCTGGATTTTAGCGAAGGAATATACTCGTCAGCCTGGTTCATTCCTAATAAGTTCGACATAGCACCAAATTTCAGTAAATCAAAACACTAACCACTCCTAAGCTTTTTAATATTTTTATCAAAACTACAGCTACGCACAAATTGAAAAATCACGCTTCTAACAACTTCAAATGGTGGCGTAAGAAACAAACACGAAACCGTAAAATGGCCACACGAATAAAGTTTTCTTTATTCGTATCGGTGTTCGTCAGTGGCGTCATCTTGCGGGAAAAAATTACTAAAGACGATCATCAGCGCCTCTGAGGTGTGTACGACAGACTAAACACGAAACTGTCAAAAACTAACGTCTAGCCACAGAACATAGACAACCAATCACTGAGCTCTATTGCTCATGGAGGTTCGGCGCTTTCCTATTGGCTGTAGTTATTAGGCGGCAAATTTAAACCGATAAACGATAAAAATGCCCATTATTCGATATACAGATATCTATGCCAGTAAATTTTGTATTTTTGGGTCGCTGATTACACGAAAATTGGAATTCCGCGCAGCTCTAAAGTTCATAAAATGCAAATAAACACCTTTTTTGGTGGTTTTATGCTTTAATTTAAAATAAAACCTTTAACTTTCTACGCAAGTGTTAAAATCAAAAGGGGGTAAAACTGTTAAAAAAAAATAACAATACGTTACATAAGAATTTATTACACCCACAGACCACTGTGATTACACCCTACTACTTATATAAAATGAAAACCTACCGTGGTGTTTTTAAAACATATAATATAAACAAACATGTTATATAGTTAACAAAAATAATAAAATTGGACACATAAAAGGAAATTTTTTATACCTAATAAATAGGTTTTCATTTTATATAAGTACTAGTTGCTCAGCCTGTCTTTGCCAGGCAATGTATTGTCACAAAATTCTTGCTGGGGCGTTGTTGGGCCCGCATTTTGTGCGCTTGAGGCTTGAGGGATAGTAGACTAAAACCATTACTATTTTTTTGTAGTCACGTGATTTATATTTCTTCTTACTAAACCTATTTTAAAGAGCAGACATTCAAATATGGGATTATAAAATGATAAACACTCCTTGGTTCTTTATTTTTTTCACCAGTTAATATATTTTTGCCTTTTGATAGATTTGTGACAACGAGAAATAAAAATCACGTGACTACAAAAAGGTAATTGTCGGACTATAGCTCAGAGAGGTAGGTGATAGAGAGAAACACAAGCTTGAAAACAACTTCGTCTATTGGTCTTCTTTTAGTGAATCAAGTACACCATAGAGAAATATAAAAATTATTTTATTTCTCTATAAAGTACACTACCATATTAGGGCGAGCATATTGTCGAACATATACTGTGGACCTTAAAAATAACCAGGAATTAGTCACAGTACACTAATAAAAAAGTCGTTGAATATCTGAGGGATACGGGATAGGGGAAGGTTCCGTCCAATGATGCCGTTAGGGCCCTGTTCGGGTTACCGTAAAGGCGTTGGAGCAGTTGATCAATGGTAGGACAACCGGGGGTTCTTCACTCCCTGGATAAACGAAGGGCAGGTCAGGTTAACAAAAAATTCTGTCAAAACTCCTATATCTAGGCAGAAGTGCATTAGCGTTGGATAACCGGAAAGGTAAGCGAGACCTGGGCCTGGGCAACCAGTTTCTCTGGGATAGGGTGAGTAAGACCTGGGCAACCAGTATCTTAAAGGGAAGGGTGGTGAGAGTTGGGTAGACCAAGTCTGTCGATAATGGGCTCCGTTGCCCAATTTATACCAAATTTTAGTTTACTGTTTGGTGACCTTGTTTACATTATAAACCAAAACATTTATGTTTAATTCAAGTTCAAACCATAAACTGAGTAGTAATTTATTACTGGGAATTATTTGACAGTATAGGGTGTTCCTAAGTGTAACTAATCTAACATACCTACACAAAAAGGAAAAAACAATTCTAACATTATTCTAACAAACTAACTAATAAATTAAAACGGAGTATTATTTCTACTATTGCCTGGATACAGCAGTGTAATGTCTTATTAAGCGCATACGCCAGGACGTCAAGAAAAAATTGTTTTTGATTTTTTTCTTTTATTAAAAGAAAAAAATATAAAATCCGGCAACGACAGTTTTTAAAAGAGCTACTTAGCTACACTTTAGTGAAACAATCAGCTTTCTAGAACAAGTCGTTACTTCAGTAGAGACGACACAGATAAACATTTGCATTTTATATAATGTAGATACTAGGGTGTAATTAATTTTATTGTTTATTGTCTCCCATAGAGTACCAATTGTTTTTAAGGGGTTTTATTAGTAACAATCACAAGCCTAAAAAGTGGAATTGTTTAATAATTTTAAATGATTTGACTCTATTTGATCACAAAGGTTAAAATATAGTGTCCGTGGGAAATCGATACCAGATTTTAATATGTTCGGAACAAAATAAATGAAACACGCAATTTCAATACAAGAAAAAAAAAAGGCTATGATGCATCTTGACAGTCCTTGAGTTTAGAACTTATCTGAATAATTTCTTCTTGTGAGGGCTTTGCCAGTTTGGGAGCTATCTGTTGTTTTTTCTTTTTTGTAGAAAAAAATCTAAAATGTTAGACATTATTATTTTTGTAAATATTTTAAAAGTATAACTTACCGGGGCTGTGATGAGATTTTTTTATTAACAGGAGCAACTTTCTGTATATGGGATTCTGTTATTGGAGCTGATGGCTCATGACTATGTATGTTATTTCTTGCTGATGTTAAAAGGCTATTAATTTTATTAAGTGTGGTATTGTTATCAATTGAATGCCAGTCAACTAAAGACATAAATGTCCTTAATTTTTTTTATAATTTCAGAACCATTTGGTTGTTTTAAAGTAAGTAGGTGGCTATCCAGTTCTTCATTGGTATCAATTAATAAATTTTCAGAAACATTTACCAGGGTATCATTATGATTTGCATTCATGCAGACTTTATGTATATGCTTGCACATATTTTTGTGTATTATGAAATCCATACAGTTGCAGGTATAAGAATGAACACATGACATACATAATGAGCATTTTAAACTGCACTGATGATCGACTAATTCTTTAAATTTGACAAGGTAAGAATTTTTTCCTGATTTGATTTCCCAACCACCTTCAACGTTATTAATTTGTATGTCATTTGCCTTTACTGCAGCTATATGACTCTTATTAATTTTGCTAATTTTGTGTGTAATTTTTCCTTTCTCAATCTTTATAATTCTGTCAAATTGTTTGTCTCTGATATATTGCAATAGTACATGTACCGTTTTATCGAGTCGTCTACAAGTAGTTCCTAAAAAAAATGTTTGTTTTAACATAAAAAAAATATATTCAATGTTTTACTTTTTAAATATATGTATTTCAGAACTTTGTGCATTGATTCCAAATACATGTTTGTGTTAATACCCAATCCAGTTCGAAAGCACATAGCCCATGTTGAAGATCTTGCTGCATAAGTTTTTAGGAAATATTCATAAAAAGCCTTTAGATCCTGATCCATTATTAGCATTTTCATAAATCTTTGTAAACATTTTTCAAAAACTTCTGAATTTGGTTCTTGTCGTAGGAAACACAACATCTTGTAGACCTAAAAAAAACAAAATTGATATTTTTTTTTTATTTTAAAAACTCCTTTAGATAAAAACCAACCTCTACTTGCTTTGATTTATCTTTAATTATTGCTATTTTGGAACGCCAAGCTCTGTCAACATGCCACATGCACAGAAGCTTTTTTGTTTCAGAAATGTCCATTACAGAACTCCAGGCAGCAAAATATTGCTCGGCATCATCACTCATAAATGTATTTGTCCTTATATTTCCTACCCTATTTTTTATGGCCAAAATAAAATACTTTAATACTACATAATCCTCCCTATTTGCAAACAAAAAGCCAACAGGAAAGCCTTCACCGTAATCATCCACCACCAAAACAGTAATCAAATTAAAATCATATGGATTAGTTCCATGAGTTGCATCCATGCAAATAATACCCCCAGCACCAAATTTTTGTAAAATCTGACCTTGACTTTTTGTCATGATCCCCAACAAAAAATCCTCCTTTTTTAAAGACATTCCTGAATCAACTACCCCCTGTTTTTTGTATATAATTACACAATTATCCTCTGATTTTTGCATCTCATCCACCCACATAGCTACACTTACTGCATCATTTTGATCCTTTATTGATGCATCATGTAAGTTGTAACTTTGAGCAATATTGTGAATGTCATGTTTAGTAGTCAAATGAACCCTTTCAAAAGTGCCATCCACACTTCTTCGAATATTATTTAATATCTGTGTATAAGGAATACCTAAAAAAAGTGAATAAAACTTAGTTAAAAACACATAACCCTTAATTATATTTTGTTTTACCTTGAATTAACTGATGTGTTATTTTATTTTTATCATTTATGGACAATGGCATGTAAGCCATTTTCTTTTCATGGCCATAATGATTTTTAAAATATGTAACTTTCACTCCTTGAGAATTATGTTTCACTATCATACATGATGTACAGGACGCATTAATCTTACATGAGCCCTGTCCCCTCATGGCACGTTTTCTTTTTGCAGCTGCCAAAACTTTACTTCTACCAGTTCGATTACAATAGTAGTATAAAGGTGCACCTTGTCTATTTTTTTTGCTTCCACATGCTTTTACCCATATTGCCACGCACTTGCCTTCCTCCTGAGATTTCCATTTTATAAATTCTAGAAAAGGGTTCAATTATCTTATACACTTATACCTATATACATACCTTCTACGTTTTTAAACTGTAACTCTTCTATTTCTTGCAAAATATTATGCTTTAATTCTAAGTGATGTCGAAGGCTTTGTATTCTAGTACATTTAAACTGGCACATTTCTTCCAAGCATTTCAAATTATTCATTCTCCCTTTCTTCGCTTGTTCATTTCTTTGTTTAAAATATTTTTGCCTAGCTAAAAAATGTTAATAAAATACATAGGTATATGACTTTTAACAGTTGGATCAAAATGCTTCAAAAATTATTATAAAACACACAAATCTGTAATTTTGAAAAAAAAAACCTTTATTCCTAATTCCACTTCCAAAACTTGGCTTATCAATATTAGGTGTCACTACTTCATTTATCTTTGAAATTTCTTGTACATATGGTCTGGGTTTAATGACCCTTTGTAATGGTACCTTATGGGCCCCTTTACTTTTTGTACAATCAAAATGATTTGCTTCATTTCCTAAAAAAAAATAATATTTAAACTTAAAAATTTTTTATTTCGACAATATTTCCAATAATTTCTCTGTCAACAAGTGTATATAATACAGGGTGAGTTTTTTAAAGTGTTACAGTACAGTGCAATATCTCATAAACGGTTTTAAATATTTTAATAAAATTTTGATAGGGACCAAGGAGTGTCAAAATACTTGTAAATGTTTTCCCTTTTATCCCTACTATGTATGTCAGAAAAACTCACCTTGTAATGTATTATTGTGCAATAATACATACATACTACATAGAGACATGCAGACTGCTGAATACATACCTGGACTCTCATGACTCAATAGAATAGTTGCTTTTTTTATGGTTTTATCTTCAATATTTGCATGTTGACTTTTTAAATGTCTTCTGAAGTTGAAAGCTGTGGCATAGGTTTTTGAACATATATGACATTTAATAATACTGTTGTTAACAGTCTGTTCATTTGAGGAAACAACTTGTAGAAAAACTTGTGAATTTAATTCTAGAAAAACATTAATTACAAATTGTAGGTCATGTGGTAATTTATATAGACTGACTTTTTCTTATTGTTCTTTTAAAACATTATTTATTACTCACTTGACTCATTGCCACTATGGATAGTTTTTAGGTGTCGTCTAAAGTTCCACGCCGATGAAAAGATCTTTTGGCAAATATGACACACTATTTTTGTATTATCCTTATCCATAATGCAGATAAGATTTTACTTAAATAATTATTAATTATTAATTAACAGTTATCTTCGAACACCACTTAAAAAACAAACAAATCCAAACAGCTGAAAAGTTAGGTTAGATTGTTTCCAATTAGGCGATCTAAAACACGTGACCTGTCAAATCAAATATGGCCGGCTTAGGACATACATTTGCCAGCTGATGTTTATTTTCATATGAAAGTTCAGGGTTATAACAGCAGTTGTGTCTCGATATTATTGCTTAATTTATATATTTTAAAGTGATTTAGTTATTAAGTGGTTTAAGAAAGGCCACTAATATATTCATAGGTACCTGTTTATGATTTGAAATGTTTTACGGCCTAGAAAGGTCGATTGCGTTTAGCTACCTGGCTACCTGTACCTGGTCATGAAATTAGTTGATATTGGGAGCAAGCAGATGTACTTTTAGTTTAGTTCGTGTTAATTAAGAAGAGTGATAAGTGCACATTTAAAAGACTTTCTTAGTGACCTAGTAGATAAAGTGATAAAAAATTAACATGGATTTACCACAGTCTGAAAAGAGTGACTACCTTGTCCAGCTAGAGAGTGAAAAACCTGACGTTGCTCAAAGGTATAAGAACAAGATTCGTCTTATAAATTCCATTGATCCTTTTAAAATCATGGATGAAGACCTTGATAAAGACTTTGCATCCCTACCAGCTGTTCAAGCCTTTGATGTAATGACGTATTTAGTGCTAACTCATAGTTTTTACACAAAAGAGCAAATGAAAGCTTATAAAAGTCTCAGTGGCTACAAGTATTTTGAGGCTGGTTTTGTTCATCTGCGTGGCATGAAAAAGGTCAATGAGCTTTCCGTTATACTTGCAAAGGTTCGACATAGTCAGCGTGTTAGGGAACCCCCTCTAAATGTGTGGGTCCTGACACAAGATAATGGAAGTATTAACACTGGCCACTGTACTTGTATGGCTGGTTTATCTGAAGTCTGTAGCCATGTTGCTGCTGTTCTATATGCAACAGAATATATTTACAACTCGCTTACTTCTACTTCATCGACTGATATGTTAGCTCAGTGGGTTGCTCCTTCTACAAAAGATGTACCCATTGTAAGATTATGTGACCTTAAGCTCAAAACAAAAAAATCTAAAACAGTTGTCTCAGACTCTTCAAGTTTATTTAGTCCGATACCTGCCATTGAAGGCGAAGAACTTATTGAACTGTTGACAGCTTGTGAAAATGTTGGCGACGAAACAGCTCTTGCAAGAGTTATTGAACCTTTTGCATCAAGAATAGGATCAAGTATTTGTCAACCAAAACTTAAAGTGATTTATAATATTTACCAGGAGTATTATGAGTCACTCTCTTATCAGCAGTTGTGCTCAATTGGAGAGAAAATTGACCAGTCATTATCTTTTGATGATTGCCAAAAGATCTGTAAAGCCACAGTTAAGCAAACTCATTCCGAAGAATGGTTTAGGCAAAGAACTGGACGCATCACTGGTTCAAATTTTAAAAGAGCATGCAGGACATCACTTTCAAAACCATCTCTGTCATTAATTAAGAGTGTTTGTTATCCTCTAAAGTTTCTGTTCAAAACCAAAGCAACTCAGTGGGGAACAAACAATGAAAAGCTTGCTCTTCAAAATTATTTATCGTCAAATACACTTGAACACGTAAATTTAAAACTTGAAAATTGTGGTTTATTACTCAATCCAGCCTTCCCATCGTTTGGAGCTACCCCAGAAAGTTTAGTGTCATGCGATTGTTGTGGAGAAGGTTGTATAGAAGTCAAGTGCCCATATGTTCTTAAAAATATGGAATGGTCAAAATACATAAACTCTAAGAACTCGTGTCTAATATATGATGGTGATGACTTTGCTTTAAACCGAGATCATTCGTATTATTATCAAGTTCAGATACAGTTGAAACTATCTGGTCTAAAGTACTGTGATTTTATAGTTTTAGTATAATTATTCCTGAACTCCTAGGAAAATATTTTACGCTAGGAAGGCACATGGCACAGACTTGGTGTACATGTAATCAACTCGAAGAAGATCGTCCAATGATCCAATGTGAAAACGATAATTGTAGTATCCAGTGGTTTCATTTAGGATGTGTTGGTCTCTCAGAGGTTCCAGAAACTTTGTGGACATGCGTTCAATGCAGTGAAGAAGTTCCTGGAACTTTATCAGCTGCCGTATAGCTTGTATATTAAAAAATATTTGACCATAAAATTTTTGTTTGGTTCTAATTTTAGTGTGTATATATTTTTTTATCAGTTCTCTGACGTTTCTGCATGTATCTTGACATATTTTTAAAACTTTGTATTATATTTTAATTATTGTAAATGTTATACTATTTGAAAGGATAAAAAAAAGCAAACCATAATTTTATTGCCACTTTTCTGCTCTGTAAGTTGGTCTAATCAGATTTTGAATACGATGTTTCGTCTTTCGAGACCCACCATTCACTTTATTTTTTAAAATATGGATTTTTTATTTCATTTTTGGAAAGCTTTCAACTTCCCTAAACCAACAATGTACCACACTTATAAAGTAATTTATTTTTTCATTATGACTTCAGTTAATTATTGTTTTCCATCTCTACCTTATTGCTAAGGTTTAGGGGGTCGATTGCTTTAAAGAATGAAGTAAAAGATCAAGGGCTTTATTTAAAAAAATTAAATTGCTATTGTGATGTCTTGTAGAGCAGAAAAAGTTGCATTTAAAATATTATTTTGGTTTTTTAAAATCTTTTTCAATAAAGTCAGTTCTTTTTTCTAATTTAACCTACACCATATTTCTTCTGATTTTTAATTTTTAGTTAGTCTTTGTAATTAGCTCTAAGTTTCTTGTATATGATGCTAAATCATTCAATTGTCATGTTTACTATGTGATGTAAAATTTTTTGATGAAAGTTTTGACGAGATCCATGTAGAATGTATTCTTGTCCTGGACGTGTATGTTTATTTTCATTTGTATTTTTATGTATTGACAAAGATTTTCTATTATACGAACCTTATTGTGCGTCAAAATGTTTTTTTTTCAAATATGCTTTGCGACTAATGTAATGCCATTTTTGGATTTATTATAAAACCATTTTGTTTTGAGTATGGTAACTCTATTTTTTAATCTTTTTTATTTCTAGATAAGTATGCAATGTATTATGGTTTTGGTTTATATTATATCGTAGATTACTTGAACTTTTGTCCAATTATTGTATTATGTGTACTTTTTAATTTAATAAATAAAAGTTTTATCATTATTATATATATTTTTTAATAAAAATAAAATGTATTTTTTAATTGATTTTTTTTCTTTTAATCCCCTTAGTTAAAGAAGTAGACTACGCAAATAGCATAAAAAATATGAAAAAAAAATTGTGGAAATTCTATAATAGAAGTGCATTGAAAAATAAGACGTTTCTCAATAGTTTATAATTCTTAAATATTTAAAGAGAGTTCTTTAAACTATTTTAATCTTTTTTCAAGTACCTACATAATAGGTTAGTTAGTTTATGCTTTATGTGTTAAAAATTTAAATTTTTTAAATAAAAATTAAAGTACAAATTTATTTTAACAAAATCTTTTGGCTTTTTCACGTGTTATGTGATTTAAAAGAAATAAAACTCGTAAAAGTTAATCATATACAGTTATTTTTATTAAAGTAGGTTTTTTACAAATTAACTATTGGGGGATTTAAATTGATCAGGGCACAACACACTACCATCATTTTATCTAGGATTGGGTCATCATCTCCAACACACAAAAAAGTTATTGGCATTTCATCTGCTAATATACGAAATTTTTGTCTAATGTAGCCAATCACTCTTTCCACATGTATTCTCACGTGAGCAATTGCTCTGGTCTCTTCAATTTCATAAGGATGCAGTTGGTTCTGTCCTTTTGTGAAAGCGGGGGTCTTTATATTGGCATTTAGCAAATTGACATAATCTTTTACAAGGAATCCTCTGTCAGCCAGAATCAAGTCACCTAAAAAGTAAAACAATATTTAGTTTGTTTAGAAGTAAAAAAAACTATCTATTGCTAACTTATACAAGTAGAGCGATGCTTTACGAGAGTCAAAATATTAGATAGCTACTAGAAAAATAACAATATAGTAGGTACTAAAAACACACTATCCCGAGCACAGTTCTGTTAATGACTATTTATACCTGTTAATAGAAATTCAGAACTATGCCTTAGAAGGACAAAAATGATTTTGCTCAATTGTCGATTGCATTCTGCAACTTAAAATTAGAAGGTTCTTGCAAATTTATTTATATATTTTTATTTTCATACATAATACCACAAGAGAAAAAAATTTCGACTGATTTTGCGAATAACATTTTTGACAAAATAACAAGCCACCAGGCCATTGATTACATCAAAAATTTCTTGAGCAAAATTACCAAAAGGCAACAAATTTGAACCAGAATGATTTTGCCTACAGAATGTTTTCTCGAGTGGTATTTGGCATGACTATTTTTACGAGAGTAGAAATTAACAACTTCAATCAAATTCATTCAACAGCTCTTTCTTTTGCAAGGGAAGCTGATAAGTTGCCTTTTATTCCATTTATCTACTTATTTCGATGTATTTTTTTTTTGGTATTTATAAATCTTTATTTTGAAATAATAAATGTGTTTATTATTATTATTAAAAGAAACAGAATAAAGATTAATAGGCGTGTTAAAAAAAATGTCTTGGCAATACCATGTCTATGATGTTGGTTTTGTCAAAGTAGAAATATTTTAAGGGACTACAGATTTTATTGCTGGTGTAATACACTCTAGTGAAATAATCATAAAAAACATTGTAGGTATAAGTCAAGGTAAACAATAAACATAAAGCAATAAGCAAATACAATGATGTTCATATTACCTGAACCAATTTTGTCCAAAAATTTTGAATTCATCGTTACATGCTTGTCGGAGGCACGTCCACCCCAAGCTTCACTAATAAAACAAATAGTTCCTTGTGGTGTTATTCCTATCAAATATTTGAGGGTGTACGAATGTTTATAATTTGACCAACATTGTGCTGCCTTTTGTAGATTGCTTGGTTTTTCAATATACAACTCAAAACAGTCAATAATGACTGTCACTTTTGTCCCAAAACTTTCTTTAAAACACGAAGGGGTAGTTTTCTGTAAAACGTCTCTTTCTGGCCACACAATACACTTTTGAAATCGTGAATACAGCACATTTATAACCGATCGGAAATATGTTGATGCTGTGCTCGGGTGAATATTAAATCTAAACCCGAGGTCTCTAAAATCCAGATTTAGCCTCAGTTTAAATAATGTCAACAAAATTTGATTTGATGCGTCCAAGAGTGTATTACTATGAACAGTAATGAATGGTTCACAACACTTCACTATTAGGTCAAGTTTCTTGAATGAATTAAAGCCTGTATAGTATTTTGTTTTTTTGTCATCGTTCATCAGTGATCTATACGTAATCTCAGAAGAACAAGTATGTCCCAGAGGTCGCCCCGAACTTAGTGAAACAACCATGTCTGAAAACTCAGTTGCTGAAATGTCCGTTTGACAACTTTTATTATTTTTAAATGCATCTGGAGCATTTTGATCCTCCTCAACAGGAGTTATAGCTGAAGTTGAAGCTGGGGAAGGGGAACTCTGTTCAAATTTTGAATCAGCTAGTTTTGCTCTCTTTACAGCTCTATCATAGCGATCTTGAGCGCCAGTCGAAGGCTTATTTGATACTTCATATCCCATATGGAGTGATGGGACCCAATCTGGATGTCAGACAGGTTGGATGGTCTTCCTGAAACCAAACATTTAGTAAGATTTATTTCAGTACTTCAATAATAATGTCTTTCCTTTTACAAGAAATCTTAGCTAATTCTATTTAGCCAGAAAAAGAAGGTATAATGATATTTGACAATTAGACAAACATGTACCGATTAAATTAACTTAGCTTAGCCAACATTTCCTCTAAAAGGATAACCACTAATATCTGAAAATAAAACAAATTTGGCAAAATCAAACAGACAGCATTTTTTTTTTGTTTTAGTGCACCTAATGTTATTTATTTATTTATTTATTTACCGATCATACAACATATAACAGGATAAATCCCAAATAATGTTACATAAGTACATGATCAAACTAAAATTACCTTAATATTGAATCTATACAAAAATATATATAAAAAAAAAAAAAAATAAAACAAGCTAAACACTAGTATTTTATCAAACTAAAATTACCTTAATATTAAATCCATACAAAAATATATAAAAAATAAAACAAGATAAAACAACACTAGATGTTAATAGATGTACAGTCATAAGTATAAAATTAAAAACAAATTTTACGTGTATAGTAAAGGACAACATTAATCACAATTGAGACATTTTAATGCACAAACAATATTAAAGAAAATAACGATTAGGGGAGTAGGCATCTAAGCTTATTTTTAAGAGAACGTGATGACCCATCTATGTCAAAATTTTGTGACAGGTGGGCATTGAACAGGCTCATAAATCTGTTAGCAAAACTAAATCTACCCACATCTGTACGACTGTAGGATACTGTGAAAGTTTCTGTTTGTCTAGTTTGTCTCAAAGGCACTCTAAAATTAATCAGGGCCAGAACCTTGGGGCAGTCCGTTAAGCCATTCAAGAGTTTGTGCCCAAACGATAATGTTAAAATGGTCCTGCGCGATTCTAGACTGTTTAGGCCCAGTAATTTTAAACGTTCTACATAGGTATATTGCGTTTTATCAATGTTTATCCTAAACAACATGAAATTAACAAACTTTGACTGAACACGTTCAAGTCTTTTTATATGAACCTGATAATATGGTGACCAGATTGGGCTACAATACTCCATGTGACTTCTACACAGCACAAAATAAAGGATTTTCAAAGTCTCCACATTTTTGAACTCAAAACATTGGCGCATCAAAAGACCCGCCATCTTAAAAGCTTTGCCAATCACACTATCAATATGGCTTGTAAAACGGAACTCACTATCAAAGAGCACTCCCAGATCATCAATAAGTTGTACCCCAGGTATTTTTAAATTAAGTGTCAGAGTGTAATCGTGACACACCAGTTGTTTTTTCCTGGAGAAAGTAATTTTTTTACATTTACTGGCGCTCAAAGTCATCCTGTTACATCCGCACCATTCACACAGTTTATCAACTTCACTCTGCAGCAGAATACAATCATTCAGGCTTTTTATTTCGCGAAATATTTTAAGATCATCTGCAAAAAGAAGGTAATGACAATTCTCGAATAAATACGCTACGTCGTTAACAAAAAGAAGAAATAATATGGGGCCCAAATGGGACCCTTGAGGAACTCCCGAGTGAACCTCAATGTAATTGGAAAAATGATTGTTATATTTTATAATTTGAGTTCGCCCAGACAGGTAACTCCTTAACCATGAAAGTAGTGGGTCGCCAATTCCATAATTCCTAAGTTTATGTATTAGGATGTCATGATCCACACAGTCAAACGCTTTCTTGAAGTCAAAATATATCGCGTCAATTTGGGATGTCGAATCAATAGCATCACTTATGATGCTCGAATATACTGCCAAGTTCGTTTGACACGAGCGGCCGGGATAGAAACCATGCTGGTGTTCAGAAATTATGTTAGAGAAAGTGTGAAAAATTTGCCCTGAAACTATACTTTCGAGGACTTTACCAAGGCAACATAAACCAGATATAGGACGGTAGTTCTCCACATTAGATCTATCCCCAGCTTTAAAAAGCGGTGTAACAATGGCACATTTCCAGAGATCGGGAAATATTCCCGATGACAAAGATTTTTTAAATAGGGCATATATAGGACTGGTTAGTGTGGGGCAGCAGTTATGAAAAAATAAATGCTACTTACCACTCAAGAAATGTTTGCTGCAAACTGATGCATATTTTAATTTAGTTTCAGTCCAATCCTCCCTTTTTATAGCTGATAACCATTTGTGTCGTCTATCTTTTGAAAGTTTGTTCAGGTCTGGTTTGTGTGGAAAATGTAATTCCGCTGGAATACGGAAAAATCCTACTTTATCGCGATCACCCCTACTTCCACACTTCACAACACAGCAAAACGAAGGCATATTTAAGTGTCTATTAGAAAAATCTAACTTAAATTACGAAATATATTGGATAATTAGCTTCTCTCTAATGCAAACCATACGGTAAACAAAACTTTGTTTGTCCTAAGGCGGCCATATTGGATTTTGTTTGACAGCTTCTTAGATTGCCTTATTGTTTGGTAGATTAGTTTTTTTACGTACTAATGATGCTCCTTAGATCTAAATCTGTATAACAAAAAGGCAATAGAAACGGAGTTTAACACTTCAGAATTTGAGTTTGTAGCACGCGGTCAAAATGCACCTCAAACTAGTGCCGTCGATTGTGATAGTTTTCGTTGGGTATTTCAACAGGCTATAGAAGGATTGCCCAAACGTTTTCAACGCTTTTACATATCAATTTTGTTATATTTATAATTTTTCAGATTCTTTCCTCTTAAGTATTTACAGATTTCCATTAATTGTACAAAATTTGTACATTAATTGTACAAAAGTGCCGCGGCGACAAACCCCCACTTAGGTATTTTTGTATGTCGCCACGACGAAATATGACATTGACAGTTGTTGTTGCGAGCATCAACATGACCTCAACTTTATTGTTTGTTTATATTTATTTTTTACGATTATAATAATACACTTTTTAATCCAGTTCAGGCAATGAAGAAGAGACAATTATTAATAGCATATTACCTTTGGAGAAAGGCCAAAAACGCGAAACGGACATTAACTAAGAGAAGGGTCACAAAGGAAGTATGAATTTATTATCTACATTGTTTTGCATCCTACTGAAAGTGTTTTTATATTTTTAAGATTTTGGGTACGTCCCTTGCTTTTGTTGCGGCGTGAGTTGGGTGCTGGTAATACACTAGTGGAAGAAATGCGGTACAATTCTGATAATAACCACTTCAATTTTTTTTGAATGAACTCTATTATTTTTGATAGACTTCTTGTATTAATGGAGCCTCATATTAGAAAGTCAGATCTAGGAAGAGAACCAATAAGCCCTCAAACACGGTTAGCTATAACTTTGAGGTAGGTAAATTTACCTACCTTGATGTAGGTATGTTCTTTGACAAAATTATACGAAACAGTGACATAGTTTAGTTATTATCATTTTAATGTGCAACTAAATAATCGATTTCAATAATTTAGAACCATATTCTTTTTTTCAACTCGATGGTGATATTACAAATCTGCCATTGTCAGGGTAGTTTCTCAAAATTAATATCTTGTCTGTATCTAGTCTATACGGTATGTATAAAATTAAATCTGAATTATTATACAATCAAATATCAAGTCATTCTATCAACGGCTTACAAAAACTAAGACTGGTGCCAACTTTTATGGACCTAAAGACTTTAATATGCTTGCCCTGCATATAAACAAGCTACCATCTAACAAAGTATACATAATTTATTTTACAAAAAATTAAAATACTTTACCACAAATTAAAACACTTGACAATTAATTGTTTCACCAAAACTGGCTTGATCAGATGTTTAATTTAAAATAAAAGGGTAACACAACTTGAATGAATTAGATACCTGAACCCTTTTCTATATTTGAATTCATAAGTATTTTTGGCAGAAGAAGCTAGTGTTCATATAGGGTCACGAAAAATATTTTAAACAAAAAATCTTTACTACTGAGATAAATATATTTTCCAAAAATGTTTTTTCTTATGTTTTGATATTTCAGATATTTAGCATCTGGAGATAGTATGATAAGTCTGTCATATTTATTTAGAGTTGGAAAATCAACAATATCGAATATAATAGCAGAAACTCTAGATACAATTTGGAAAGTCCTTCAGCCCTTGGAATTAGCCCCTCCTGATGAACAAAGTTGGAGAAGAGTAGCTGAAGGATTCAGAAGCCTTTGGAATTTTCCAAATTGTGTAGGGGCAATCGATGGCAAACATGTTTGGATACAGGTAAAGGCAATCAATGCATTATAAAGTGTCATATTTCTAGTAACTTTTTAAAATTTTAATATCAAAATTGTTTAATTTTTTAGGCTCCTCCCCATGCAGGAAGTTCATACTATAATTACAAAGGGAGTCATTCATTAGTACTCATGACAGTTGTCAACCACAATTATAAATTTCTCTTAGTTGATATTGGAGGACAAGGGTGACAGAGTGATGGTGGAATTTTTAGAAATTCTTTAATAGGAAAAAAAATATTTAATAAAACCTTAGGTATTCCACCGCCACAGGTCATTTCAGAAGGGAGGCCAGCCTTAACCTATGTTATTCTGGGTGATGAGGCATTCCCTTTGCTAGACAATTTGATGAGACCTTATCCAGGCAAAGATGAGATTGATTTGGAAAAAAGAATTTACAATTACAGACATGCTCGTGCCAGGCGGCTAAGCGAAAATGCCTTCGGAATTTTAGTTGCCCGGTGGAGGATATTCTCCCATCCAATTATTGCAAAAATTGAAAATGTGGACAATATAATAAAAGCAGCTGTGTGTATCCACAATTTTTTAATAACCCATGGAAGAAGTTCTTATATTACTGCTGGCTTAGTATACAACGAAGAAGATGGAAGTTTTGCACAAGGAACATGGAGGGATGCCACCTCCCAGTTATCCTCTGTAGGACAGTTAGGAACAAACACCTATGCAGGAACTGCTAGAGATATCAGGGATGAATTTAAGCAATATTTTAATGAAGAAGGAGCTGTTCCCTGGCAGTGGAATATACTGTAATTTTGTAATCTGTTAATGTGAACCTTTGTTTAGGGTCAATTATGAAACACTAGTACAAAAATTATTATTATAATTATTCAGTTTCAATACTGTAAATGAGGGGGCTATAGAAGTGTACCACCCTTTTTTTATATTTCACTAAGCTTTTTTATGACAGTTTGCAACTTGTTTAAAAAAAAAACTTTAAATATTGTCATTTTATGATCTATCTCACTCTTAATAAAAACAACTTTCAAGAATCTTTTGAAAAAACAAGATTTTTCATTATCATTTTACATTAATTTTACAGTATTCTAGCTCAGTAACCAGTAATCTTTTTCACTTAGGAAAATTCCTATATAATAAAATACCTGATCATATAAAGACCAATAAGAAAATTTAATTCCAAATTAAATAATTTTCTTACTGATTCTACTCATTACTCTATAACTGAAGGCATCAAAGATACATATGTATCTGTTCGATGCATGCGTCCTTTTGTTGAATATCTATTTAACTGAAATGTAGGTAGAGGAAAACTATTGTTTTGACATTTTAATTGGTTAGGCTAGTATTAGTTTTTAGCATAAGTTAGTATTAGTTTCTGAAAATTGTTGTATTCCACATCTGTTATGTTTTTCAATAAATGTGTATTCATTGATGTATTTAACTGGTCTCATTTGAACAACACAACATAAATAATGTTACGAGTTGGTTAAAATTCTTTATACTTTTACAAAACTTCCTCTGACCCTGAGAAATAAACCTTATGAAGAACGGTTAAGAAAACTAAAACTTACAACACTTGTTGATTGGCGAAGAAGAGGAGACCTCATAGAGACGTATAAAATACTACATGGAGTCTACTCGTGCGATATTAACGCATTTTCCATCAGTGAAAATCACCACCTACGCGGCCACTCCCTGAAACTGGTCCCAGAACTGTGCCATAGACTTTGTCGGAAAAACATTTTGTATAACCGCGTGATAGAAGACTGGAACAAGCTAAGTGAGCACATAGTTTCCGCTCCAAGTGTGAATGCATTCAAGAATCGACTGGACAGCTGTTGGCCTAATCTATGAACGAAACTGACGTGGACTAGAAAAATGACTAACAATACTAAAGTGCGAATATGAAAAAAAAAAACCTCTCTAAACAAGTGTGCAGTCTATCGGACTTTTCCGCCTACTGCCGGACACCTATAATAATAATAATAATATAATAATAATTAACTAGTTTAGTATTGCAGCTAGTGACTGCAGGCAACACGATACTATTCCTGTAATTTTTAATACACAACATACTGTTTCTCTTAGAGAATTAAAAGAAAACAAAAATGGAAAAATATATCAATTTATTTCAACTACACTTTTTTGCCAAAAAGTTTTTAGCAGAACATTGACATATAGATATGGAAATATGTGCATATGTTTCTGGTTTCCAAGTATTATGAACTATCAGTATATAAGTAAATATTTTCCATTTCTGTTAACCTTTGAAGAAACTCGACCTGGATTTGATTTCTAATCCTCGGGGGAAGTTTATCCATTCCGTCGGCAAGACGTATACAGAAGTTTTGGGTAGAGGTTAGTTCTTTGGGCCCTGGCAATTCTTTTATCGCATTTATAAACAGTCTCTCTTGATCAGTCAGCTGGCCATGATCGCTCATCGTTGAAGATGGCCTAGATGTAGTGGGTGTAGTTCTTGTTGGTGGTGGGGATGCAATTGGAGACCTTGTACCTTCATCAGGCATATGTAGGTTTGAAGATGTTCTAAAAAACCAGAACCAATGATTTTTTCTGAAAAAAACTATACACTTGTATAGCAACAATTAAAAATGATTATTCTTTAGCTGATAGCTATATAAATGAATTGATGAATGGGATGATGAATCATATTTGAATGAGAAATTTTCTAGTTTACAAAAATTCCCCGAAACTTTCTAGAAATAAATTTTGAAATAGCTTACCTTCTGGTTGCAAGAGTATCATCTAAAAACATCAGTAGATCATAATGTTTATGAGTCCTTTTCAACTTTTCTGCTGCTTCCTTTTCCTCGGCTGATGAACCAGAAGCAATTTTCTTGTTAATATTAGCCCTTGTCCTAATAAAGCTATCCCTTATGTTTTTCCACTTTTTGGAAATATCTTCAACAGAGATGTCCACTATAAATGAAAATATGACTAACATATAACTACAAAAATCAAAAATTAGAAAATCATCAAAAATCAAAATAGCATGTAAAAACAATCATATAATTATATCCATACACCTTTTTTCTAAATAGAAGCAGCCCTATTGTGATATTTGTCTTTGACCCTGTATGTGGTTGTGAAAGAGCTTCTTTAGATAGGTATATATGGTATAGTGCATCGCAATTGAAAACAAAAGAAAATGTCATTTAAATCATATATTTGCTTCCTTATTAAATTAAGAACAAAGTTGTAAAATTTTTTAAAAAGGTGTGTACTTACTTGTGAAAAATGAACATGAGAAATTTATAGAAAATGTACAGCCTAATTTATTTAAGATACTTTAAAGGTAAATTGATAAAAATAATTGAACATATTTGACAATAGACTGAACTTGGATGAAAATTACCTGCTTGTGCATCTCAGTTTTCATTTACCTAATTGAACAATTTATTTCTGGATAGAACTTAATTAAATTTAAAATTTCAATAAGAGTATTTCTTAATCAATAATGCAATTTTTGACTTTGGCTTATTTGTATTACATTATATTACCATTCAATTCTTGTATAACTTCCAGCCACAAGTTTCTAGTGGCAGATCTGCCCCTTTCTTTTACAGGCAATCTAAAATCAAATAAAACTGGGCGCTCACAGACAAGGTGGATTAGTTGCTCCTCAACTTCTATATTCCATCGTCTTGAAATTGGAGTAGTTAAGTTGCTACTCGACTGACTACTACTACCTTGATCATTATCTTGATCACTCTCACCATGACCAGTAACAAATCCATCTACATTCAAATCATAGTATTTTTTTAATAAGTGCTCTTGATAGGATGCATCTAAAATACAAGATATATAATGTAAATCATGAGATTAATTAAATGCTAATAAGCCCCCTTTTATATAAACTATGGTATCTAGTCACAAACTTAAATTTTAAAGTGATAGTTGTTTGTGCAAATTTGTAAGTTAACCAAGTTTTGCAGTTCCCTGGGCTACATTATTTTATTAATGGGCGTATTGTATAATATAATAAAGTGACTGTTTACAGCACCATAATAATTTTGTCCCAAAATTTGAATAATGATGAACTATTAAAATTACATGATTCAGGGTTAAAGGAATTTTGGTTCTATCTAGGCTGTGATTTGTTCTTGTGAAAAAATAATAATGGTGTAGGGTATTCAATGAAAAAAAGAGAAACAAAACTGTTATTTTTGGTGGGCCGGTTTTATTTTAAGAGAATAAGTATATCTGTTATTATTACAATAAGCATACTGACCAGTGTTAAAATGCTCAATCTCTTCTGGCGTTAAATTTACACGAAAGACAATTCCCTTAGGATGAGTAATATCTACGGCTATAAGTGACGAATCCATTCCAGATCTAAAACTATAGAAAAGCATTTCCAATGATTATTACAATGTTTTCCTTTTTGTATATAACAAAGGCGTAACACCACTGCGTCGCGTTAGAATAACAAAGGTCTATCTGGTCTTAAGGCCATTCTGAGAAATCGCTGTCGAAATATTGGATGTTGTGCCATTTCATTAGTTTAACTTTAAATCAAAAACTGTCTTTACAGAAAATTAGTGGTAAATACCCTATATCAAAAAAAGGAATTAAAAGCAGTCTAAAATATACCATTTATTTTAATTTTCAAGTGGACATTAGCAGATACAACTTTGTTTTATAAATGAGGGAACTTGAGCTTATTTAACAAGGTTCTATGTGGCAGATAAACCTTATAGTGTCATGATTATATTGTATACTAGGAATCAAGTTAAAATAACAAAGTTGTCAGTGTCACTTACAACTTTGTTTTTTTGTATTGTGAAATAAAACATCCGGAATTATATTTAAACAAAACGTTTATTAAACATGTGAACTGTGTAGGAAAAGTAATAAACAATGCACTAGAAAAAAATGTTACAAATCACTACTTCTAATTATTCAACATTAACTTATATCTATGGTAGGAACTAATATAATGTAGGTACTTAGGTTACATTCACCTTCGGCAGTTTTTATTTAAGGCTGTTTAAAAACGAGGCGAAATATTTTTTGTCCAAATCGGGCATACAACCTGCCATCATTTTTTTTTATAGCTTTTATTTTATCTTCCGAAAGGCTGTTTTTTATAGGTAAATTTTGTGGTTTTAGCGTCATCATTAGAGATTTGAACATTTCATTTGTGTTTTTGGGGTTTTGTGAAGCCTTATTTCGCCGTGCTGTTGTTCGGTCGGGTTTTAAAGTTTCCTTTACAAATTCATCAACATGATTTAATTTGTATTCAATTTCTGATAGGCTCTGGGTAAATCTTAAGGCGGCAACTTTAGAAAAAGGAATTTTATTGAACAATAGTTTCTTGGAGCAACTTTCGTAGTCTTTAAAGTCATCGTCTTTCATTTGTAAAATACAGTAGGGTTTTTTAGTGTTGACTGATTTTAAGTTTTTCATAAAACTTAATGGCGAATAAAATTCCGTTTTATTCATGTACCTTTCAATGCTGCTGTGTGCACTGTCGACCTCTTGAATAGCACCATGGCCAGGTACTGAATATTTCATTGTAATACTATTTAATTTTGGATGATCTCTCATTGCATCGATTATTGCAAATGAAATAAAGGAATTTCGGTTCTGCGAAACACATGAATCACTCCAAGTAGTTAAATCCGTTATGTTGTTGTCTTGCAAAACTTGGTCTAAAATTTTTCTGAATGCACTAGCCAAAATATTTCCACTTCTGCCTTGTTTTGCTTCTGTCCAAATAGCGCAATAGACTTGCCCAGTGGTGGAAAAATGTCCGATAAGGTTGTAAATATTTAATTTTTGAGAATAAAAAAAGTCGCCGACTTCAGAACGAGGACAAGTGATGACATTTTCCAAATCAAAACACAAAGTTGGTACCTTATTTTCTCTATCTTTGTTTCTTTCTGTTCTCATCTGATTTTTAATATTAACATGTGTTTCGTACGATTCTTTTTCTTCAGATGTAAGTGGGTCCTCTTGATTTTTAATTTTAAACGATTCACATTTTATACACCTGTCTTTTTTTGGGATGTGAAAACCATAATTGAACTCCGCGGTAAAAACGTGGCGATAGTAGGACAGCTTGGCAGCAGTAATCTCCTTATCTTCACACCACACCTTGTATAAGTCATACATTCTAACGATACTTAAATTAGATTCTAAATATTTTCTTTTCGTGTTCTGTCTGCAGTAATGTGAGTCTATAACAGGAAAACTTTTAATGTGATTTATTATTTCTTGTTTCGCTGTACTATTTTTGCCGTGTTTTCCTCTGTTGTCTTTTTTAATGCCTGGTCCTACATGAGCAGTATACACAGGTTTTTGAGATATGTTATAGGTCCCCAAAAAGTATTTCTTGCATACTCGTATGTCTTCTCCTTTTATTTGAATGAAATACTTAAATGAAAAACATCTTCGTGACTCCTTGTCCCCGGTAGTCTTTCGGCCTTTAATTTCTTTTTTAGTAAAATTTTTAAGAAACAGATACTTTTCATTTTGGGTCAGAGACCAATAAGAATCAAAAGCTCGTTGTCTTTCTTCTTCTGATATTTGTTTAGCACAATTGAACTTGCATTTCTGTAAACATTTTTTTTTGTTTTGAATCTTTCTTGCCTTAACCACTTTTCCCCTGACGTTTACATATTCTTCTCCTGACTGACACTTCTTTCTTCGAACATTAACTTTCCATTCATTGGGTTGTGTTTTGCGCTTTCGCGATCGTTCTTTCTTTTCTTGTTGGACATCTTCTACAGCATTTTCGGGAAGGATTTCTGCTTGATTAACAACAATACATTGTTCTGTTAATTCGTTTTGTGTTGTGACAGGGAGCTGATTAATATTATTTACGACGTTTCCTTGTTCGTCAAAAATGTCGATAGTAATGACTTCACATGCAACTGTTGGACTTTCTGTTTCAATGACTCTACAAAACACATTAATGGATTAGTATACATAATTATGGTTTTATGTACTGAAAGAAAATTGCGACTAACAAATTTACTTACCTTGGATTACTTTGCGGCTTACTGATATCAGTTACAACAGGCAGATCATCAAATTCTCCCATTTCAATTATTTGCCCAGGATTTTTATCACTACTCATGTTAATTTGAGAAGGGCTTGGAAAATTTTCCACTTGTATGACACTAAAAAAAAAATCAATTAGGTAGTTTAAATAAAGCATCTACCGCAAAATCTGAGCTTTAAATCTGAACTTACTTCTGATTATTATGCGACTCATCCGAGGCATTTACGGCACTACTTCTTATTGAATTTTCCAAATCCAAGATGTCGTTCAGCACTGAATTTTCATGAAGAGTGGTATTACCTTGACATGGAATTATCATATTATTTGTAACGGTTACACTAAAAACGCACATTAATGAGTGTAAGTACTTACACCAAAAATCATAAGTAACTTACTTTTCAGTTATATTTTGAGACACATTACTGAAGCTAGTATTTTCTTCTTGTGTTTGGATAGTAAGTTGATGTTTATTAGGAGTGGTAATAACCATATTAACGTTTTTATAGTTGATGCCTGCATCTTTATCTGCAGTACATGCTAAATTCCATGCTAAACAGTGTTTAATTGTTATATTAATATAAAAAAATGCATGGCATGTAACTTACCCATTTCTAGTATTTTGGAACTTCGTGAATGCATTAGGTATCAGGTATTTTGTCGATATTTTCACAAAAATTCGAGTAAAAATTTCACCACCGCGAAAAATGGCGCGAATTGATATTGACAATTGAATATTGACATTTTTATTGATTTTCACTAGCAGCTTCGAGAACAAAGTTCTATCTGCATCTAGATTTTGACAGATAGAACTTTGTTATATTTTGACCGTAGATGGAACTCTGTAATATTGAAAATGCAGTTTAAATGCATGCACTTAGAACTCTGTAATCATGTTATTTCGGTTATTAGTACACAGATGGTGCCACTATTACCAAAATAGTAAAAATAAAGCAGATACAACTATAATACATTAAAATCTGAATTTTGGCAAAAAATGCAGTTAGAACTTTGTTATTCTAACGCGACGACTGGTTAACATCTATTAATCAGTGATTAATTTTTGTACACTAAAAATCTCTTTCACTATGACCTATACTAACGTACCTTTTATCACAAAACTAAATTACTCAATTACAAAAATATCAAAGCAAAGAAAACCAATAAAAACCTACCGATTTGGTTTCTTTCTTGGATGCTCGTACGGATTACCAAAAAACTGTCCGGTTTTCCTTAATTTCTTTGACTTTTGACACCGAATTTGACATTTAACGTTAGCTGTCGCGGGAGTTAAGTTTCGCAAACCCGAAATTGACTTTTTAAAAAACAATTTATTTTGAGAACCGAGTTACATAGATTCTGCCTTATAACTAACTTAACAATATTTCACGAATACAATTTATATTAAAATATATGCTGATGTCTGCAATCGAGTTCTTGTGAATATATACAATTAGTCAGCGTTACCGAGGTAGCGAGCTTCAGATGACTATCTCTGAATTGGGTGTGGTGTTAGCTTCTTGGTATCTCGGGGTAGGCTTGGGCTTTTTGAATCTTGTGCTAATGATTCTCTTGTAGAGGAAGTACCCAATTCCTATAAGTATTACCAGATACAGTAATAGCGTCCAAAAACTGAATTTGTGGAAGTATACGGGCTGTTGAAGGGCTTCGTTTAATTTTTGGTGTTGAACATCAAGTGCTGTTTGGATTCTTCTTGCTTCGTTGAGATTTAAAGAGCTTAGTTCAAAGTTACTAAACTTTATTGGAACCGACTCCTCGTTGGAATACTTCAGATTTATTTGTGGAAGTTCGATGTTTTTGAAGTGTATTTTGGGGTCTTGGTACGTTTTTAATAAAACGTTGTTTATGTGTATTTCACAGCTTGGGTTCATCTCGAGGATGTAAGTTCCTTTTAGCGGAATATTATCTTTATTCGCGCCGCATTGTTGTACTGCTACTACTTGCTTTGGAATTATTAACATCCATTCTTGCCTTTCTAGTTTCTCAATTTTGATATCTTGGATTTCAATTTTCATCTGGTGACATTGAGTTATATTTTGGATAAACTTGAGCATCTGTACTTCACATGGAGGTTCTTGACCGATGGGCGCTGGATTGAGTTCATGGCAGAGGTATTCTTCTGTACTGACTTCATGGCATTGCTGGTTAAATGAGGCGTACTTCCGCTCATTGAGGATAAGATATTTGGATTGAGGGAATATCATTTTGAAGTGCTTTGACGAAGGGGTTGGTAAAGGATAGAGGTGGTAGAGTACATAGTTATTGCTTTCTACAATAGGCACTTCTATTATAAAAATTATTTGATTTCTTTTTGAATAACTTTTGATTTGTAATATTTTTTCAAAAATAAGAATATTTTCGAGATTGGGAAGAAATGGGAGTTTCCCAGATTTTATTTCGTTTGTTACGATTTCTATCTCATTGAAGAGATCATTGGGATCTAAAATTGAATTATGAAATGTGTTTAATTTAGAAAATGTTATTGCTATTTGTATTTTTTCTAGGATGTCGTAAAGTTCTTGAAAAGATGTTGTTATTTGAGAAATTAGCATATGTATTAAAAAATAGTGGTTTGTCTCCATTTGTTTTGTTTCTAAGCGTTTAAGGACTTCTTCTATTTGTAGGGTACGCGATTCTAAGATAAGATGGTTATGTGTTAAGTTTTTTGAAATTTCTTGAAATAGTTTATTAGATTTTTGTATTATGGTTATTTGCCCTTGCATTGCTGATTTTAAATGATTTTCGTTCGCAAATATCGTTGAGATTGCCTTGTCGTATTTTTCGGCATCGGCTTGATCAAGATTACCTGTTAAAGATTTTATTATCGAGCCAAAGCCATTTACGAGTCCTCTTTTTGTTCTGTTTCTAAATGCTATAGGATTTATCTGTGCTATTTGTGATTTAATTTTATTTTCGAGAATAGAAGCTAGATTATATGAGTTGTAAAATTCCTTTTTATAGGTCGTTGAGTTCTTTAGGGAGGTTACTATTTTCTTAAAACTAGTTTTTAGAAGTGTATATTCGTCTAATATAGGGGTTATGTCATAGATTTGTACGAATGACCAAAAGTCGATTATATTTTGGGAGTTGCCAAGTTTTAGTGGTAATAGTCCGGGGTTCTTGTAGAGGTTGTGGAAGGTCACTTCTGCGCTTGTGCTTTCGAAGAGCCTGCAACAACAGGGGTTTTTAGTTCTTTTATGTGAATAGTTTCGAGTTTATTGTTTGATTTATTTTTCATTGAGACTTTGTTATTTTCTAACAGTTCGACAATTTCGAAGGGACCGAGGAATTTCTTTTCCTTTTTGTCTCGTTTGTTACTTGTTTTATAAACAGTCTGTCCTATTTTAAACTGATGTTGGTTTGGTCCTAGAGTGTTATGTTTTTCGATTACTTTTTCTTTTTGAGTTTGTAAGGTATTTTTTATGTCGTCATAAAGGTGTTTTAGTTTGTCGTTGTGATCCGATACATAATCTGCATAAAAAGTTGTTTTTATTAACTCGCACGGGTCTCTAGAATTGGTATGTCCAAATGTTATGTCAAAAGGGGTGTATTTGGTTGACGAATGTATGGAATTATTATATGCTATCAGGGCATATTTCATTAATGTTTTTGTGTCTTCCTTTTTGAACCTTTCTCTTAAAATACGTAGGTGTTCTATGATTGTCGAGTGGAAGCGTTCTACGGGGGAATTCGATTCATGATGGAACGGTGTTGTAAAATGTATGTCTATTTTGTGGGCTTTTAGTAGTTCTTGTACCGTGTTGTTTTTAAATTCAGAACCGTTGTCCATTATTATTCGTTCGGGTATGCCGTAGAAAGAGAAATAATGTATTAGAGCTGTACAAATTTCAATAGAAGTTTTGCCGGACACAGGCAAGGCTTGTACTAACTTTGAAAATGTGTCTATAACAGTTAGAAATTCTTGATTGTCGAATTTGAAAACATCTATGTGCAATAACTGAAATGGTTTTCCTACTGTTTCGGTAAGAACTAGAGGCACATACGGAGGTTTACGAGAATATTTTGATGTTTGGCATATTTCGCATTCGTTAATGTATTTGGACACGTCGGATTTCATGCATGGCCAGTAGTAGTTTATTTTAAGTTTTTCAAGGGTTTCAGAAATGCCACGGTGATTACACTTGCCTCCGTGTTGGTATTTAATAAGGAGAGTGCGTTCTTCGGGGTCTTTTATTGAATTGACTAATTTAGTGCATTTTATTAGTTTTAAGGCTGTTGCATAAAAATGTCTCATGTATATGTCATTAAATTCGAGATACATAGAATCGTCGTAGAAATATAGATGAAAGGTTTTGTTATCTGAAGTGTATGTTTTTAAGAAGTCTAGTATTAGTCGAGGATTTCCTTTTCCGATTTTTACGTTCCATATATTGTGTTTTTCAAAGGTGTCCCAAATAACTTCAATTTTGTCGTAGGGATTTTTCGAAATTATTATTTGATTGGGTTTATTATTTATGATTTCGTCCAGGATAGAGATACCGTCATTAATTGTTTTGTTGTTACTACTTGAGTGAGGTGTTTGTAAACTACATTCTGGTATCTGGGGTGGTTGAGATGGACCTATTCTTATGTCTTGTAAAATTTTGATTTTGTTTTCTTTTGGTTTCGGTGTTTCCAAATTTTTTAAAGTTGTAGTAATGTCGGTTAGTGCTAAGTTGTTTGGGTCAAATGATTGGTCTAAAAAGGTGTCTATATCTAAGTCTATGTCTCCCGGGTTATTTATTACGCTTTCATTTTCGATCGCATTGATGCATATTCGTGAAAGTGCGTCTGCGTTCGTATTTTGTTTACCTTTTTTATATATTATTTCGTAATCGTATTCCTCGAGTTTTAATCTCCACCTTACAAGTTTACTGTTTGGTTCTTTTAGGTTAAACAGCCAGACTAGAGGACGATGGTCCGTGAAAATTTGAAATTTTCGACCAAATAGATAAGGGCGAAAATATTTACACGCCCATACTATGGCAAGTAGTTCTTTCTCGATGGTAGAGTATTTAGTTTCGGAGTCGTTTAACGTTCTAGAGGCGTAAGCTATTGGTTTGTCATTGGGAACATTTCCTTGAGATACTACTGCACCTATAGCGAAGTTACTAGCGTCGGTTGTGAGAACAAATGGTTTTTCGAAATCGGGATATTGGAGCATTGGTGCATTGATGAGCAGTTGTTTGCAGTGATTAAAGGAGTTGACGAAATTAGAGTTATGAATTATTTTTGAATCCTTTTTTAGACAAAGAGTCATAGGTTTGGTAATTTTTGCAAAATCTCTGATGAAACGTCTATAATAACCTAATAACCCTAAAAATGATTTTATTTCCTTTTGGGTTTTCGGAATTGAGAAATTTTTTATAGCGGAAATTTTGTCAGGATTGGGTTTGACACCCTCTGTGGTGACTACATGACCTAAATATTGGACTTCTTTTCTTAGAAATTCGGATTTGTCCATTTGAATCTTAAAATTTGATTCTCGAAGTTTGGTGAAAACTTGTCTTAATCGGGTAAGATGCTCCTGTAGGGGAGTGCTAAAAATTACAATATCGTCTAGATATACGAGGCAAATTTCATTTTGAAGACCACGCAGTATATTATCCATCACCCGTTGGAATGTGGATGGTGCGTTTTTTAGACCGAATGGCATTCTTTTGAATTCATAATGCCCATTTTCAGTAGAAAAAGCTGTTTTTTGAACGTCGTCGGGGTCCATCTCGATCTGATGAAATCCGTTCGCTAGATCTAAGGTTGTGAAGTACTGGCTTCTGCCTAACTTGTCTAGAATATCTGAGATATTAGGAAGGGGATATTTGTCGTCAATAGAGCGTTCATTGAGACGTCTGTAGTCGATCACAAGCCGCCATTTACGTTTTCCAGAAGCATCTAACTTCTTTGGAACGATCCAAATGGGACTAGACCAAGGGGAGACTGAATTTTGAATAATACCTTGCTCAAGCATCTTGGAAATTTGTTGTTTGACTTCCTTTCGGTGAATTTTAGGGTAACGATAACTTTTTGTAAAAATAGGGGACTCATCTTTTAAGTTAATCTTATGCCTGATCTGATTAGTAAAAGTTAAGGGGACTTTATCACAATAGAATATGTCTCTGAACTCTAAACACAGATTCCGTATTGCTTCTCTTTCTTCAGAGTTGCAATGGTCAAGGCGAAGATTTTTTAGATTGGATTTTAAAAGAGAATCGTGATACTCGGAAATATCTTGGTCGGTTTCCATTTTCTCGAGAAAGTTAATGTGGCACATATCAAGGGGTTCGATATCGACTGGTTCGGCAAAATTTATTTCAACAGGGAAATCGCAAGAATTGGTTACAGATGTTATAGCGGAATAATTTGAAACATTTACTAAAGCTTTGGGCATTTCGAGATTATTTTCAAATTTTGTATACTCAAGAATCCCTATACCTACTTTCATTTTTACAGGTACTTTTATAATTTGTTGTGTTCTCGCAGGTATGTTTATGTAATAATTTTGAAAGTCTATTTTGTCACATTTTTTATTAGATTTTTCGTAAATTGTAGGAATTTCAGCAAAAGGGGTTTTTAATGTGCCTGCTTTTATATTAAGGCTGGCATTTAATTGGCTCAAAATATCTGCGCCTATTAAGCCATCATATTTTTGGGAAAAATCAAATAGATAAAATTTATGAAAGCCATTTGTGTTGAAAATATTGAAAAAGGGAATATTAGCAACTTCATCGTGATTAGACATAGCATGTGCCGTCTGAATATTAAAGGTTTCCTGTTTTATAAATTTTTTGTAAAATTTATGAGCAATATCAGGATTTATTAAACTTCTAGAACTACCTGTATCTATTAAAAAATATGCTTCGATTTCCGGAACAAAAATATATGGAAGGTCTGACCTCATATTATTAAGAAATATTATGTCGGGTTGTTGTCTTGATGAACAAGCGAAAAATTTTCCTTGTAATTATTGTCATTAGAATTAAAACCAGGTGAATGGTCCGTCGAGTATGTGTCAGCGTATGTGGTGTCATATGGGTATGGATATGTATTATTTGCACCATAGTAATTTTGACTTATTTCGTAGTTATTTGGAAAATAATTTTGGCTATCTTCGTATGTCGCATAGTCTGTTAGTTCTTTAATTTCCTCAGGGTTTTCATTAGAGTTTGAAGGATTAGTTATTTGTTGGGCGTATAATTCTTGAAATGTAAATTTGGGTTTTGGTTTATTTAACACAGTATTGCCTGAACTAGTGTCCATAGGAGTAACCTTATTTAATTCAGTTTGGCTCTGGTTTCGAATCATCGCGCTTGATTGTGGGAATGAGGAAAGTTGATTTTGTGGTTGTCTGTTGTTGGCAAATGGGAATCTAAAGTTTTGGTTTTGAAATTGTTGTCCTGGTTGGAAGGGCCTAGGTGGAAAATTACTTGTTGGCATTGGTTGAAATGGTCTAGGCGTAAAGTTGTTTATCATAGGTGTGGTTGGAAAAGGCCTAGGTGGAAAATTATTTGGGGGTAGCATGGGTCTAGGTAAAAGTGAAAAATTTGGTTGGGGGTATATATTTTGTGGTCTCGATTGAACGCTTGAATTTTGATTTCTTATATTAGGCAAATTTATATTATAATTGGTTTTAAAATTAGAATTCGTTGTGTAGTTTCTACCTGAGCTAAACTGAATAAAATTTTCTTCTTCGGTTGTAAATGCTAAGGCCTCTTCGAGATTTTGAGGATTTTTAAGTCTAACTACTAATTGCATATGGTAAGGGAGGCCTGCTAAAAATGTTTTTAAGGCAAAGTCGTCATAATGGCCTAGGTGGAAAATTATTTGGGGGTAGCATGGGTCTAGGTAAAAGTGAAAAATTTGGTTGGGGGTATATATTTTGTGGTCTCGATTGAACGCTTGAATTTTGATTTCTTATATTAGGCAAATTTATATTATAATTGGTTTTAAAATTAGAATTCGTTGTGTAGTTTCTACCTGAGCTAAACTGAATAAAATTTTCTTCTTCGGTTGTAAATGCTAAGGCCTCTTCGAGATTTTGAGGATTTTTAAGTCTAACTACTAATTGCATATGGTAAGGGAGGCCTGCTAAAAATGTTTTTAAGGCAAAGTCGTCATAATGGGCTATTTTAATTCTTTTTTCTGTAACGTCAACTATAAGAGTACTTAATTTTGCAAATAAAAGACTCTTAGCATCTTGTATTCGCATGCCGAAATTTAAAGGAGATTCATTTTTCTGTGGTTTTATAGAAATTAAATCTTGTATGAGGCAATCAATGCCTCTTTGATCAGAGAATGTTAAATTTAATGTGTTTTTAATTAGATTCCAAGAGTTAAGTTCAGATCTAGATCCAATTAAATCGGCTGCCCTACCTCGTAATTTACTTAATATAGTATCTAGGTTCGATGTATTTGGCCCTAAACTTCACTGGCCCAAACAGTTAATACCCCTAAAAGACATTTGCCCGAACCTACATTACACATAACCGTCACTGGCGCTAACAGTCGAAATCCCGACACATTGGAATGCATGGAATTTGCCCTTGGCCTTAAACGTCGAAATACATAAATATGTACGCCAATGACGTAAGAAACTTCTGTCACTGTTGCCAAAGTGCGTTATTGTTCAGATGAAGTACATATTTCCGAAAATATTAGTAAAATAATATGGTGTTTTTTTATTTATGGTTGATAACATGTTATTAATATTCCTAAATAATAAGTTTTAAATCGTTCTCAAAGAGTTTTGTTTATAAAAATAGCAAATAGCTACGTATTAATTTTACTGCGTCGTATCAGTGTTAGGATACAATAAAATAAATTTTACTAACATGATGTAAATTGTTAGTTGGTTCGGTAGTGAAACATGCAGAAATAATATGCAAGAAAGCAAGCTTTTACTGTGTTCCGGATACGTCCTGAATTCTCAGCTCTTCGCCCATTCAAATGCGATTTCAAGAACGAGAGTACTAGAAAGTTAGATTCGGCAATTTAAAAGAACTATCAATATTAGGACATCAGAATAATCAGAAAGTATATTGTAATGTACAAATTTCATATTGGTAAGTCACCTAGATTCTTTTTTTGTGTAGGTATACATTTTTTTTCTTAAATGTTCCTCTTCGGATTTTCTACAATATATCGGGTTTTTAATGTATAGTGCACACTAAATGTTAGTTAAAAGAAAAACCGCAACAAAAACATTTGTATTTGGTTGATAACATGATTATGACATATAGTTGTGTTTGCATTTTTAAGAAAACCATGTAAATTCATGGATGTATCAGCCAAAGTAGTCTCCATCTTGGCAAATTGGGGTATGAATCTTAGACAACAATAAAAAATGAAAATCAGCTTTGCATATAAAATTATGAGTAAACAGACATAGCAGTGAGGGATGGTTCTATGATCCATCTGAGAATAAATACAGAACTGCTGAGGTAATTCACATGTCAAAATAATTAGATATTTTAATAGAAATTAGACATTTCTCCTTTTCAAAGTATTTTCTTCTTACAAAGGAAACTTTTAGAAAAATTTGTTAAATAGGTAGCTAAATAAAGTGCTTAGAAGAAAAATAATAGTTTATTTCCTCTTTAAAATTTTAGTTTGTGAAGTTAAAGCCAAAAATGTTATTTCCTGATAAAATGGTCAACGCTTCGCGTCGTTTTAACAATAAACTTGCTGTGAGACCACTTCGGGAATATCCTGAAAATTTCATCCAAATTGTTGAAACTACCGCAGAGTAATCGATTGATTGATAACCTCCTTCTTTAGTCTTTTAAAAATTGCATTAATATTTGTGACATGGCCATCTAAACAAAATAAAGAAAATGCCTGCAGATCCGCCATTTTTTGTCCGATTTCAAACATTTAAAAACTGATATTCATAGAATTTAAAGTTTTATCGGAATATAAAAATTTATAGATATTAATATATTTTATTCCCATATATGTAGGTACCCATTATATAAATGTCTGTGATTAAGTTATTAAGAATAAGTTTGAAGACGACTTCATAAAGTCAAATTTTCAATGTGGAACAAAATATTATTTTTTACTTTTTAGTTTTGTTTTTTTTGAAGTTTTTTTATTTTTTATAAAAATTTCTGTTTGGAGAACAAAGCTTTCTGAAGTAGATATTGTGAAGAAACGCCCCAGAAGTGAAGCCCATACCTTGTGCCTATGAAATTGAAACCAAACTTATTCTTAATTACCTAATCACAAAACTATATTTATGTAATGAGTGTTTTGATGTCTAATACCAAGAGTATAATGTTTTACTATCTCTATTAATTTGGTGCTGACGTCACAGACTAAAATTTTCCAGATGGAATAAAATATTATTTTCCATTTTTAGGTGCATTTTTTGAGGTTTTATTTTTTTATACAGTTTTTTATTTCATCCTTTTTAGTTCAATTTATATGAGTTTTATTTTAAGTTATATTTAACAAATAACCATATATATCTATGTAAATTCCTAATAAAATGGTGTACGCTTTTATTGCGTCGAATAAATATTTAATATAGCGTCATTCCGCCATATTTAACCTTTTTATAATATGCTGGCTGTGGGACCACTCGGGCAATATCCCGAATATTCCTTGAAAATTTCATCAAAATTGTTGAAACCATCGCAGAGTAATATATGTACATACATACAAAAAATTCATAGGGTGAAATTGATAACCTCCTTTTTTGAAGTCTGTTAAAATTTGCATTAATATTTGTGACATGGCCAGCTAAACAGATCCGCCATTTTTTGTCCGATTTCAAACATTTAAAAACTGACATTCATAGAATTTAAAGTTTTATCGGAATGTAAAAATGTATTGATGGTACAACTTCTGATTAAATCAAATATATTTATAACATACCTAAGATAAAGCTAGAATAATACTTCGACAAATAAGCATTTAGTATGATCAATTTTTTTGAAATTATAAGGGCTCATTATTTAAATTTAATATGTAGTTTTTTTTTTTCTTTTTAAAATTCAAATAGCATAAGTTCACCAAGACCTGGTTATTTTTCTAAGTAGTGCAATATCTATTTCATTCATTTGTTTTTTTTTTAAATAAGTGTATTAATTTTTTTGAAAGTAATTAAGAAAATTCCTTATTTTTAGTATGCCCAGGGACGACCACTATGTAATAAGATCACAAACAAGATGTAAGCTCTAGAAAGTTAGTATGTATGTCATTGATTAAAATCTGGCCTTCTTACCAACTACACCAATTCAGTTATTGCCAGGGGCGAGGCAAGTGAAAACAACCTTTTCGTGAGTTGAGAAGACTGATTACATCATAAGAAGAAAATATTTACTGTAATGTGTTTTAAATAAAGTTAATGTTTAATATAATCTTAGGTTTAGATTTATTCTGAAAATAAACTATATATTGACATTCACCATTTTGTCAAGTAGGTATTATGCCATTACAATGTGTCTGACCTACAATGAATAGACTTACTTCTTAAAACTTTTTATTGCCTTATTTACCCAGTTGTAACAGTACACTCAAATAATCTATGTTAATTTAATTAAAAGTTGGATGATTAATTTATATAATAAGTTAGTTTTCTTTACATTAAGGGTCAGTTATCCAAAAACTATTTAACCTTATTCATATCAATTAATAAATACTGCACTTCTTCCCATGTATTACTGGGGAAAATCAAAGTGGAGTCATCAGCATAGGCAACCACTTTACCCCCTCGTGCCAAGATTACAAAGAGTGTTGATATACATGTTAAAAAGCACAAGACGCAGCACTGTACCTTATGGTACTCCAATTTTGATTTCTTTAGGCTGATTCATAGCTCCTCCTCCTACTTTAACATAATTAAGTAGATACATTTTGAAATCATTCAACACGGATTCACATTCACACATCATATAGCTATCCACAATGTCCAGTAACAAAGATATATAACTTTTACAAATATTTGTGATTAAATACACAAAATGATTTAAAGTATCATTTTTTAAAATATAGCTATTATTGTTACATCCAGGGTTAGGCTAACTCCAGACTGGACTCAGAAAAAATTCATAAAAACTCTCAATACATAAACTTAATTAAAGTTATCATAACAAAAACAGTTGTCTGTATTTTAAAAAGAAGGCAATCTATCTTGTTAATATTTTCAGAATTTGAAAGCTTGCTTCTTTAGCTTTAAGAAGCCAGTTATTTTGACAACTTCTTCAATTTGTTAAAAATAGTTCGTTGACACCTTAAATGTAACCTCAAAATCCACTTAGCATATTTAGTCAAAAGTAAGGGTTGCTGTAATTAATTTCTTATGAAATTATTTGTAATCACAGACTTAAATTATTCATATTGTTAAAAAGTGATATGATTTGTAGAATTTTAATCAAAACCATTGCAAACTAAGCTTCAAAAATGATCATTGGAAATTGAATATCGGTATTTTTTTATTGTAAGGTTAAAAAACTTACAAAATTATACCTGGCTTCAAAACTGTTTTTGTAAAATTAATAATTTTGGTCTGTTGCATTTGGAGAAATTGAAAGAGCAAAACATAATTATAGGCTCTGTTTACTATATCCGAGCTAGGCCCTGAAGAATGTTGTCACACCAACCAAGTTATTTGTTTGAAATTGCCTTTAAATAATTTTAATAAGAAAATTGGATTTTATTGTATTTAATAAACCAGTGGTTCACCTGCCCAGACAAATTGGCATTTTATCACCTTAACAAAAAAATATCGAACCTTTTTTTTTTTTTATTTGAATTAATCTGTGCAGGTAATTTTTACTCGACTTCCAAAAGGAGCTTATCAATTCAATCCTATTATTTTTTTTATGTAGGTACATCGAGTACTCCTGATTTGACCAATTGCGCACAAGACAAAATATTTGACGTTCACCATACTATCAGGAAAAAAAATATGCCCGTTAATATCATGATTTGAGTTCTTAATGTCACAAAGTTCAATTTTACTGATCATTTTAAATTTTAACAGTCAATATGGCTAGTTTTCTATAAATGTGTAGAGATGGCACATTTTATGTAATATTAACATGGCGATTGTGGTTAGCTACTTCTTTATTTTCTTAGGGATGTCAATAAGCTTTACCAAGTTTAGGTAGGTAGTAGGTAGACCGAGTAGTAGTATATACATATATATATATATATATATATATATATATATATATATATATATATATATATATATATATATATATATATATATATATATATATATATATTATATACAGTGAATATGGCTAGTTTTCTATAAATGTGTAGAGATGGCACATTTTATGTAATATTAACATGGCGATTGTGGTTAGCTACTTCTTTATTTTCTTAGGGATGTCAATAAGCTTTACCAAGTTTAGGTAGGTAGTAGGTAGACCGAGTAGTAGTATATACATATATATATATATATATATATATATATATATATATATATATATATATATATATATATATATATATATATATATATATATATATATATATATATATATATATATATATATATATATATATATATATATATATAATTGTATGATTAGTATGCATCTGGGCACAAACAAATTAATCAGTAAAATTATGTGTTTTATTTAAAAAATTACAAAACTTATTCCTAGCTATTATATATTATATTTATTTTAGCACTTAATTTTTTCTTTTAGGGTTAAACTTACATTTTACTTCTTTTAGTATCTGAGTTTTATTACTTGACTGTATTAAATATTTTAAATTTCATTACTTAACTATTGTTCTATGTTTTGTTCTGTTTGTGAGTATTAAGTGTATTTTCTTTTGTAAAATTATGCTTTTTTGTATAATAATATATTAAATAAATACAAACATTGTGAAATTTTAAACTATAACAATAAAATATATTAACAATGACAGGCAAATAAATAGTATTTTTATGATCTACAATGATCAATTATCATCTAATAATGTACAGGAATATTGATTATAAATAGAACCCTCAATTTTTTTATGGGACACCCCGTCTATTATATGCCCATTAAATAGGCATCTTTTTGCTAATCTTAAATATGTTAGATTTGATACCTTTACCTTTGAAGACAATGGAGAAAAACCATGCCATAAGAAGCAAGTTATTCATATCGGTGTTTTCTCTAACATCTCTTATAATAGGTATATTGTCAATTTCCTCAGTTGTGTTTCACGATAAATGTTTCAAACCTAGTATAATTATAATTAGCAAGAAGAGACCCATTTGATGGACATATACAGGGTGTACCATCAAAACAAAAAAAAATTGTCATGCTTTTCTGAAAAAACACCCAGTATAGATAGAAAATAATGGATTAAAAATCTATAACTTCTGCATTTACCAATTTTTTTTTTACAAAAAAGTTAAATGAACGTTTAATTTATGATCAATCAAAATTCGTATGCAATCATGAAATGCTTACTTCATTTTGAAGTATTCAAGATTTTTGTTTAATTATATAATATGATTTGTTCTTAAATTCCAATGGGATTTGGTTATATATCCTTGGCACCATTTATTATTAGTTTATTTTGACAAATAATGACATTATGTCAAAGTTAGTTAAATAATATTTAACATATAATGTTTAAACTAGATTTTTCTCAATTAAAAAATATTTTTCTTAGTCGGACATTAAACAAGGCACTACAGGTATTATATGGGATAATGCTTTCAGTCAATGTCTATCCTTCTTGAAACACTGTCTCAACCTTAAGTATTATTAGTTTTATAATATGATACCTTAATGTACAGCTGATTTAATTGTGATATGACAGAATCTATGTATAAAGCTATTGTAGGATACCTTTTTCACTGGTTTGGAACTATTTATTTAGAAAACTTAACATTTACTTGAATAAAGACTTTAAAAGATATACCATAATTTTTTCAACAATATGCAGTCTTATAAGTTTGACAGCCAGTTCCCAACATATGGTAAAATCAACGATAAGATGTAATATTTTTAGGAAATTTTATAAGATTAGGCTATAAAAGTTTATATTTTAATAAGTTAATTGATACAATAATTTACAAGATCTAAACTACTTTATACCAGTGAATAAACTTAAGAACCTGAAAGCATGAAATTAATTGAGGGTATCTTCGAAAGACTTTTGTTCTTTATAATTATATCATCTACCTAACTTTTTCTTAAGCCATACTTAGATTTTGAAAAAAATTAAAGGTGAGATGTGCAATATCTTGCATACTTACTAAATTAACTTACTACTCAATTGTGTATACCAACTGAAGAAAATATATAAATAGGCCACAGTTAATATTTTTAAAATATGGGAAAAAAATCTTCAAATTTCTAATCCACTTTAGCTATATATCTTTAATCAATATACAAAATATGTGATACACTTTACAGCAACAAAAAAATTTATTAAAGATAAAATTAATAATAAAGTTGACCCTACATTTATCATATGGTGCATCTTTTTTAGTTCTTAAACTACACACTTTCTCAGCAACAGTAATTGTAAGTACTCAAGTATCACTATAATATACACGTCACTACTACCTGCAATGCACATACGAGCAGAACTAACTTCCAAAGCCTTGTCTACGATACCTATATCAAACATCAAGAAGACTTGCATTGGTCCTAAAACAAATTATATTTAATAAAGTACCTGCACGAATAACAATATTCAATCTCCATTATTCCATTAATTAGATATTATCCTGTGATAAACAAATGCTTTATAATAAACCAAAAAAAAACAGTCAATGTACTGTTAACAACAAATATATTTATTTTTATCAATAAAACTTGACAACACAGCAGGCCTATTTAAAGAATTTTTAGCCAGTAGCGTAGCTCGCCAATTCGGTATTTAAAGTGTCGGGCTAGCGGCGCATTCCACACATTCCAATCTGTCGGGATTTCGACGGTTTGGGCCAGTGAAGTTTCGGTCCACTAACTGTTTGGGCCGGTGTAGTTTAGGGGAAAATATGCACTATCAGTATCTAAAAGTATTACATTTATAGGGTCGTCAACATTTGTAGAATTTTGAAAATTTTTTAAAAAGTTTTCACATGAACAGATAAATCTTTGAAGCAATTTAGTATTACCGTCAAAGAGAGGAATGTTATCGGCTTGATATCTCATAAGTGGAATATCGCGACTCATGTTTTCTGTTGGTGTAGATGTTTCGAGAACTAAATTATTTTCAAGAACTGTCGAATAAGTTTCGTCGATCGAGCTTACACTTAATTGAGACAAATTTGTGATTATTTCGTCAATGTCAGACATAAAAAGAAATGTACATGTATAAAAATAAAATAAAATGCCTATGTAAAATTAGGAAAAATGGGAATTGTGAAGGAAATGAGCACTTACAATAGTATTCCAGCGAAGATAAACTGCATTGTTTTTCTTGGCTACCTTTTCTTAAACTACTGCCTTGAGGATCCCGATGTGAGGTGTCCCAGGCGTCTTAATTCTAGGTTCCCAGAGGTTTGGTCGATGTTGGACTTCTCTCTGGTAGGTTCTCGAGGGCTGCAAACTTCTTTTTTTCTATTTTTTGGTTCTTGATCGACGAACTGTTGAAACAGACCGGATTAGCGATGTATGTCTTTTCCGTTCGATCAAAATCCGTGCCCGACTGCGCCAGTTAAGTTTCGCAAACCCGAAATTGACTTTTTAAAAAACAATTTATTTTGAGAACCGAGTTACATAGATTCTGCCTTATAACTAACTTAACAATATTTCACGAATACAATTTATATTAAAATATATGCTGATGTCTGCAATCGAGTTCTTGTGAATATATACAATTAGTCAGCGTTATGGAACACATAACTCGGGATGTAGTTGAAAATTTTCAACTACACCTGTGTGGCCTGGCGACAGAACAGTGGGGATAAAGGGGAAATTAATTCGCAATACTGATTGGTCAACGACGTGACGCTGGCGACACAACGTAGTCCTGAGAACTAGGCTTTAATGTATTTTTTCTCCATATTGCAAAAATAGATCCATAAGAGTTGGACGACGTTTTTCTCAAGATGGATTTTTGTACAAAACCAGAACAAAAATTGATATAAGGTAAATATTTTTGCATACATAATTTACAATAATTTTTTGAAGATAACTAACCTCAAAAGCTTCAGTCAAACCTTTATTTTTAGGCAGTGACTCCCCGTCCGTTAAACGGACAGCTTATTTTAATTCCCCGCCCGTTAAACGGACGGCGTTTGTTATTTAGTTATCCGTTAAAAAGAAATAGATAGGGAGCGTAACTGTGTTCTCCTGTTCTTGAATTTTGAATACAAAATATAATTTTAATATTGTCTGTTTATTTTATTTAAACTAGAAACTTATAAGTCGATTGTAATTTTTCTAGACTCGGTATTTAAACCATCGCTTTCTTTCCAAAAATGCCGTTGCGTTATTTGAAATTAGTTTTTTTTTCAAATTTTATGACCTAAAAAGCTCCGTTCTCAAGATAAAAGTATTAAATTTGTAATTTTATTTCATGCACCTCGCACACAAAATGGCTCAAAACTTTATATATTTTTTTAAATCTACAGTGTGTTCCTTTTTTCCAGATCCAGATAGGATTCATTTTAATTTTACCTCATATTTTTGCAAAATCATTGAAATTATGAGATGTCCATTTGTGTAAAGTAAATTTGACAAAAAGCTTTAAATAAAAAATGGTTAAATTAAATGTATCGCTGAAGAATTTTTAAATTTAAATTTGCTACATATGAAGTATAAATTGACATTTTGCAAAATAACTTTTGCATCACGTAAGTACTTGTTAAATTATAGTAAGAGACCAAACTTTGTAATAAATACTTTTTAAATTATATAATAAAGCAGCCTTAACATCATTCTGATCTCCTGATTGGTCATAGGTGTCACGATAGCTAAGTATCAAGACATTTGATTTTAAATATTTTGATTAACAGCGTTGGTCCGGTTTGATATAGCCACGGCTGTCTTAGCATAGAATAGTTATACTACTTACATAGGTCAAATCTGCGATAAAATTTTAATATTTACTGAATGTAATAAAACACAAATTATATGTATGATATAACATAGAGTATATTGCATTAGTTTAAATTACGACAGAGATTATATAACTACAGCAGGATACACAGTAGTCACTGACAACATAATGCACATAGCCAATTTGAATACATTCCATTATAAGAATTTTTTGAGCATGATAAATGAAACCAGTGAAGACATCGATCACATCTAATACATGGAAAGTTACCAATTTCTTCCTTGCAAGATCCACATGTCCATATTCCACTCAGTTTCTTCTTTGTTTTCAACACCTTTAATTTTTCAAAAGCTTCTAAGGTGAAAAATTTTTTTATAATTGCTATATTTATTTCAGTAATTCTAATATCAACTTCTTCAACGTCCTTGAAATCACTTTCTTGTAGACATTTTTTTGCATACACTTGTTCTGGATATTTCAGTATCCATGGAAGGACAATTTTAGTTTTTTCAGCTGTGCTTAATTTATTAAAAGGCTTCTTTATTTTTTTCTTCTTTTTTGGTAATCCGATTGCCGTGACATCACTACCAGCAGGTCTTCCTCTTTTTTTAAGAATTGGTGGTAACTTTATACTATTTATATTCATGCTATTTTCACTGACTAAAAAATTAAAAGAAATACTTTAACATCAATAAATAATTAAAATTAAGCTGGCTTACCTTCCGTATTATTTGGTGTAACCATAACTCTATTACTACAGTAATCATGCTCTTCAAGATTGAATTGGAGATCTGATGTATCTAGAAAAACACATACATAAAGCAGATTAACCAACATTTATATTTCACAATATTACCTTGACTCCCTTCTCCACAAGCAACATGTGTTGTTTCTGAAAATAAAATAAAATTTTTAAGGCTCACTGCGAGATTATTTTGGGACTTCAGAATCATAATTGTATTTTCAAACACCATATACTCAATATTATTTGGTATTCAATTAATATTAATTATTTATTTAGGGTTAATAAATAAATAATTATCAAATTACCTTCTATTACTTCATCTGCAACACTGTCAATACTGCACCTATTGATTTCGTCTCCTACTGGAATTTCTATTAATCCTAAAAATAATAATATAAGAGTTTAAGAGGAATATCTAAAATACTATTTTTTAATCAAAAACTGAACAAAGAATGATGCCTAAGAATGATAAAAACCTACCTTTGCTATCTTCTACATCAAAAATGTTAATATCTATGTCAGTTTGATCTGGTTGTAAAGTGTTTGTTAAACCTAAAAATAAAATTTTGGGATTACTTTTTAAACATTATATGATAAACTACAGAACTAATACAATTATTTCTAATAAGAGGCACATATCAACTAAATTTAAAAGTTTTACTAACTACCACCACCCTCTTCAACTGTTATATGCAAAAAGTTTTTCACAGAATCTAAAGTTTCTAGAACTTTCTCAAAATTATATCCTGTTGCCTCAGAAGCCAAAGATGCAATTTCTTTACATTTCACAAATGCTATTCTATATTTTTGCTGCTGATTCAACACTTTAACATTCTTTGGAGATTCTTTGTCTATACTTAAATTTAAATTTTCAACTGCAAGCTGCTGGAGTATTGAGGGATCACTCAAGTTTTGAAAATATATCTGATTTTTAAGAAAGTAGTCTCTAGTCCACCTTTCTTTAACAATTTCCTTATTAAAAAAAGGCTCATACTGTTAAAAAAATAACATGAGCAAGAATGTTTGGACACCTTGTATTCAGTTTCTTTATTTTTAAGAGTAAAACCTTCTTCAGTCACTGTTATGGCGAATGTCTCTGAATTTATCAACTGATGTAATACTTTGTCAAAAGCATATTCTGTCAAATAATTGAAAAAATCATATTCTGGGGTACCTCTACATATATTTCTAACAGGCCTTTTATTAAGTGTTTCTGCCAACCTATTTTTCCTTTCCTTTTCAAGGGATTTTAAAATAATAAATAAATGCTCAAAAAATTCTCCTAAAGAACAATTTTTTTCAATAACCATCTTCAATTTCTGGTTAATTGCTTCAACCCTATTATTTGTTCTATTTAAAAAATTTAAAATGTTCTCGCCTAAATGAGGACACCACTCCTCGTAAATATTAAGCCACTGTTCTTCCAAATATCTCCAAGTACTCTGTGATACTGACCCCTTAATTTTATTGCAAATCTGATCAAAATATTTTTTATTGCTAGCATAGGCTAGTTCCTGCAATAATTCTAAAGTAAGAATTCTCTCCTCATTAGTTATTTTCATTTTTTCTGTAGTGATTTCCCTTTGAAAAACTTTAAACACATGAAATATGCAAATTAAAATTTGAGCGCTAGGAAAACATTCTTTAAAAACTGGTCTCTCAGACCAATCCTTATCAGCCATTATAGTCTTAGTTTTTTCACAACTTGGGTTTATTTCTTTAAATTTTTGAAGGAACCATTTTAAGCATTCATAGTCTTCTGAAACCAAAATTGAGACAGCTACAACTTGACTTTCTCCACATCCATCCTCAATTAAAATTAAGTAAACAGGAGTCCTTATGTTCAATAATTTGAATGTCCCATCAATACATAATAATTCAGGATAAGCTTCCATTGTAATTTTCATTGTGGGTGTACAAAAAAGAAGACCTTTAAAAATATTGTTGGTGTCCACCAATAAATGACAGTCGGAACCTGGAAAAATACAAAAAACTTAAGTATTATTGTTAGCAAATAGCAAAAAAAGCAATGAAACCATTAAATTAGAAAGAATAATTACGTTTAGAGACTTATGGGGGGTAATACAGCTTGTGCTTCAAAATTAACCACAAATTTGTATGAAAGCATGTTTTACTGGAACAAAACAGAAATTTTGATGGAAGAGTGGTATTCGGTCGGGTATTTTATAAAATTCTCATCATTCATTATCTCTACACACATTCAGAAATAAGGCTATTAGGAACAGTTTTTTTAAAAGCTATGGAATTATTGTGGTAGTCCTTGCAACTGTAAAATTATCGTAATTCTATGAAAATTGTACACCTCTTATGTAAAAATATTCAGAAACCTCAACTCACCAAATTTTTCCCGAATTGCAGTAACAGCAGTTTCAACAGAGTTTTGATATTTCAGTTTATCTCTGTGTTTTATGTTTGAAAGATCTTTCAAGCTAATTATTTGTTTTGTGTTGCCTTCTAATTTTTGTCGAACTAGATGTTTATTTGCCTTCAAACTTAATAACTTTTTAGCTTGCTGTCTGACTTTTTCAGGTAATTTTCTTTGTTGGGGCAGATGTTGAAACAAGTGTTTGTCTATAATGTGGTTATGTAGTGTATCAATTGAAACAATTTCTAATTCATTGCCGTTTTTTGCTACTCTAAGTGTAACATTTGCAGGACATGGAATATCTTGTCTAAAGGTCCTAAAAAGTAAATATTATGAATCTTCACACTTGAGAATTGAGGTATTGGCTTTCATGAAGCAAAAAATGGGGATATTAGTGCAAATTTTTGTATTTGGTTCAACAAATAAATTGTTTTACACTGAACTTGACTAGGTATCTTGAACCTAAAATTATTTTTAAAAGGAATAAAGTATTTGTTCTCATTTCTTGGCAAATATATGACACATTATATACATACTTAGTTTGCCTTTTTCCCTTTCCAGATGGTATAAAATTCTTGCCACCGTGGATACAAGAATATTTTAACTGGTAAATCTGGATTTAAGTATCGTTTGACTACTCTTTTGGCGGTTTCGATTCGACGACTATCCCTTCTATAAAATTGTACATAGCGATTCTTCGTGTTATCTTCTAAAATAAATTTATTGAGTGCTTTTAATATATGCTTATTTTCTCAAATACACTTTTGTTTAGAAGAGTTAACTTACCCAGTATTTTATCAAATTCTTTTGCAGAACTGAATTTGTCTCCTTTCTTTAATTCTATGGGAACATTAATAGTATTTAGACTATCCATTATTTTAACTTAAATAAACTCATAAAACAAAACAACGAAAAACGCGCGCCAAAACAATGGAATAACAGAATAAATTTTGACGTTTTATTTGGAGGTTAGGAAACATTTCCTTTAACGGATCGCGAATTAAAATACGCCGTCCGTTTAACGGACGGGGAGTCACTGCCTTATTTTTAATAAGGCAATCTAAGAAGCTGTCAAACAAAATCCAATATGGCCGCCTTAGGACAAAGTTTTGTTTACCGTATGGTTTGCATTAGAGAGAAGCTAATTATCCAATATATTTCGTAATTTAAGTTAGATTTTTCTAATAGAGACTTAAATATGCCTTCGTTTTGCTGTGTTGTGAAGTGTGGAAGTAGGGGTGATCGCGATAAAGTAGGATTTTTCCGTATTCCAGCGGAATGACATTTTCCACACAAACCAGACCTGAACAAACTTTCAAAAGATAGACGACACAAATGGTTATCAGCTTAAAAGGGAGGATTGGACTGAAACTAAATTAAAATATGCATCAGTTTGCAGCAAACATTTCTTGAGTGGTAAGTAGCAAAAACATTAGGTGCACTAAAACAAAAAAAAATGCTGTCTGTTTGATTTTGCCAAATTTGTTTTATTCTCAGATATTAGTGGTTATCCTTTTAGAGGAAATGTTGGCTAAGCTAAGTTAATTTAATCTTTACATGTTTGTCTAATTCTCAAATATCATTATACCTTCTTTTTCTGGCTAAATAGGATTAGCTAAGATTTCTTGTAAAAGGAAAGACACTATTATTGAAGTACTGAAATAAATCTTACTAAATCTTTGGTTTCAGGAAGACCATCCAACTTGTCTGACATCCAAAATCCAGATTGGGTCCCATCACTCCATATGGGATATGAAGTATCAAATAAGCCTTCGACTGGCGCTCAAGATCGCTATGGTAGAGCTGTAAAGAGAGCAAAACTAGCTGATTCAAAATTTGAACAGAGTTCCCCTTCCCCAGCTTCAACTTCAGCTATAACTCCTGTTGAGGAGGATCAAAATGCTCCAGATGCATTTAAAAATAATAAAAGTCAAACGGACATTTCAGCAACTGAGTTTTCAGACATGGTTGTTTCACTAAGTTCGGGGCGACCTCTGGGACATACTTGTTCTTCTGAGATTACGTATAGATCACTGATGAACGATGACAAAAAAACAAAATACTATACAGGCTTTAATTCATTCAAGAAACTTGACCTAATAGTGAAGTGTTGTGAACCATTCATTACTGTTCATAGTAATACACTCTTGGACGCATCAAATCAAATTTTGTTGACATTATTTAAACTGAGGCTAAATCTGGATTTTAGAGACCTCGGGTTTAGATTTAATATTCACCCGAGCACAGCATCAACATATTTCCGATCGGTTATAAATGTGCTGTATTCACGATTTCAAAAGTGTATTGTGTGGCCAGAAAGAGACGTTTTACAGAAAACTACCCCTTTGTGTTTTAAAGAAAGTTTTGGGACAAAAGTGACAGTCATTATTGACTGTTTTGAGTTGTATATTGAAAAACCAAGCAATCTACAAAAGGCAGCACAATGTTGGTCAAATTATAAACATTCGTACACCCTCAAATATTTGATAGGAATAACACCACAAGGAACTATTTGTTTTATTAGTGAAGCTTGGGGTGGACGTGCCTCCGACAAGCATGTAACGATGAATTCAAAATTTTTGGACAAAATTGGTTCAGGTAATATGAACATCATTGTATTTGCTTATTGCTTTATGTTTATTGTTTACCTTGACTTATACCTACAATGTTTTTTATGATTATTTCACTAGAGTGTATTACACCAGCAATAAAATCTGTAGTCCCTTAAAATATTTCTACTTTGACAAAACCAACATCATAGACATGGTATTGCCAAGACATTTTTTTTAACACGCCTATTAATCTTTATTCTGTTTCTTTTAATAATAATAATAAACACATTTATTATTCCAAAATAAAGATTTATAAATACCAAAAAAAAAATACATCGAAATAAGTAGATAAATGGAATAAAAGGCAACTTATCAGCTTCCCTTGCAAAAGAAAGAGCTGTTGAATGAATTTGATTGAAGTTGTTAATTTCTACTCTCGTAAAAATAGTCATGCCAAATACCACTCGAGAAAACATTCTGTAGGCAAAATCATTCTGGTTCAAATTTGTTGCCTTTTGGTAATTTCGCTCAAGAAATTTTTGATGTAATCAATGGCCTGGTGGCTTGTTATTTTGTCAAAAATGTTATTCGCAAAATCAGTCGAAATTTTTTTCTCTTGTGGTATTATGTATGAAAATAAAAATATATAAATAAATTTGCAAGAACCTTCTAATTTTAAGTTGCAGAATGCAATCGACAATTGAGCAAAATCATTTTTGTCCTTCTAAGGCATAGTTCTGAATTTCTATTAACAGGTATAAATAGTCATTAACAGAACTGTGCTCGGGATAGTGTGTTTTTAGTACCTACTATATTGTTATTTTTCTAGTAGCTATCTAATATTTTGACTCTCGTAAAGCATCGCTCTACTTGTATAAGTTAGCAATAGATAGTTTTTTTTACTTCTAAACAAACTAAATATTGTTTTACTTTTTAGGTGACTTGATTCTGGCTGACAGAGGATTCCTTGTAAAAGATTATGTCAATTTGCTAAATGCCAATATAAAGACCCCCGCTTTCACAAAAGGACAGAACCAACTGCATCCTTATGAAATTGAAGAGACCAGAGCAATTGCTCACGTGAGAATACATGTGGAAAGAGTGATTGGCAACATTAGACAAAAATTTCGTATATTAGCAGATGAAATGCCAATAACTTTTTTGTGTGTTGGAGATGATGACCCAATCCTAGATAAAGTGATGGTAGTGTGTTGTGCCCTGATCAATTTAAATCCCCCAATAGTTAATTTGTAAAAAACCTACTTTAATAAAAATAACTGTATATGATTAACTTTTACGAGTTTTATTTCTTTTAAATCACATAACACGTGAAAAAGCCAAAAGATTTTGTTAAAATAAATTTGTACTTTAATTTTTATTTAAAAAATTTAAATTTTTAACACATAAAGCATAAACTAACTAACCTATTATGTAGGTACTTGAAAAAAGATTAAAATAGTTTAAAGAACTCTCTTTAAATATTTAAGAATTATAAACTATTGAGAAACGTCTTATTTTTCAATGCACTTCTATTATAGAATTTCCACAATTTTTTTTTTCATATTTTTTATGCTATTTGCGTAGTCTACTTCTTTAACTAAGGGGATTAAAAGAAAAAAAATCAATTAAAAAATACATTTTAATTTTATTAAAAAATATATATAATAATGATAAAACTTTTATTTATTAAATTAAAAAGTACACATAATACAATAATTGGACAAAAGTTCAAGTAATCTACGATATAATATAAACCAAAACCATAATACATTGCATACTTATCTAGAAATAAAAAAGATTAAAAAATAGAGTTACCATACCCAAAACAAAATGGTTTTATAATAAATCCAAAAATGGCATTACATTAGTCGCAAAGCATATTTGAAAAAAAAACATTTTGACGTACAATAAGGTTCGTATAATAGAAAATCTTTGTCAATACATAAAAATACAAATGAAAATAAACATACACGTCCAGGATAAGAATACATTCTACATGGATCTCGTCAAAACTTTCATCAAAAAATTTTACATCACATAGTAAACATGACAATTGAATGATTTAGCATCATATACAAGAAACTTAGAGCTAATTACAAAGACTAACTAAAAATTAAAAATCAGAAGAAATATGGTGTAGGTTAAATTAGAAAAAAGAACTGACTTTATTTAAAAAGATTTTAAAAAACCAAAATAATATTTTTAATGCAACTTTTTCCGCTCTACAAGACATCACAATAGCAATTTAATTTTTTTAAATAAAGCCCTTGATCTTTTATTTCATTCTTTAAAGCGATCGACCCCCTAAACCTTAGCAATAAGGTAGAGATGGAAAACAATAATTAACTGAAGTCATAATGAAAAAATAAATTACTTTATAAGTGTGGTACATTGTTGGTTTAGGGAAGATGAAAGCTTTCCAAAAATGAAATAAAAAATCCATATTTTAAAAAATAAAGTGAATGGTGGGTCTCGAAAGACGAAACATCGTATTCAAAATCTGATTAGACCAACTTACAGAGCAGAAAAGTGGCAATAAAATTATGGTTTGCTTTTTTTTATCCTTTCAAATAGTATAACATTTACAATAATTAAAATATAATACAAAGTTTTAAAAATATGTCAAGATACATGCAGAAACGTCAGAGAACTGATAAAAAAATATATACACACTAAAATTAGAACCAAACAAAAATTTTATGGTCAAATATTTTTTAATATACAATCTATACGGCAGCTGATAAAGTTCCAGGAACTTCTTCACTGCATTGAACGCATGTCCACAAAGTTTCTGGAACCTCTGAGAGACACATCCTAAATGAAACCACTGGATACTACAATTATCGTTTTCACATTGGATCATTGGACGATCTTCTTCGAGTTGATTACATGTACACCAAGTCTGTGCCATGTGCCTTCCTAGCGTAAAATATTTTCCTAGGAGTTCAGGAATAATTATGTTTTTATGAAAATCCAGGGCATTTGGAAATTCGACACTCCAAAAATCTTCATCCAAATATATTCTTTTTTGGAAGAATTTCTTTGGAGACCAAACTATAAAATCACAGTACTTTAGACCAGATAGTTTCAACTGTATCTGAACTTGATAATAATACGAATGATCTCGGTTTAAAGCAAAGTCATCACCATCATATATTAGACACGAGTTCTTAGAGTTTATGTATTTTGACCATTCCATATTTTTAAGAACATATGGGCACTTGACTTCTATACAACCTTCTCCACAACAATCGCATGACACTAAACAATCTCGGGTAGCTCCAAACGATGGGAAGGCTGGATTGAGTAATAAACCACAATTTTCAAGTTTTAAATTTACGTGTTCAAGTGTATTTGACGATAAATAATTTTGAAGAGCAAGCTTTTCATTGTTTGTTCCCCACTGAGTTGCTTTGGTTTTGAACAGAAACTTTAGAGGATAACAAACACTCTTAATTAATGACAGAGATGGTTTTGAAAGTGATGTCCTGCATGCTCTTTTAAAATTTGAACCAGTGATGCGTCCAGTTCTTTGCCTAAACCATTCTTCGGAATGAGTTTGCTTAACTGTGGCTTTACAGATCTTTTGGCAATCATCAAAAGATAATGACTGGTCAATTTTCTCTCCAATTGAGCACTGCTGATAAGAGAGTGACTCATAATACTCCTGGTAAATATTATAAATCACTTTAAGTTTTGGTTGACAAATACTTGATCCTATTCTTGATGCAAAAGGTTCAATAACTCTTGCAAGAGCTGTGTCGTCGCCAACATTTTCACAAGCTGTCAACAGTTCAATAAGTTCTTCGCCTTCAATGGCAGGTATCGGACTAAATAAACTTGAAGAGTCTGAGACAACTGTTTTAGCTTTTTTTGTTTTGAGCTTAAGGTCACATAATCTTACAATGGGTACATCTTTTGTAGAAGGAGCAACCCACTGAGCTAACATATCAGTCGATGAAGTAGAAGTAAGCGAGTTGTAAATATATTCTGTTGCATATAGAACAGCAGCAACATGGCTACAGACTTCAGATAAACCAGCCATACAAGTACAGTGGCCAGTGTTAATACTTCCATTATATTGTGTCAGGACCCACACATTTAGAGGGGGTTCCCTAGCACGCTGACTATGTCGAACCTTTGCAAGTATAACGGAAAGCTCATTGACCTTTTTCATGCCACGCAGATGAACAAAACCAGCCTCAAAATACTTGTAGCCACTGAGACTTTTATAAGCTTTCATTTGCTCTTTTGTGTAAAAACTATGAGTTAGCACTAAATACGTCATTACATCAAAGGCTTGAACAGCTGGTAGGGATGCAAAGTCTTTATCAAGGTCTTCATCCATGCTTTTAAAAGGATCAATGGAATTTATAAGACGAATCTTGTTCTTATACCTTTGAGCAACGTCAGGTTTTTCACTCTCTAGCTGGACAAGGTAGTCACTCTTTTCAGACTGTGGTAAATCCATGTTAATTTTTTATCACTTTATCTACTAGGTCACTAAGAAAGTCTTTTAAATGTGCACTTATCACTCTTCTTAATTAACACGAACTAAACTAAAAGTACATCTGCTTGCTCCCAATATCAACTAATTTCATGACCAGGTACAGGTAGCCAGGTAGCTAAACGCAATCGACCTTTCTAGGCCGTAAAACATTCCAAATCATAAACAGGTACCTATGAATATATTAGTGGCCTTTCTTAAACCACTTAATAACTAAATCACTTTAAAATATATAAATTAAGCAATAATATCGAGACACAACTGCTGTTATAACCCTGAACTTTCATAAGAAAATAAACATCAGCTGGCAAATGTATGTCCTAAGCCGGCCATATTTGATTTGACAGGTCACGTGTTTTAGATCGCCTAATTATGTGTGTACCTACTTCTAGTTTTCACATCTGGAAGTAATGGTTCAAGAGCTGTTAACCATTTTTGGTAGGTATTTGAGGCACCATGAAAATTTGTGTATCATTTCTTTAGTAATGTCTGAATACGAAATTGAAGGCTGAAATATTGTCCCAAAACTAATAATAATTACAAAAAACCAATTGTGTTCTCAATCAATACAGAGTTATCTTTAAACCAAAGCTTCAACTCGTTTTTGATTTTTTTTTTATATGGTTTGACTTTTTGATTGAGTTTTACCTTCATCAGTTAGAAAACAAGTATATATTTAATATTTCAGATATATACTCTATATCAAGTAGGTACTCGGTGCTTTAATCATTGGTCTTGAGAATAGTATACTAAACTAGTTGTACAATTCCTATTTTTAAAGTAAGAATTTTATTTGGTTCTATCTATCTATCATTTGGAAAGTTTTACTCATAGAAAACTATAAGAAAAAGAAAGGAGATATATCCTAAAATTTATTTGTTCACTAAATTCTTGACGCAATGGTGGATTCAAGTTCTACCTATTTTAATTTCAGGTTCTACCACAGAAAAATTAGAGTAGTTCTACTTTCCTCAAAAAAAGTTGTATATAATCTTTGTAGGTGTTAGTCTAAAAAGAATATTTTTCATGGGGTGGCAGCAGGTTATTAATGTACAGTGACTAGGACATTTAAAGTGAAGTAAGAGGGTTTAACTCCATTTTATTTTACCTGTTTATTTAAAGTGAAGTAATTGAGGGTTTAACCCCATTTTATTTTACCTGTTTTTTAAATTTTCTATATTTTTATTTCTGTAAAATTTACCTTAATTTTTCTCACCAATTTGATTTATATCGGTTTTAAATATGATTTATGCTTGTTTAATGTTCTTAGTAGTTTATAGTCTACTAAAACCAAACGACATCTTGCTAAAGAACTCTCTGTATGAGATCTCACATTTTATATTTAAACCACTGACATCCTATTTATATAAATTAATTAAACGAGTGTTATTATTTATATATCTTTTTTAATTTCAGGTGAAGCCTGGCAAGTCCCCCTCCTCCTTTTTCCACTGCCTTATGGATAGACATAACAGTAGCAGTCTAGAAAATTAAAGTTAAGAAAAAAGACTGTTGGTCAATGTTAAAAAGCAATGAGCCAAATAAAAGTTTTCAATTGGTTGTTCATTTATGTCCTCTAGCTCTGGTTACTTGAGTTTTCAAGCTTAAGGATTTTATTTATGTTTTTCTAATAAAAATATGTGCACAGTGCGAGCAATATGAATATATTTTATACATTATTCGTAGTCTGGTATATTATTTCCCCTGTAAAAGAAAAGCATTCATCAAGTACCATACCTAGAATGCTTTTAAAATGTCTGCTAACCAAACATACAAAGTTTTAATAAAGTAGGATAATTTATTGGTTAATTCCGATATAGAGTATATTCATGTACCTACCGCTAAGAAAATAGTGAGGTAGCTAGAATCAAGTTTTATCAGATCTATTAACTCACAAAAACTTATTTGAAAATATAAATTCTTTTTATTTTGAGGCAAAAGTAAATTTTAAATATGAACATTACTTTCCCCAACTGTATTTTAACATAAACTGATTTTTTTAGACTTTTTTGTTAAAAAAGCATCTTTTTTTGTTACCGATTTAAAACAAAACTAAATTTAATACAGTAATTATATTTCAATAAACAAATCATAGAGAATAAAAACTGCAGAAGTATTTCCTAGTATTCATGTGGAAATTATACAACAGGAGGCAATGTAGTACCTAATTTTCAGGGCATTTCACTCATTTGAGGAATACTTTTTAAAACATTACAATCAGTAAAATAAAACCAATTTCTCTAGGAAAACGCTTTATTCTCTCATAAAATGTATGTTTCTCTTTAAACCTAAAATATTAATTACAAAAAAAAAATATAAACTATAAAGAAAAAATCTAAAACATTCTACATACTAAAATACTGAAACACTGCACTTTACATCCCATGTTACTAGACGTTATATTATTATAGTATCTTGTGTTACATTTGTTATTCTATTTTTAAAACCAGACAGTGTGCAGCCATACTTTACTATGATGGTCTAGTACACGAAGAGTTTTATCGATAGGTGCTTGCCTACCATAGTTTGTAGCATCGAAAGACAGCAAAAAGTTTAAAGTGATGAAGATTACATTTAGGGGACATTAAAACCAATCCTAGAAAGTAACTGTGGACAATCAATTAGACATAGCAAGGTCAAAAAGTAATCATCTTCTCTTAAAAGTGCTCAATCCAAGTCTAACAAGCATGTCCACTCTATGATACTCCTGAAAGTTGGCCCCACACCTAAAAGCCACAAAGCATAGAAGTTTAATTTCTATTGATATTCTCGATCATGTTTATGTTGACACGCTATTGAGGAAACTAGACCACTGTAGCATATTCCAGAATTAATCTTACCAGGGAAGCATAGAAAGTTTTGGGAATATTCAGTGGAAGTTCAAGTATTGAGAGTGATAAACCCAAGCATTTTTGGAACCCTTCAAGCTGATATTGGAAATATGCTGAAAGAAGCTCAATTTCTCATGAACCACACTCCAAGGTCCTTCACTGATTCAGAGAAATTGAGGTTGAGACTGTATAGCTTGTAATTTGAGACAAACTTCTTTATGCCCTTTGCAAAATAATCACCGTGGAAGGTTTTATGATCTTTATTGTCATTCGCAAATAATGTAAGCACTATCGGGGCAGCAGTTACTCTCTCAAAACACAGTATTAGGAAAACTATTATAGTTACGCTTGTGTTTGATGAACCTATCCAACACCGAGCTGTAATGAGGATTCAGTTTCCCAAATATACACAGCATAACAAATATCAATGCTTCCCACTATGCAATGAACTAATGTTTGCAAATGATTCACAATCCCAGTGGAATCGAGATGACATATACTTTCTGTGCACTCTCCTTTTCTTACAGATAAGATGTTTCAATGTAGGACTAAACTGTCTCAAAAATGAAGAACTTTTAATGTGTTTTTAGAGAATGACCAGTTTATACCCACCTAGATTATCTCTTTCTTATCGTCTTTCTGCAGCCAAGCTCGTACTCAATCTCTAAACCATTTTGCTCAATCAATATTCACTAAATAATTATTTATCATCATGAAATCAGCATTACTGAAGTCTCAATAGAATTCATCATATTATAATTCGTCTAAATAATTAACAAAACATGCTAAATGGTGCATATTATTTAGTAAGATATTATTTAAAGCAGGATATACATCAATATTTGCTACATTGGAAAACAGTTAAAAGGAAATACACTTCAAGCTGGGACCTGGGTAATCCTCACAACATTGCACTGCTGTCTAATGGTTATTAGGCCAGATTGCATTTGTGAGATTAAAAATAAAAACATGGCATGGATGTTTATAATGTACCTATCTTAAAAACTGACGAACAATGACAATTCTACTTATCCTATCCCGAATTAGGTGAAATGTAATTTAAATATAAAATAACCAATACATAAAAATGGTGTAGGATACCCATAAAAAGCAAGTTATGATATCCATACATTTTCAGTTTGCATCCACGATACCTATTATGCCTACAAAATAAAAATTAGTATAATTTCACTTTTTTGAGAATATCTTGTACAAAAATAATCGAAAATAAAGCAAATATTCTTAAGAAATACACAATCAATAATTGTAGCAATAAATATTATCAGTAATTACTAATTAGGTAGGTCATATTTATATTGTTAAAAACTTCTGGAAAATTCGCCACATTATTTATATTCTACACATCAGCACATTTGATTGTCTATAAATCCATCTCGTCTTCTATCCTTGTCAGACAAAACTCCATTCGGGTGGTAGGACAGATGAAGATTAGGACAAATGCGACAATACCAACTTATATACCGTTGCATGGCGAAAAAACTGCTGGTATTTATTATTATTTCTAGCCAGAATTCTAATATTAATGCTAAGGTCCAGCCGTCCCGATACCATCTATAATAATGAGATTTATGTATATGTCGTAGCGTAGTCTTATAGTGGAATCCGTCTTTTCGCGAAGACGAAGATCCTAGTCAGTTCATGAAGCGTCGGCATATTGAGAAAAAACTTAAAGTTGCAGGATCTGCCTGGGATTTTCATTGAAGTATTTTGCATAACACAATATGCCTAAATTGTAATCTTGCAGGTTCGAAAAGTGCCCAAGAAAAATTGTCTTTTATGTTTAAATGGTATTTGCGAGACGCAGAATTATACAAAGTGATCAATTTTGAACATATGATCCATGACCTGTATGACTGTATGGTTACAAAATAACTGCAGGCCACAAAATAAGCATACAATTATATACCAGATCCTTATAATACCATAATATAATATTGTTAGGCAACAAAAATAAATTTTATAAAAAACGAACGCAATTCTAAGTCTTATTAAATCCCTTTTATTTACTAATACATGGGCACTTTTGTGAGATGAAGTGAGTTTGCTTTAAAGAACTGGCCATAGAGAAACAACTGGTATAATGATTCTAAATGTTCAGTATTTACTTTAATCTGATTTAATTATACTTGTATAATTAAATGTATGACTTATAATAATTACTTTAATATACATATTAAACAACTTTTGATCATAGTTTTTTTTTTGATAATATCTAGAAATAGCAGAAAGAAAATTACCCATTACAATGAAATCAAAACAAACACAATTCAACAACTGGAACGCGTTACTTCGCCGATTTTTAATGATAGATTGTGTTACACGCAGTACGGCAAAACTTTATGGGCTCTTCATGAGGAGACTAGGCAGATTCTGGAAGCTCATATTTATACACAATATGACGACGTTTCATGAACTGACTAGGATCTTCGCGAATAGACGCATTTCTCAAGATTACGAGATAAACATCTAATACATTTTTGTCTTAGTTTGAGTTGATTCAAAGTTAGTTTTGGAAAAGTAAATGAGTTGAAATTTTATTTATTTTTAAAAAGCATTATCCTCATTATACACTTTTGTACTATAAAGAGTGATAATAAAGTAGTTGCTTTGTCGTACAACTAGAGCATCTCACAGTACAGGGTAGTGGTTTGTGGAGCATATTTAACAAGACTGAAGTAGCGGAAAGTAATGTACTTAAAATTTATAATTTCGTTTTTCTGATTTTCTCAGATATATATCGTACTGGACTCTTCCAGTTTAAATTTTTAACAATAAACACTTATAAATACTTATAACGATGTTTTCTTTGCCCCCGTAGTACACGTTGAGTCATAAAGCCTTATATTATAAATATTGGGCAAACTGTTGTGACTAAGTCCAAATAACATAAAATCAGTTTTGTCCATGTTTAACGACAATAGAGTAGTAAATATCTAATCATTTCTTTAAATGGCGGTTACCATCTCTATAACGAATTGCCACTTAAATTGTCAAAATAACAGCTGTGTCCTCCGCAAAACAAAAAACATTCGCTTCTTCAAAAAGTCATGACTTCAATTATGGACCCCTGTACATACAGAAAATACTTGAAAGACATTAATAGTTTTGCGCATAATCCTTTTATACTCCAAAAACATATATATATATATATATATATATATATATATATATATATATATATATATATATATATATATATATATATATATATATATATATATATATATATATATATATATATATATATATATATATATATATATATATATATATATATATATATATATATATATATATATATATATATATATATATGAGTTAACCTATAAGAAAATAATTAACAATGTGCTTATACATGGTTAAACAAAAGTATATATAATTATTATTTTTTGTTTTTTTTTGTAACCATGTATAAATATTTTGTTAATTATTTTCTTGGGTATAGGTTAACTCATTGAAAAATAAATCTATAATTTACATGGACATTTCGCTCATAATGGAAAATTATTTTCTAAAATAAAAATATATATAGTTAATAGTGTAAAATTTAAAATATTTAAAAACATTACATTTAAAACAAACAATGACCATTAAAAGAAAAATACATTAAAAACAAATTAATATTATATATAGTAGCACCAATTTTACACTATTAACTAAATATGTTTTTATTTTAGAAAATAAATTTCCATCTTATATATATATATATATATATATATATATATATATATATATATATTTTTTTTTGTTAATTTTTTAATTGTTCTAAATTATTTGATCAAACAGTTTTCAAAAAAATAACTTTTGAAGCCTATAATCACTTTTTATAAAATGTTAGAAAAAAGACTGGATATTCATTCATGTTTGTGGGAGATACAGAAATCATTGAGGAAAACATCAAATTGTTTTTATTTATTTTTATGATATAATAAATCTTTCAATATAGTATTGAAAAAAAATTGGATATATTTTTTAGAGACTTAATTAAAATAATATTATATTTTCTAAACAAATAGTTCCAAACAAGCATAAATGTTTGTCCAAATAAGTACAATTACACCTAATATCAAAAATCTAAGCACAGTTAAATGGAGTATTCAATAAATAACTCAATAATAATAATTCTATTCCTTAAAACTTCTTTAAAACATAAATAAAATAAATTTAAAACATATACTTAAATTATGTGTAATATTTCCATTTCTAGCTATTTTGAGAGTCATCCAGAGAATGAAATTTCAATGTTTTGTTTTGCCCCAATTTTATACTTCTTTCTACAGCAAAGCTTTCTTGATAAGGCTGTTTGAGAGGCGAAAGTCCATCAATTTAATCTTGGTCCTAAAGAATAAAGTTTCAGTTGAGTTAGTCCCTTAATACAATTTTGTAACTTGTTTGCCGACAACTCCAGAATCATTAGTTAATAAGCTTTGGTTTTTAAAAAATTACAAATTATCGCAGTTGTCCACAATATCAATAAATTGATGTGAATGATGTGATTACCAGCACCATCATAAGATATTATTTTTTGCTATGTCTCTTTTTGAATAAATATGACAAGTTAGTTTTGAAGCTAGGTTCAGAGTGTGAATGAAATGAGGCACAAGAGACGGACAAGGCTGCGATCTATTGCAGTTCTATGTTCTGACTTCCAATTGTCACAACTCAAATGTTAATACTTGAGTGCATAACCTTGGGTTCATATTAACTGTTTTAATGTAATAGCTTATTTTTTTAAATATCACATTAACGTAGAAATTGATATCTTAAATGACATGTGTAATGCTACTATTGCAAACTCTTTCGATAGGGGGTATCAAACGTTAATGACGTAATAAAAAAATCATTTATTTCTAAAAATGCAATATCTCTTTTATTATCATTGTCTCAAATTTAACGAAATTTTGTAGACAGGTGGAGTAATATACACGTAACACATGGTCTTTTCATAGGTGGGGTGGCAAACGACAGGGGCGGGGTAAAAAATGAATTTATGGTTAAAAACACAATGTCTTTCTCACATTAATTTGAAATTAAACGAAATTCTGCAGGCAGGTGTAGTAATATACCCTTAATACGTAGTCTTTTTTTAGGTGGGGTGACAAATGACAGGGAAGGAGTAAAAAAATAATTTATTTTTAAAAATGCAATGTCATTCTTACCTCAACTTGAAATTAAACGGAATTCTGTAAGTAGATGAAGTAATATATCCTTAATATATGGTAGATGGAGTAATATACCCTTAATATATTGTCTTTTTCTAGGTGGGGTGGCAAACGACAGGGGCGGAGAAAAATTTTTAAAAATGCAATGTTTTTCTTACATTAACTTGAAATTAAACGAAATTCAGCAGGCAGATGGCTTAATATACAATTAAAATATAGACTTTTAATAGATCGGGTGGCAAACGACAGAGGCGCCGTAAAAAATTAATATATTTTTTAAAACGCAATATTTGTTTTATCATCGTGTTTTAGGTGGGGTGGCAAACGACAGAGGCGGAGTAAAAAATTAAATTATTATTAAAAATGCAATGTCTTTCTTACCTTAACTTGAAATTAAACGAAATTCTGCAGGTAGGTGGAGTAATATACCCTTAATATATGGTCTTTTTTAAGGTGCGGTGGCAAACGACAGGGGCGGAGTAAACAATTAATATATTTTTAAAAATGTAATGTTTTTCTTAACTTAACTTCAATTTAAACGAATTTTTGCAGGCATATGGAATATTATACCGTTAATATGGGGTCTTTTTCTAGGTGGGGTGGCAAGTAACAGGGGCGGAGTAAAAAAATAATATACTTTTGAAAATGTAATGTTTTTCTTAAGGGGGAACTGCACGCACTAATACGGATCATTTGCAAGCCTTCCGCCGCTGCAATATTATGTTAAAACTATAGGAGATATGTATTAGCTTCAATGTGATTTTAATAGGAAAATATGTATAGTTGGGCGCTAAATGCGAATTTTTATGAAAAAATCAAATCTAAAGTTACAAAATAAAAGTAGATTTGTCCATTTTCGATCATTTTTTGACCACTTTTTGACGCAGATGCCTTCGCATATAATTTTTTTTCCACAAAATGGCTCTTTAACGCCTTACATTGATCCTTTGTCTACGTAACTGCAAAATTTGAAATCTTAAATCGTACTCATGTCTTTGTATTTCTGCAGCGCGTGAACCCTTTGAACCAATTTTTAAACGAAATGTAATTTTAATTGCCTATACATAACACATTTGTTTGAGGTCGGACGTGCAGGAGGTTTTCTCTAATACGTAGGTACCTTTTCATCTTACTTTGAACTTGATTAGACCTTGTCGCTGGTTTTTCACTTTTTGCGTGCAGTTCTCCTTTAACTTGAAATTAAACGAAATCCTGCAGACAGATGGAATAATATACCCTTAATATATAGTCTTTTCCTAGGTGGGTGGTAAACGACAGGGGCGGAGTAAAAAATTAATATGTTTTTAAAAACTCAATGTCTTTCTTAACTTAACTTGAATTTAAACGAAATTTTGCAAACAGATGGAGTTATATACCCTTAATATATGGTCTTCTTTTAGGTGGGGTGGCAAACGACAAGGGTGGAGTAAAAAATTAATTTATTTTTAAAAATGAATTATTTCTTCTATCATTACCTCAAATTTAACGAAATGTTTTAGACAAATGGAGTAATATATACTTGATACATGTTCTTTTTTTAGAAGGGGTGGCAAACGACAGGGGCAGAGGAAAAAATTAATTTATTTTTAAAAATGCAATGTCTTTCTTACCTTAACTTTAAATTAAACGCAATTCTTCAGGCAGGTGGAGTAATATACCCTTAATATATAGTGTTTTCCTAGGTGAAGTGGCAAACGACAAGGGCGGAGTAAAAAATAAATTTATTTGTAAAAAAGCAATATTTCTTTTATCATTAACTCAAATCTAACGAAGTTTTGCTGTCACATGGAGTAGTATACACTAAATAAATGGTTTTTTTAGGTGGGGGTGGCAAACGACAGGGGCGGAGTAAAAAATTAATATATTTTAAAAAATGCAATGTCTTTCTTACGTTAACTTGAAATTAAACAAAATTCTGCAGACAAATGCACTAAGATACCCTTAATATATGGTCTTTTCCTAGGTGGGGTGGCAAACGACAGGGGCGGAGTAAAAAATAAATTTATTTGTAAAAAAGCAATATTTCTTTTATCATTAACTCAAATTTAACGAAGTTTTGCTGGCACATGGAGTAGTGTACGCTAAATACATGGTATTTTTTAGGTGGGGTGGCAAACGACAAAGGCGGAGTAAAAAATTAATATATTTAAAAATTGCAATGTCTTTCTTACGTTAACTTGAAATTAAACGAAAATCTGTAGACAAATGCACTAAGATACCCTTAATATATGGTCTTTTTCTAGGTGGGGTGGCAAACGACAGGGGCGGAGTAAAAAATAAATTTATTTTTAAAAGAGAAATATTTCTTTTATGATTAACTCAAATTTAACGAAATTTTGCAGGCACGTGGAGTAGTATACACTTAATGCATGGTCTTTTTTTAAGTGGAGTGGCAAACGAGAGGGGCGGAGTAAAAAATTGTTACATTTTTAAAAGTGTAATGTTTTTCTTAACTTAACTTGTATTTATACGAAATTTTGCAGTGGAGTAATATACCCTTAATATATAGCCTTTTCCTAGGTGGGGTGGCAAACGACAAAGGCGGAGTACATTTTTTTAGCGTTGTTTAACCCTGTATCTGTATATTATTTTAGTTCCTGTGTAAATATAAAATGTAGCATACCGCGACTTACAACTTTTTATTATGATGAACATTATTTTTAGTTTACTTAGTTCCTGTGTAAATATAAAATTTAACAACATCGGTTGGTTTTTGTTTTGTTTAATAGGAATTAATTTTTCTGTCAATGTTATTTAAGTTTTAATTCCTCTGTAAATATGAATTTTAACATAGGACGGTTGTTTCTTTTATTAAAAAGAACTATTTGTTGTTATCTGCATGTATTACTTTAGTTCAATTTCTATGTGAAATGTAACATAAAGCAATTCGTTTTTATTTTATTAAGTATTAAAAGAAAGTTATTATGATTAACCTACCAAAATAAATAAAAAAACTATTTATTGTGATTTGTTGTAAAAAGAATTTTTCGTTAATACGTTCTTGTGTTAAACTGTAACAAACAGATATGTTTTTGTTATCTTTTATATTAAAATTATTTTTTTACATTTAAAATTGCATATTATTTATTACAGTCCATCTACTTTAACTGATTCGTTGATTGAACCGATAGGTGGTGGCAAAAGCTGAGTTCTACCAAAAACTTTTTTTATGCTATTAAAAATGTGACACGCTAAATAACATTCGGAATAATACCTTGAATTATACCTGTCGTTTGCCAACCCACCTAAAAAGAGACCATATATTAAGGGTATATTATTCCATCTGCCTCCAGAATTTCGTTTAAATTCAAGTTAAGTTAAGAAAAACATTACATTTATAAAAATATATTTTTTTTTGCTCCGCCCCTGTCGTTTGCCACCCCACTTAAAAAAAGACCCTGTATTAACTGTATACTACTCCATGTGTCTGCAAAATTTCGTTAAATTTAATGTAATGATGAAACAAATGTTGCGTTTTAAAAAATAAATTAATTTTTTACTCCGCCCCTGTCGTTTGCCACCCCACCTAAAAAAAGACCATATATTAATGGTATATTACTCCTTCTACCTGCAGAATTCCGTTTGATTTAAAGTTAAGGTAAGAAAGACATTGCATTTTTATAAATAATTTACTTTTTTACTCCGCCCCTGTCGTTTGCCACCCCACCTAAAAAAAGACCATGTATTAAGTGTATACTACTCTATGTGTCTGCAAAATTTCAACAAATATTGCTTTTTAAAAAATAAATTAATATTTTACTCCGCCCCTGTCGTTTGCCACCATACCTAGAAAAAGGCCATACATTAAGTTTATATTACTGCAATTGACTGCAGAATTTCGTTTAATTTCAAGTTAAGGTAAGAAAGACATTGCCAGTGGCGCAACTAGGGGGGGGGGGCTAGGGGGAGCTTAGCCCCCCACCAGGCGATTGGTGAGAGTCAACCAAAACATGAGATGTGGCGTGATTCTGCGAGCAAAGCCGAGCAAGCGGAATGCCGACTATTATCCATCGATCGTCAGGTTCTCATTTTGTCGCGGTGCACCTTTGAATAATGTTTTTAAGTTTGTTTTCTAAGATATTTTTGATTTTGCTGTTACAATAGTTAATAGTTATGACTGGCTCTTGGAGGGTACAAAATCATGCAGGTGTGAGGATGTTTGAAACATTTTTAACATTCAAAATGTTTATGTTCGTATATGTGGACCAGGTTACGAGTTTTCGTTCAAGGTTGAAAGACAGCGGTGTAGAGGTAAATCGGGGGGCGCACTTATTTTGAAGTTATGGAATCTAAAAGTGAGAAAGGTGTATAAAAGAGTAACAAAATCATCTTTTTAGGACGCAAAACCAATAATGGCCACACTGAAAATAGAAATAGGTGGGGTAAATGTTCTAACATTGAAAAATAATGACGTAGATATTTAATTCTTCTCGAGTAATATAAAATAAAATTGAGGTGATGTTTCAAAAAACGGCGAAACTTAAAGTTATTTAACTTTTTGTATCAAAATAATGTTTGTTCATTATACGGGGTAGACCAAAAAGGGGGGCACTTTGGTAGGTTTCCAGTTAACAGGTCAAGTAAAGCATATATTATTTTATATAGGAGAAGTGGGTAACTTTTGAACTCCTTAAAATTTATATATACGGGTTTCATCGTTCTTTAATGTAAATACAAAGTAATGATAAAAGAGATATTGCATTTTTAAAAATAAGTGTTTTTTTTTATTACGTCATTAACGTTTACCACCCCCTATCGAAAGGGTTTGCAAAGTTTTATTGCAATTAGATTTAACATAAAGAAGATATTTTTGCCCTTGGAAACATCTTGTAACTATTTTTCTTGTATATTTATATTATGTCAAAGGTTTATCTAGTCTTGACGGATATTTATTATTATCATGTTATCAAGCAATTACAAATGCTTTTGTTTTCACTTACATTTAGTTTATAATTAAAAAATCCAACTATTGTAAAAAATCCGAAGAGGGACATTTAAGAATATAGATGTGAACACATAAAAAAAAGAATCTAGGTGACTTACCAATATGATATGTGAAAGTACAAAACACATTCTGATGTCGTATATTGATGGTGGTTTTAAATAATTATTGTTGCATCTATCTTTCCAGTCTCCTTGAAATAAAATTTAAACGGACGAAAAACTGAGAATTCAGGGCATATCGGGATCCATAATCAAACCAACAATGTTCAAGCATTTTTCTTCCATAGATAATAACGAAACTTTTTAATTGTATCATAACTCCTAACTACGAAATATGTTCGTAGTAGGATAATACGAAGCTATTTTTATAAACTAGGTAATTTTCTGACGATTTGCAACTTATTAATTTCAGGAATTTCAGGATTAACCAAAGTTATCAAATGTAAATACAAACATACTAATAAATAATCAACTATGGTAGTCCGTAGATTCGTAAGATTCGTTCTCTAAAGTTTATCCAAACAATAAAGCAGTTTGGCAATAAAGCTACATTTACATTCTATTTCAACTCGAATTTGTCATGAAATTGGCTTGCTTGTCAAACGGCAATAGTATGGTGTCATTTACATTAGACAAAATTCGAAGTGCACTTCAAAGTTGACTTCAGATTAAAGCAAGGAGCTTGCCGATGGCAAGCAGAATAATTATAATTTTTATTTTAATTAACAAAATTCTTAATACTTTTACACATCTAATTATTTAAAAATAGAAATGTCTTAATACTTTCACACATCTAATTATTTAAAAATATAAATGTTTTTTACCGCTTTAATGAAAAAAAAACCTTTATTCGGATATTTTTGGGTTAATTCTGAAGGTATAGCCAAGACTAAAGTAGACATAAACGCCTAAAACCACAACTAAAGAGCGTACAAAAATTACTAAACAATCTTCTTGCTCCAGTTTAGTGTATTTTACATTAATATTTTGGAAAAATAATAAAAATCTGATCAGCTGTTCAGGAATATCATTTTCAATGTAAATGCACTTTTACGAAATGTCAATTTCAACTTGGATTTTGAAGTGAATGTAAATGTAGCTTAAGTGTCGGGATTTCGACTTTTTGGGCCAGTGACTTTTAGGGGTATTGTCGGTTTGGGCCAGTGAGGTTTCGGGACAAATACATTGAACCCCAGACCAAAATCCCACGTTTACCTGTATTATGGGCTACATCCAAGACTAGTTTAGGTCCTATGAATGTTATCTGTTAAACTTGTTATCTCTGCTTCTTTCTTTGCTTGAAAGCCCGCACATTCATTCCTCTCTAGACCTATATGTCACGGTATTCAGACTAGAGTGGGAATTAATTTACTTATTTAGCAATTCGAACTATAAGAGTTTAGAAAACAAATTCTTATAGTATGCCTCCTGTTGCTTCATGAAGGACCAGTTAAAAAGTTAATTAATATTATTATTTCCGGTATTTTCATAGGCGCTAGTTTTATTAAAAATTGAATTTACTTCCTTTTGGAACTGCTATTTTTTTCTAATTCTGATTACCTTTTAATTTAAATTTAGCTAGTAAAGTAAAATTGAACAGTTTTATTTAGAGGATTTATTTGGCGTATGAAAATAAATAAACATACATATTTTAAAGCATCAAATGCTTTAAAATTTGTATGATATAAGACTTTAGAAATAAGGTTTGATATTTTCTGAAGTAAACGTTAGGTATGCGTTTGAAAATAGGTTTCTCAAACATACTGTCCCATCAATGCAGATCTCTTCTTCATTTGAAAAACGAAATGACACCATTTTGGTATGAAAAGTGTGTAATACACTTTGGAAAGGTATATCAATAACTTTCAATTAAATAGTCATAACTCACTTTGTTTGTTTCTTTGCGTACGCAATGCGGAATGTGCGGCAATGATTTTGGCAAAGAACTAAAACAAGAAAATCTAGCGAAAAATTCTGATTTTTTTTTGTTAGATAGCGTGAAGAATCAATTTGCATTCTTCTGGAATATTGCGAATCGGTTTCTTGTTTTCGAAACTGGAAAAAATGAATGATACAAGTAATAGTATCTATACCTCAAAAAAATATTTAACACCTATTAATCTCAGGACTGAGAACAAATTTAAAAGTTCGACACCTGCAAAAGTAAAATACAGGTCGGGTTGTACTAATGTACAGAATACATAATGTTGAACGCCAATTTAATCTTGGTTAGAAAATGACACTATTTGGTCAGGAATGCGTGTTAAACAAATAAAAACAAGCGGATCATGTTGTCAAAACACGATAAAATGGGTAATCACTTTCACCCAAAGGTAAATGTTAAAGGTTTAATTAAAATATTTTTAAAGGGTAAGATTAAACTGAAGTCGTAAATCTCAAAGGAACCTATAGGCTTTAGATTGTTACAAAAGAAATCAAGTGAGTGCATAAATCTCCCTTGATTCTTACAAATGAAAATGTCTTAGCTAGGTAAATAAATAAAAACGGCAAATTTTTTTGGTTTTGTAGTTTTTGTATTTTAAACCATTGTATGACGACTCTTGAGAAATTTTAATTAGTTTCTGTTTTTTAATTTATATTTAAAATGTCTCGATTGAGGAATTGGTGTGACTCTGGGGTCTTGCCTCCATGAATTAGAATGACAATTGAAATGAGGTATTACTCTATAACCTTGATTGATTTTGAAGTGCCTAGAAATTTTAAAATTTGTAGTTTCTATTGGACACGTTATTTGTGGCAAAATAAAACAAAAAAGTTTAAACTATCTTTTATTATATACGTCTATTTGAACAATGACATTTGTCATTTCTTGCGAAATCAATGTGTTTTGAGAAATATATTCAGTTCCTTAAATCGTTGACAAATTACATGGGAGTTTGAATGGCAAAAATTACATTTTATCTTTGAATGATTTTTTTATATCATTTTCAGTGTTATTAGAATGCAAAGTTTATTTTTTGAGTTATTTTCTTTTCTTCAAGTTCGCTTGGACCTAAACTTTCTAGAACTGTAGCTTTTTTATTTAAAATTTCAAAAAGTGAGTCAAAATCAGGAACAAAATTTTGTTCTAAATCAGTTTGTAAGCCTTGTGTGTACTATAGTCAAGTTTTCTTTCAAAAAAGTAAATGTAAATTAGTTCAAGTAGCTCTTGGCTCGTGCAATTTAAGGTTTTCATTAAAGTAAATGGTATATTCCCTGTAAAGGGCTGAATTTTTATTGCAGGTAATTTTACTCTAGTAATAACTTGCACTGAAGTACTGAACCTTGTAAACAAAAGCATAGAAAATGACAAATTTTTAATGTAATTTTTCATTTCTGCTAACTTTTTAAGTAGCATTTTCTAAAGGTCCACGATCCTCATTGTTAAATACATTCCACGGTATTACGGATTTAATTTGATCCTGAATTTCCTGATATTTATTTAACGAAAAAGCTAGCTAGTTGCTCATATCTTAATTTAATTAGTTCAATATTGATTTCATTGCGCGAAAAAAAATTCAGCGAAAGAATTATGTAAAAATCATCGTTTTACAAGAAAACGAGCAAACAAACTTCACTTCAGAATGTTTGTAGTATATTAAATATTGTACGCTATATAAAGCCAAAAATCAGTTCAAAATGTCTCTAGTCTATACAGAAACATTTCAGAAATATTCACAAAATTTATTTAGTCAGTTACTTATACGCCTTCACTAAAAAATGCAAAATAACAGCAAATTATTGTATTTGTTTCTTAATATCGGACTGAGAAAAATCTAAATGTTGAATTAGTGGTGTTTATGTTTTATTTGAAATAAAACTAAGAAACTAGTTTACAAAAAATCTGTCTCGAAGTCAGACCATTTTATATAGTACAAGAGCGTTTTTGAGACTGCTCAGAGAAATTTTACTTTAAGAATCTATTTAATTGAAAATCAATTTATACTAATGACAAAACCAAATGTTTCAAAGTAAATTTAATTCATTTATCCGGTCATACGTACCTCTTTTCTAGAACTTAAGTGACAAAAATCTTGTTTTTCTTCGAAATAGACAATTAACTTTGTTTCTACTTTACTTCACTTTTTGGAAATGCAACTTACTTTGCATGTATTAATCATTAAAACTGCTTTCACAAGGCACAAAGAAAAAAATTCACTTGATTTGAATTATATTTCACTGATAATTCACCTTCCTTTCATTTAACTAGAATGATTGCCTTCTTTGTTTAGATTCCACTTGATTCCTTGTGGCAATCACTTTTCAATCCGTACTATTAATTAGTTACATTAATAAGCGGTTTGGTATTTACGAAATATGCGGAGGCACAGCTGGCCAAGCGACGAATTCAATGACTTTAACTATACTAGCAAACTGTACTGCTCAACTTCCGAATCTAAAACGTTTAGACATATATAAGCGTCTTTTTCCACCTCTCCTTTCTTTTGGTGTAGCTAACTGGTTGTCAAGGCGACGAAGAATGTGATATGCGATGTACGCATGGATTTGTTAACAAGAACAAAGATGAAATATAAAGTCCAACTTTTTACTTGAATGACCAATACATATATTAGAGGAAGATATCTTTGATTATATTTTAGCGGAATTGTTTATACTAGAACATATCTAAATTATCAAAAACTTATTTTTAGGAAATGGTTCTTGGGATTAGACCGTGTGGAATTACTATCCGACGTTTCGCTTTCGATTGCGCGAGGCATCTTCGGGGATCTTTACTCCACGGGATCTGAACATTGAATGAGCTCGGAGAGATTCTGGCGGGCTTTTATACCCGACTTGTGTTCGCCGAACCGTTTCAGAGAGATCGGTTTCCAAGTGTGATGTAGACCGTAACTCATATCTCTATTGAAATTTTTTGTATGTTTAAAAACTTCAATATATTTCCTAATTTTTCGTTTATAAAACCCTGGAACCGAAGCTAGAACTTTGGTTTCCTTTACATTTATAATATGGCCAGTGGTATGCTGGTGTTCAGCTACAGCAGATTGAACAATTTGTTTCTTTTTAATATATCGTTCATGTTCCTATTAGGGCCAAATTATTAATAGGCTGATAATTTTATCAAATAGATATTTACTATAGTTACAATTGCCTCAACAATGGTATACTTGACAGTTATCTGCTTGATAAAGTTACCAGTCCATTCATAATTTGGCCCTAAGTCTAGTTGATATTGAGTGTCCTGTTTCTCCTACATACACTTCTCCACAGGAACAAGGAATTTTATATACTTCTTCTGTTTGAAAAGGTACAATATCTTTGAGGGATCGCAAGCATTGTCTAATCTTCTTATGTGTATTGAAGTATGTACATATGTTGGACTGCCGAAGTAACCGTCCTATTTTGTCTGTAGTGCCATGTATGTAAGGAAGAACAACACTACCTAACGGTGGCTCCTTGTCATCCTCCTTTCGCGGAGTTGGATTGCTATATTTTTTAATTGAACGCGTAATATCTTCAGTGCAATAGCCATTCCCTCTCAGAGCTTCGGTCAGTTTCGATGTTTCCGGTGTTAGAGAAACTGGATTAGAAATCGAAATGGCTCTAAATACTAGTGAGTTAATAACCGATGTGCTGGATGCTGGTGGAAATTTGCATTTAAGTATCTATTTGTATTCGTCGGTTTTCTGCGGTGATCCAGAAATATGAGAAGGTTATCCTGTCCATGAGGCCATACTACAAAAGTATCATCTACATCGATGACAAATTGATAACTGTATTCTGCGGAGGTTTCACTGGATTTTTTCTGTTTAGGAAGCTGTTAACCGAAGCAGAACAGTCCGTCCTTTCCGAAGGCCAAAATTTCGCAATAGCACCAAAAAGCATTCCCGTAGAAGACTTCCAGCAGATAAAGGCAACGCTACAGTCGTCATGGACAGAACGGACTACGTAGAAAAGATAGCTCAACTTTTGAACAACACTTATAAGGTTATGCAGACAGACCCTACAAGTAGAATAGAAAGACGCATTACCAATCTGACTAACGCATCCAGTCTACTACCAGCGGAGAAGAAATCATTAAAACCAAGCAGCTCCAAGATTCTCAGGTTCTACGGTCTTCCCAAGATACACGGGAACAATGTACAACTTCGACCGATCGTCAGTGCAATAGACTCGCCCCACATACAGACTAGGTAAATATCTTTCAAACTTTCTTAATCCATCCACTGGAAAAACAGATTAGTTTATAAAAAAACTCTGTACATTTCGTGGAAAAACTTAAGGAAATCCGACTGGATCCCGAAGATATTTTGGTCAGTTCCGATGTAGAATCACTATACACAAATGTTTCTGTCAACGACTCAATTTCCATTATATCAGACATATTGGATCATAATAATCTTGATAAAAAGCTAATAGACTTAGTGGAAACTTGTCTTACATCTACTTATTTAATTTTATGAACAAACTTCAGGGGCATCTATGGGATCTCCTCTATCACCTGTGGTAGCGAATATCTTTATAGAAGTCTTTGAAGATATTGCTCTAACATCCGCTCCACTAAAGGCAAAACACTAGTTCAGATATGTAGACGATACGTTTGTAGTATGGCCTCATGGACAGGATAATCTTCTCATATTTCTGGATCACCTCAATCAACAACATTATAATATCAAGTTCACAATGGAAGTTGAATCTAGTTCCCTTTCTAGATGTATATGTTCAAAGGAAGGAAAACGGTACATAAGGACGTTCTGTGTACAGAAAACCGACGCATACAAATAGATACTTGCAAATTCCCACCACCATCCAGCACAAAAGAAATCGGTTATTAACTGACTAGTACTTAGAGCCATTTCGATTTCTGACCGAGATTCTATAACATTCGAAACATCGAAAATAACCGAAGCTCTGAGAGGGAATGGTTATTGCACTGAAGATATTACGCGCTCAATTAAAAAATATAATAATCCAACTCCGCGAAAGGAGGATGATAAGGAGGCACCGTTAGGTAATGTTGTTCTTCCTTACATACATGGCACTACAGACAAAATAGGACGATTACTTCGGCGGTCCAACATATGTACAAACTTCAATACACATAAGAAGATTGGACAATGCTTGCGATCCCCCAAAGATATTGTACCTTTTCAAATAGAAGGAGTATATAAAATTCCTTGCTCCTGTGGAGAAGTGTATGTGGGAGAAATAGGACGCTCAATATCAACTAGACTTAAGGAATATGAACGATGTATTAAAAAGGAACAAATTGTTCCATCTGCTGTAGCTGAACACCAGCATACCACAGGCCATATTATAAATGTAAAGGAAACTAAGGTTCTAGCTTCGGTTTCAGGATTTTATAAACGAAAAATTAGGGAATTTATTGAAATTTTTAAGCATACAAAACATTTCAATAGAGATACGGGTTACGGTCTACATCACATGTGGAAACCGATCTTAACACATGGTCACGGTTCGGCGAACACAAGTCGGGTATAAAAGCCCGCCTGAATCTCTCGGAGCTCATTCAGTGTTCAGATCTCGTGAAGAAAAGATCCTTGAAGATGCCTCGTGCAATCGAAGGCGGGAGGTCGGATAGTAATTCCAATTTGACACGGTCTAATCTCAACCATGATTTCTTGATTGACCAAAGCCGTGAAAGCTTCCATTCTATGTTAACTTATTTTTCTTTTAAGGAAAGACAAATAACACGATATTTTACTGAATCCAATATTTTAAAACTCACACATCCAACAAACGGAAATTAGTTCTGTGACGCAATCATGAAATATACTAAATCATCCGATTATAAAGATCTCTCGGGAGATCTCCCAGGAAATCATTCGTAACCAAAAACTTGCACCTCCACCTCTCTCGTCAGAATCACTGAGACGATATGTTACATGGTTATCTCCGCTGTTGAAGCGAAGATATTAGATAATCTCAAATGTAAGTCAAGATTTTCACGCGCCACCCCCAAAAAATTATTTGAGAATTTTGTTTCTATCTCGGTCATTTTATAGACAGTTGACTTAACAAACCTTTAGTCAGGTTCATAAAGCATGAGTTCAAAAGTATTTTCAATGTAAAACATTGTGTAAATGAAATTAGAAATTATTGGAGTTAGACTGTAAAATCATTGATTATAAGGCAATATTTAATTTTGGCAACATATTTATCATTTTATAATTATGCCTCTTCTACTGAACGATGGAGGGTCATGCTTGGTGTTGACTCCGACTTACGTCGCTCCGTTTCTGCTCTTGAAGCATGTATGCCCGACAGCGGTATCGTCGCTCTAGTTTATATTCAGGTGCGTAAGATTGTTTCGAAACGAGATATATTAATTTCACTACTATTACTAATGTCTTGTTTCTTTTGGTGTGGGTCCGGTGAGATCCGAGAGATATTAATACGATGTAACGAAATGAGATATTCTAATTTCGTTACTATTACTAATTTCCGATTGTTTTGGTGTGGTCGGTTTTTAACGTTAGAGGACAATTTTTAGAAGTAATCAATTATATACCCGTTCTGCTTCCATTTTGCCTATATTGTGAAAATTAAAATGAATAACGATTTTATAATATAGCAACGATAAATCTATTAATTTAGGTTTATTTCTGGTAAGTATAAACAAAGTTCGTTGAAGTTTTCGCGAGCCATGCATTGGTTAACTCGGTGGTGGGGTTTCGGATTACCAATGCGAAGGTCTCGAGTTCCTATCCTGGTTTGAGCGATGACTTTTTAGTTTTTTTTCAACAAATTAATAATAATAAGAATGTGTATTAGGTTAGGTTAGGATCGGTTTGGTTTATTGTAAAGAAAGCGCGCGTTAGCACGCTAACAAAATCTCAAGTCTATATCAAAACGGGGATTTTTTCAATAAAATTTCTCCTAATCATTTAACAGCTGAACTGTATCAACAAATTAATTGAATGCTAATTTCTAGTTAAATACCAATTGTGTTTTAACTAGTAATTAATTATTTAATTAATTTCTTCTTACAGTTCATGTATTATTGAAAAAAAAAATGAGTACAGCAGTCTATTTGTATAACAAAAAGAAACAACAAATGTTTTGTGTTTCTTTTTAGCCCCGAAGAAAACTAAATATATAGTCAAAACGTTGGCTCTTTTTTAAGAAAAAAGGATTTTTATTTCTGTATTCTTAGCTCTAAATACGCTATACTAATTCATATTTTAAAAACAACTAAATAAACTTCGCTACTAATTTTGTGCGTGTTTTGGGAGCCCCCACAACAAAAGTGAAGTTGTCGAAATTACAGACAAAGTAGCGATCGAACGATCGATACGCGAAGTAAATGAGAACGTTTACATCCCATTTCTTCCGTAGCATCGCGTTATTAAATGTAGGTATTTTTCGAGATTGCGTGTTTAATCCCGGGATTTTCGAAACTGTAAGCTTAATTGCAGGAATTATTTTTTCATTTATTCAGTATCTTAATTGATTTGTCTAAAAATATTCAAATTTGCTATGTGGGACTTATATTACCTACTTAGAATGTAAAAAACTTCTAATAATGTTTTTACTTCCCTTATACGAGTAATAGTGAAAAAATCATCCTCCGAGATTTTTTCAGATCTTTACGTTTCAACTTTTAAAATTTTGGTACGAATCCAAGATGGTGGAACAAAATGACGGCTTAACAAATTATTTAAAAATTCAGCCTGAAAAAACTATTTAATAGACTAATTTCAAATTGTGTGCAATAACTAACTGTGGTATAGAGATGAACTAGTAAAACTGTGGTACTAATTCAAGATGGCGGAATAAAATGGCGGCTATAAATATTTGTAGTCGTGAAAAAATTACCCTCTCAGGTTTCACATATCTTCACGTTTTAGCGTTCCTAGTAACATTTGGTATGAATTTAAGATAGCAAAACAAAATGGCAGCCTAATAAAATATTTAAAAAATCAGCCTGGAAACTCTACTAATTAGATTAATTTCAAATTTTGTGCAAGCATTAAGTGTAATATAGAGACAAATTGGAAAGGTTGTAGTACGAATTTTAGACGGAGGAACAAAATGGCGGCCAAATAAATTTTTTAAAAATCTACGTTTATCTTCATCAACTGGCTTTAAATTTCGCAGAAAAATTAAATATAATATACGATAAGTTAGTATGAGTTCAAAATGGAGATGTGTGTCAGTGTAAAAACTACTTATTGATTTGATTTTAAATTATGCCCAAAAATCATAATGGCATAAGTAGAAACTGGTAAAATATTGATAGGAATCTAATATGTTTTTGAGAAGACAGTATATATGTATTGCTAAATGCCTATGTATTGAACTAAATTGAGTCACACTTTACTATTCCTAATAAAATGAAAATAATTATGAATTATGAAAGATTCATAAATAGAAATTTCGCGTAAAGGAAATTTATCGATTTTTTAATTACTATCTGCATGTCATGTAAATACGTATTGTAAAATTTTCGTTCACTGGTTTAAATTTTGTTTTTAACAAAGTTTTATTAGGTTTACTTGTATGTAACTAACTGTGTATATAAATAAATATAAGATGTCGATTTTATTGTTATATCGATTTGAATTTTTGTAAGCTTACATAATTCGGATGATAATATATTAATTTGCTAGCATCGGGCCGATCAATGATTTCAAATGGTACCGTTCGATTTTAACCTACTTCTAAATGTTGTGAAGATTTGAAAATTTTCAAGCTTACATAATTCGGATGATAATATAATAATTTGGCGCCATAGGGCTGATCGATGGTAACAAATAGTATCAATCAATTTTAGGCTACTTCTAACTGTATGGATTTGAAATTTTGTAACTATAACTAATTCGGATAATGCAGCTTTTTAGTGCGTTACTGACAAAAGCGTGTTTTCTAGATATTTTAAACTATAATTTTTTATTGAACCGAGGATCACATATAGTTGTATTTATTGGCGTTCAGTTTTGCTCGCATTGATAGCATAAGGCATGTTTGTCATGTTAGCATTAAAACTATTATTTTTTATCTTATCTTAGAGCAGGAAACTGAGTCTTGGCTTGCAACAGAGAAGATCTTTTAGATGCACTTGAATCATCCTCTTACTTATTTATGAATATTATAAAAAATATAAATGAACAGAAAAATTGAATTTGCTGACCACAAAAACTGTGAAAATCAGAAACATAATATTCCATTTTTGTGAGTGAGTATAATAGTATATAATATTTACGTTTTTCACGCGCACGCCAAGGGCATAAGTGAACATGCGCTAAAAACCTTTCTACATGATACTAAAACACAATGTTTTTAAGTTCAGCGATATAAATGTTCTAACAATAATTTTAAATTTTTACCTTACTCTTATTCTTTCATAAATGTATAAAAACTCAAACCACTCTGTATGTGTACACTGATTTTTCAATATAAATATGTTGGTTAAACATTACTCACAAAATATTTTAATAAGGTCCTGCTCAGAATAAATACAAATATTTCGAGTACATCTCCGAGTTCTCCGCCCAGCTAATTGGGTTCGAGTAAACACGTTTATGAATGAAAATTCCAGGAGTGCGGCATCTGATTGGTTGTTAATCTGTGGCCATGTGGTCTATTAGTTCTTCTTTGGATGTTAGGTACTAAGCGATGTGTCCAGCGCCCATATTAACCGTTGTCCCACTTGACTTGTCAGCTGTTCACTAGGTTAACTATGGATTTTTCTTTGTCCACCTTGAAATATCTTTCTTTTCTACTCTTCTTTCTTTAACCTGCAGTTCTATAGGTACGATTCCCGAGATGACTCCTATGACTTACACACTTTCAGTTCTGTAAGCGCTGCACACTCTGAGTAATATCATTCTATGTACTCTCGTAAGTTTTTGCATACTCTTCTTGTTTTCGGTAATAGTGTATCAAGCTGGCGCATCATACAAAATCTGAGAACGAATAGTTAAATCTATCTATCTATTACAGACTAATCTAATATACCATTCTGTGAGCACGATGCCTCGTTAACGTACTCATTACGCTTATACATATTAAACCAGTGGCGTAACAAGACAACGTGGGGCTTTAGGAGATTTCATAAATCGTAAAAAGTATTGAAATCTTGTTTCAACAACCAAAATAGTTCCAGCAAATCAGATAGGTTTCACAAAAAACGAAATAAGGTTATATCAACCGTAATATATTCCATATAAAGTATAATAATAATTCTAATTACACCGACTTATGATTAGACGACTGACTGGTGTTACTTTTGTCTATAACTTAAAAAAAATTGTCTATACATGTTTTTTCAATTTTGCTTCGTTTTCCGCAGCTTTAGCTGCACCTGATTGGTATTGTAATTCATTTTATCATAACTAAAACGCTGAATACTCAACAAAATAAAATATAAAAACAGTATCACTGCAATTATCGTTTTAATCTAGCGTCTCACACAGAACACAAAAACATAGCATCCAAAACCACTCCCACATCTACAAATTTTGGGGCCCTAGGCGCGCTTAAGATTACGAGCTCCTATCGACTGTATCCCCTAAAAGCATTACAGGCAGTACAGGATTAATTATTTGTGCCCAAACGTATTTACGGGCCCCAAGCTCGTGAGAAAAAGTGACGACCAAAAAAGAAAAGTCCTCTTTTTCATATAGCGGATACTTGTCCCTTCCTTTATTATAATAAAATATAAAAATTACCTACTTACAGAAAAATTGAAAGAAGGGAAATTATATAAACGGTTTTGGTTGCAGCAAGGCGACGGCGGGCCCTTTTTCGACGGGCCCTAGGCCCGGTCCTAATGGGTAATCCAGTCCTGCCCAAAGCAAATAGCAAATAATTTAAAATAAATTATCAGTTCAGTAATTATTTTGCATCTTCGCGAAATTTTGCCCGATTGACCTTTATCAACGTAAAGCCGTTTTTGTCGTCTATCGATAAAAGCCGCTTAGTTTTGTAAATGTAATTTCCTTACTTTAATGTGAGCTTTTATAAAACGATAATTTTTAGTTCTATCGGTAGTTCTAATACGATAGTTTTTTTCTGTAGCCTTTAACCGGGCCGCCGGGCCCTGGTGCAACCGCACCACTCACACCGTTGTAGTTATGCCAGTGTATTAAAAAACTGCCAATATATTAACAATGACAAACTGCTATACAAGGTGACATTACATTAATCTTCATCGCAAAATAATGTATCAAGTAAACGTTATCTCTGTTCTTGCGCGTCCGCTCTACGCTGAATTTCGGTCACTTTGGGTTGGGATTTTAGTATAACCAGTATATAAATAATATATAAGCATATTTTATTATTTTCAAAGGATTTGTTTTTTGATTTTAATTTGTAGTTTCATCCTTGTGATATGAAGTATTAAAGTCAATAGGTATATTTTTATATCATGGAGTGTTAACTGTTTATTTATGTTTCCTTAATAAAAAGATTTAATACATTTACTGTAACTGTATTGTTTTACCTAACGCTGTGTCTCCTTCCACGCTAACGCGAACGAAATTTCTAAATGTTGGTTCATGCTAAAACCACATGTGACGTCATTATCGTTTACGCTGACTAATATAAACTACTTATATGTTTTTTGTCGAGAAGCCTGGTAGGACAGTGGTAGGGTCGACTCCCGACAAGGGCAAAAATTTGTTTTTCATTTTTTTTTAAATGTATAATTAATAAAAGTTTAGATTACTTATTCTCTTAATGTTATGATCGGCTAGGTTTGCTGTAAAGAAGGCGCCCGCCAACCGATTTCCGAATCTATATTAAAACAAGGATTTTTTTAAACAAAATCTATATTAAATATTTAGCACCAAAAATATTAAAAATAATAAATTACAAAGCCAGTTTTTATGACAAAAATACCAAGGTCATTTTAAATATAAATTTATGAATTTATAAGCTTAAAAACGAAATTTGTAAAAATGTGAGCCAATTTGTTCATTTACTTTTTTCTAATTTGCACGGAATAGGTAGTGTTTTGGTGACATATATAATCATAATCAACGAGCCGCTGGCTGCGATACTCGAAACCGCCGTTTAGTCACGGTTTCAACGATTCGAGCCTCCAAGCCGGGAAAAGTATTTTGTCACAGGTATCTGTAACAGGTATGGACTTGGAACAGGAACAGGACGTACCTGTTACAACAAAATACTGATTTTCGTCATCTATACTCTCTAGCGGGGTCGTTAGTTTCCAATCTGAGCGGTTGAGTCTCCCGTCATTTTTTCTCATGATCTACTACATTTCTTAAAAGCATTGCGGCAACGCTATGTGCGGCAGTTAACTGTTATAAGTGTCAAGTCCGCTCAGCTCAGCTCAGTTGTCAATGTCAGTTGTGTTGTGTGTCTTGAGTCGTTATGTGAGTTATAGCTTCTTGGCGACTATTTCATATTACGATAATTAAGATTTTTTTATTATAAAGAATATACCCCACGAATGGTAATTAAGTGTAATTAAAATCGTTCAGTTGTATTTCCAAAAAACCAATTAATAAATTTAAATCCGAAAATTGTATGTGTGTGTGTGTGTGTATACAAGGTGATAATCGATTCGTCCAACGCCAGTTTAGATCATAATTACAGATCAGTAATTGATCCAAGGTGTGTTTATTCATCGACACGAAAGTGTGCTGTGTTAGATATTGTTAAAACCAAAATTTTCTAAATCTTAAGGAATGACTTATTTAAGCCAAATTTCGGAAGTTTAGTTACAATCATAAATTAATTTGATAAAAGGTCGTTAAGCTCACCCTAGCCGATTTTAACGTTTTTTAATACACTACCATGTAGATTTTTGGGAGCTGATTACGTATCCAATTTTTTTCGGCTACGTCTCGTTCTCGGGTTTGGATTTATTCATTATCAAAACCTGTAACTACATGTCCAAGGTTTTTTTACTGTTTTACCATAAGAAATGTATATTATGAATAGGTAGAGAACAATTGAATCATCCATATGATACTTATTTTTCAATTTATTATGTTATTCTTGTATTAAAGCATTAATTAATCCCTGCTTAGACAACAGACAGTACATATATATTGCATAAATTGCATCCACTTGAATTGATCTGCCTTAAAGGAGTTTGAATGAAACCCGCATTTATCACATAATACTAGATCGGATGCATAAATCCAAAACTTGAGTTCACTATTGTATAACAAAGAAACAAACAGTGTAGAAAGAGATGTAAGTAATGGCAAAAAGACATTTTTAGAAGCATTGTTTCTCTAATCAAAACTTTAAAACTGTGGCCATTTTAATTTAATTATTGACAATAATTAAAACCACACAAAAGAATAAAAGCAGAATAGAAACAAACTTCGACTACAATAAAAAGTTAGGTTAAGACAAAAGTCGCGAAATTCTGGCTACCATACCTATTATTGCCAACTAAGAATTTTTTATAATCACGTTAATGGTGAGAGGCACACTTATTATTTAAACCCTTTCCAAAATTATAGCAGAAACTCCAAAACACTTTGATCACACCTACACAAGTGGGGACTTTCCAAACCTGACGATAAAGCATTTTCTTTTCCTAGTGATCTATTTAGTGCTCATCAGGTCAACTCTCACTTTATTGGGTCTGCGGTCTCTGGACTGGTGTATCGTAGCTATCTTGAGCAACTTCAACATTTTAGTCATCGCAATTGCAGATTCACATTTAGACCCTGCACTGTTGATCAGGTTAAATCATTAGTCTCAAGACAAAAATCACACACACCTGGCATTGACTGTGTTTCGGCACCGATCCTGCAGCTGTTTCTTGAAATCATCGCACCTCCTTTAACTCATATTATTAATGTATTCCTGCTGACCAGTGTTTGCTCCAAGGCTTAGAAGCTGGCATCTGTAAGACCCATTCCTAAAAAGCTCTCTGTGACATTGTCCTCTTTAAACAATCTTAGACCTAAAAGTCTTCTATTTGTTCCTTTAAAAGTTGCTGAAAGCATTTTATATGAACAACTGAGTGACTATTTAAATGATAATGAAATACTACCAGAAACCCAGTTAGGATTTTGGGACGGTAACAGCCTTGAGCCACTTCATTGATGAGTGCTTTGCAACAATGGGGGATAAAAAGATTGTTTCACTTACCGGCTTGGATTTGTCAAGGGCTTTTGACTCTGTTAGCTTTGAGTATCTTCTTGCTAAGATCAGGTACTACGGAATTGATGGCTATATTCTCGACTGGCTCAGGAGTTACCGTGTGGGGTGTAAACAGAGGCTTATTGTTATTGCTGATTTACAACATTCTCTTAAGACTTGCGGTATCCACTTTTATGCTGATGACGATCAACTCCTTGGTTTCTCACCGTCATTGGCTGCCATAGCATTATGGACTAAAAATAACTGTTTGACACTAAATCCTTGAAAGTGTCAACAGTTATTAATTGGCTCACCTCGTTTCTTGAAAGATGGTCATGGCCTGGGACTAAGCATCGATGGACAAGAAGGTCAGTGCTGTGAGAGTATAAAAAACCTGGGTCTAATCATTGATGCTAATCTCAAATTCGAGAAACAAGTTTCAGAGGTATGCCAAAAAGTTTATTATTCCTGAAAGAAACCAAAAAAAAATTTTTGTAAACTAAGATGTGGTCTATCGGCCCTGTTTGACTGGTGAGAGCTGCAAGGGGCTACATAGAATGCATTCGTTTCATCACTAAGGTTTCCATCACATCTCCCCTTTTTATAGGCACCTCAATCTGCTAAAACTGAATGTTGTTAATACTAGGACCCCTAAATACCTGGCTGATAAGCTGGTGAGAAGAAGTGATGTACACATTAGTTCTGTTCAACCTTCTCATACTTAGCTCCCTGCATTTTCAATCAGATCTCAAGTTTGTTCCCAAACGGGACATCTAAAGATTCATTAAAGGGAAATCTGAAACATGAGATTCTGCATAGTAGCACCCTCAAATTTTAATTTTAGTTTGTTTTAGTTCGTAATGTTTACTCTTACTGGGTGTTATTTATTTTTGGTTGGGCCTTGGTTTCGATACCACTGCTTTTAAGTGTATCCTGTCCTTTTGTGTACTGCTTTTAATTTAATTTTATATTTTGTGCAAAACAAATGATATTTGAATTTGAATACTATGATATGGTTAACTACATGTTTTTAATTTTTTTATTTATATTACATAAACAGAAACAATATGATGTAAGGAGAACACCATGTAACCTACTGACTAGTTACTTGATTAATAGAAGTCAGGTCGTGTTGGTTAATAATGGGATTAGGAGTAAGCTCTGAAATATTTGTATTGGAGACACAAGTCTTTGAAACCCTGACTGAAGGCGATGGCATAAGCCACTGAAAAATTTATAGAACAAGCACAAAAATATCTTGAAACTAAATACAATATTAATGAGACTTAATTAAGATTTAACAAAGAAGGAACTGACAAAACGAACAAATAGAAGACTATATATAAAACTAAAATATCCTTCAAGGAGAGAATGACTTTATGGTACAGTACATAAAATACATAAAACTAATGAATCAAAAACCATATTTGCTGAATCAGTGCCTTATTTAAGAGGGAGCTATTTCTATTGCAGCTAAAATTATAAAATAGTATAAATAAGGACCTTTTTTTTGGAATTATCATTACCTACTTGGGATTGTATAGGTATACCTTTCGAACCAAACTAATAATGTTGTAACTACATTGCACTATTGTGAGAATCAGAAAAAGAAACATGCTGTATAATTAATTTTAAGAAATCATGGTTCTTGGGATTAGACCATGTCAAACTGGAATTACTATTTGACATTCAGATCTCGTGAAGTAAAGATCCCTTAAGGTGCCTTGTGCAATTGAAGGTGAAATATCGGATAATAATTCCAGTCTATGTAATATGTTTATTTACTTTGTATCAGAAGTTTAACAGGCACTTTTTCTCCAAGCGAAAAATTTTAATCATAGAATTGAAATAAAATATAGTATTCTAAGTACATGGTGATTGAGTCAATTTTGACCACCCCCTTAACTTTCTTATTTTTATAGATAGAAAAATGATTGTTTCACCAAATTGTAGGGGATAAAATGTAGTTTATTGTGATATATAAAACTATTATACAAGGTGTTTAAAAAAAACCTCAAATGGCACACCTTGTATATTTATAGATACATTAAAAGAGCATTAATAGACCTTTTCAAAAATACCATATATGATAGGTTTTGCTTTGTTGTTTTTTGAGATATTTAAATATTAATTTTTTTACAATCCTATCCTTGTAAAAGAAATCAATAATTTTTGTTTTTAAAGATAGAGTGTGGACTTTTCATAATGCTTATCTAGTTTATTTTCTAATTAAGAAATAGAATTTTTTTTGATATTCATTTATTTCTGATCCTAATCAGTAATAAATTACTGTTATCGGGCCCTTCAAAAAAATTTTTTTTCATTAGGTACTCTTATTTGTAACTTATATATTAACTAGTAGCTAATAAGTATTAATTTTTACAATCATAGTATACAGAATTCTTGGCCATTTTTATACATTTGTAACAGCTATTTTGTGTTTATTAAATACTGTTTTAATTCAGTGCACATTTTATTAAAGTTTCCTATATCATATAATATTCTTTGGTATCCTGTTCACAGTCTCAGTACTCCTAAACAATGGAGAGTCTTGGGTTTTTTTGGTCCTGGCATAATTATTTCATGTATTTTCCTTGTCCCTAATGTCATAATTGTGGCAGTCCTTTACATGTTTAATTTTCAGATTGTTCTTCAGTGTTTCATTTTTAATAGCGTGTACTTGTTTGACTTGTTCCAGTGTTTTTAGTTTTTTAATGTTTAAGATGGATGTTTGAGACGGTGTATAAAACGAGTTATTAGTTAATATGGTTTTGAGCTTTTTTTTTATAGTGTTAAAATTCTTAATATTAGTAATATGTACAGGTAGAGAGTTAAATATTTCTAAAGAGCAGATCTCAGGCCCCTCCTGCATCCGTGTCAGTCGACAACCAGGGATATAAAGTCTATAAATGAGGCACTGCACTAAATATAAGCTTGTTCCTTTATAGATTAGTTTTTATCATAATTTTATTGTACTTTTAACTAAATTTAAATGTTGATTTGTTTTTTGTTTTATTATAATCTTATTGTCTTCAAGTTTATTTAGCTTTAGGTATTTCTAGTTTTAAGACTTATTGTGACATGATCCATACCCCAATTGGGGTAAACTAACTAACTAACATAAGGTTCAGGTCTCCCTATCTTAAATACTCATTGGTATGCTTAAAAACGTAGCAGGCACATTGCAGGATGTATAAATTAATAACAGTCAGTAGAGACTTGAAAGTCTCACGACAAAAAAACATTTTATCTTTAAACATAAGAACGTTCAGGGGGTTGAGTTGAGTTAATCACCCTGTACATTTGGGTTAACAAAACGCTTTTCTTGCCTTAAAACAAACAATGATGAAAAAAGCCTACCACTCAAGATCTTGATATGTGGACAAGAGATAAAACTATTCCCATTAATTTATAAGTCTTATCTGAGGTACTTACTTACTGAACTCTATTAGATTTCTTAGAAAGCCAATTTAGAGGTAGGAATTGTGTCAAAAAATGATAAGTCATGAAACAATTATTGATATACAGCTACATGCTTATAGTTAAAAATAAATTAATTTCACTTTATACATATTACAGAAGTTAAAAAAAATCATAATACTGTAATGTTATCCTCATAAAAATCAGTCAGGCTATCTAACCTCTAAGACAGAAATGCTTTGGCATTATTTTTTATTTGGTTTAAGGACATCTGTCGAAGATTTATTAGAAACTTATTCTATACTTTTAATTTTAGATGTGACATGTCTTTGAAAGTAGCTAACATTTGTTTGTTGCTCTTTTAAGTTGTTCTTAAACCTTGTGTTATACTGATGATGTTCTTATAAGTCTTAAAAAAAGAAGAAAAGTTGTTAACAACCAAGACTATAAAAAGTTAAAATTCCTTTATTTTTAAAAATATCCCTACAACTTTTCCTATCCCCATTTTAAAAATGATTATACATTTTTTAGTAGCATGAAAATTTGATTTGATTCCACAAAGTTTCCCCAAAATATCACATAGGTGACCCTACTGCCTCCCAAAACTATTTGCAACCAGTCTTAATGCAAACTATTTAAACTTATTGAATGTGAATCATGGAATGTTTTAAATGCAGTGAGAAATTCAAATTAAATTTATTATTAAAAAGCAGGTCAGGCTGTATAACATAAAATCTTATGACTAATTTTATTATAACATACTAGTAGATATAAAGTACAAATAAATACAAGTGGATTTCTATAAAACAAATGAAGAAAATACATATTTAAATGAACTCTTCATAATTGTAGTGCGCAGATTTTTCTAGGAAGTTTTTCAGTAGTTGAAGTAGGAAGAATATATCCAGATAAGTGGAACCTGAATAATCTTAGAGTATTATACCATGCCCAATACGGCTCTCAAAAAGGGCAAAGTATAATTGTTGTGCAGCTGCTTGGCTTACTTAGTTCATGGTCTCATTAATCCAATTCCAAATTGTTCTGTATTGTTAATCTTAGGACTTTATATTCATTTACTATTTGAACTTGATGTTTGTTTATTTTGACATATAGTTTGCTTCCAATTCGAATGTTCATGGCCATACATTTTGACTTTTTAGTGTTTAATGATAACTTATGAACTTCAAACTAGTTTTTCACTAAAGTCAGGTCACAATTTACCTTATTTTGCAGCTCTTCCCCATTTTTAGCGAACCACATAATCTTTGTATTGTCTACAAAAAGGGGTGAAACAGGTATCAATTGGCAAAGATAGTAAGTCATTTATGTATATTAGAAACAGAAGAGGTCCTAGTGTGGAGCCTTTTACTACTCCAATATTTGTTTCTCCCATTTGTGATCTGAAGACTTGGTTGTTAGTAATTTATACCAGTTGCTTTCTGTCTTCCAACAACTTTTTATCCAAGAGTTTATTTTTTCTCTGAAGCCATATTTTTCAAGCTTGCCCAATAATATTTTACGATTGATGCAATCAAAAGCCTATTCCAGATTGAAGAACATTATCAGGTAGCCTTGTGACAATTTTAGAAGGGTCTTTCCCTGCTTTGTTTGTATTGGTTTGTTTTTATTATGTGGTTTTCATGTATAAACAACATCCTCCTATTTTTTATAAGCCTCTATTAACTTGGATAATAATGCCTCCTTTATCAACTGGTATTATTTTAGCCTCTTTGAGACATTGAGGAAATAATCCAGATGTAAATGATGTATTTTTTTTTAATTATTAAGCTTTTAAATTTACAGTATTGAAATGTAATGAATAATTTATTTAGGGTTAAAAAACCATTACAATAGCTTAACTTGATAGTGACAACAGGTTTTAGAAAAAAATAATTCGAATTATTTGTCAGTTTAATTTCCTACAGTTAAGTAATTTATTTAAACATTCAATGATAAATAGGAGCCTGACTTAAGTATGATACCACTATGATCTATATATACATGTATACACGCTCAAAAACTTAGACAATTATAAAAGTATAAGTATTATTTAATTCATTTATTCACCACAATGGTGCAATACAATATACATAAGTTTCGTCAGTTAAAACAAATTGAAAGAAAAAACAATGTAAATGTTAAAATACTATCACTCAGAGCTCCAACAGCCAGGATCGAGATCAGTCGGTCAAAACCGATTCTACACTCGAAAAATTCCTGCAGGGAATAGAATCTGTGTACTTTAGTAAGTAAGACCTCCTTCATCAAGACTGCTATCACTGCCCTGGGGCACTCCCCTCTTTATCTCTTGCAGGTCTGAGCTCACCTCCCATTTTCTGTTTGCAACACCACTTTTTGTTTTCTGTCTTCCAAGTATGACATTAACTACTTCAAGGGTTGCCCTCTCACCCCTAATGTAAAAAGTTTTTTTCTTAATATGTCATAAAAGCTCTTGAGTAATCAAAATACAAACTCATAACCAAAAGTCTTTCTTCCAAGCTTTTAACAATACAGTTTCCTGAAGCTACAATCGCATCTTGTGTAGACCTCCCCTTTTGAAATCCATATTGAGCATTAAAAAGTACGTTATTTTTATTTGAAAATGTAATTAGTCTTATATGGAAGGCCTTCTCATAAATCTTTGCGAATGCTATGAGGAGTGAAATGGCTCTGTAGTTTTCGATTTTTTCCTTTTCACTTTTTTTGTGGATAGGTTTTACAATATTTTAAGCTTATAGGAAAGCAATCCTCATCAAAGACTCATTAATCAGGTATGTCAGGATTGGTGCAAAATAATCAGAAATGTTCTTAAGCAGAGAACAAGGTATTTCATCATGACCTGAAGAATCCTTAACAGATATTTCTTTTATCAACAATCTGATCTCAGAAACATCGACTGGTGAGAGATACTTTGAAGAGGGAGAAGTGATTAAACGAGAACTATCAACAGTATAACTTGAAGAATCCAATTCTAGAGTCCAGAAAATAATAATTAAAACTGTTAGCTTCATCTTTGTGTTTTATTTCTTTGCCTACCTTATCAAGAAATATGCCAGGATAAGAGGGTTTTTTGTTTTGATTACTTTCATTTTTTATTATATTCCAATAAGTTCTTGTTTTATTATTACTATTGATATATAAATTTTCATTGTACGAATATTTACAGTTTATTATGTTTTTCTTATGTTCCTTTAATCTGAGTTTGTAAAAGTCTAGGATTTTGGTTTTCCCACTATGTTTACTTAATCTAAAAAGTTCACGAAGATTTTTTCCCTCGTTTATAATATCCTGGGTGACCCACTTATTTTTCTTCATTTGAACACCATATTTTTTTAGTTCTAGTGGAAAAGCCTTTGAAATTATGTCTAGGAATAAATTTGAAAAGATGTCAAATTTCTCATTCGCATCAGATTTCTTATTGCAAAGGAGGCACTATTCAACTTACTTGCGACATGGTTCATGTGGTTGCACCATGTTATGTGTGGATCTAGATGTAATCCTAGAAATTTAAAATTTGTAATCCTATTTACATGTTTGCTGTTTAATGACAAATTTGGAACCTGAGGCATATCTTTTCTTATACAAAATGTCATAAAGCAGGTTTTGCATTCGTTGACAATAAGGCAATTTTTCACACACCATAAAGCAAAAGAACATAGTTTGATGTATCCAAGCCCTCATAAACAAAATTTAATAGCTCCAAAGCAGCTGTAGAAGTGGAGCAATCTTTTCTAAAACCATGTTGTTTGTTACTTATTAATTTTTCTGCATTTAAGAAGTTTTCTACCTTGCATAAAACTACTTTTTCAAAAAGTTTAGAAAAGGTAGACAGGCCCATAATACATTGATAGTTTTCTGTTTTTTCCCTTTCACCCGTTTTATAAAGTGGAATAACTTCCCCTACCTTCAACTCATGAGGGAAGATAACTTTTTCGAGGGATAAATTAAAGATATAGCATAATGGGTGTTTATTATAATCCCATATTTTTTCTAATGTCCTAACTGGGATGTCGTTTTTTACCAGTTTTAAAGCTGAATGGAGATCGTGCACATTCAGTTAAAAAAATTCACCTGATATGAAATTCACTGGTTGTACAATTTGAAAAATCAATATTATGTTTACCCAAAGTGGTTGATATTAGGTTTTCTGCCCTTGTTCAGAATATTTGCAGAATTCTTCACATATCAGAGAGATATTTATTATGTAATTATTGTTAGATACTAATATTGTGGCAGAGCACTTTTTTACTCTTCCTAAGTTAGTATTTATTACTTGCCAGATCGTTTTAGAGTTGTATGAGGAGTCTAAAATTTTTTGTTTATAGAAATATGATTTTTCTAGAGCCAGCAGTCCATAAACTAGTTTTGTTGACTGAGTGTATAAGTTTTTTGACTCCGGTGTGTTTCAAAATCTGCATAACCAATAAAGTTTTTTAAATTTTCGCTCTGTTTAATTAGGTCTGGGTTTATTCATTCTTTATCTGGAAGAGCGGTCTTTATAATTAGTTTTTTTTAGGGGACAGGCTATATCTAAACAATGTAGAAAATTGTGCCAAAAATAAGTCTATGATTCATTAACATCTGTAGTATTATATAGATGACTAAGGTCTGTTCTAGATAAGTGATAATTTAGTTGAAAGATGTTTTGAGAATCAAAGAACCTTTTAAAAATATATAAATTGGAAAATGAGGGCTTATTCAGAGGAGCATTCAAATGAAATATTATTCTTTGTGCCATATGATCTGCGATGCTCGCTTTAAAGTTGATTGCATTAAAGTTTGGGTGATTTGCAATTATATAATCTAATGCTGAGGGGGTCTGATTCGAAACTACTCTAGTTGGTTTAACCGGGAGAATTGATTTTAGGTTGAAACTTTCCAGCAAGGCGAAAAGAACAATAGATTTTTCTGGTGATTCGATTAAATTATTAATGTTAAAGTTGCCACAAATTAGAATATATTGATTTTGTGACATCACATGACATAGTGTTGAATTTTATTAATTAATTTAATTTACTAGGGATGGTGTAAATACAGTTGTGTCTTTGTTTAGGTTTTTTCCAACCTTCTTCATTTGCTGCAACGTTTTCGCCATTTGATAGATCTTGAATTTCTTGTATTTTTTGGATGGTTTGGGCTTCAATAATTGCTAAATTTACTTGGGATGGTGTAAAAACAGGAGAGTTTTCCTCATTTGTTTAATGTTAAATCATTAACTAGGCACCAATTTACAAAACTATCCAGATCCTGCTGCAGCCTTTCACAATCTTCTAGTGAATTAATTGTCTTAAACAATTTGGGGTCATCTGCATAAAGTAAAAGAGAGCAGTTAAATAGAATAGGGGAAAGATGTGCTCCCTGAGGCACTTCAGAATGAACCAGAATTTTGGAGGAGAGAACATTATTTATTCTAATAATCATCTTTCTGTCTGATAGATAACTTGAGATCCACATTCATAAAGGACCATAAAAACCCAGAGCTTCAAGTTGTTTTATTAATATTCCATTATTAACCCTGTCGAAAGCCTTAGAGAAATCTGTATAGATGGAGTGAACATGATCCCGAGTCTCCAAGGCACCTGACAAGAATTCCTCATATCATAAAAGATTTGTTATGGTGGAACGCCTGAATAGAATCCATGCTTCTCTGTGTTCAATACATTGTTTACCAAGGGGGATATTTTGTCCACCACTATTAACTCCAGGACTTTACTTATTATAGAGAGCTTAGAGATACCTCTGTAGTTTTCCACATTTGATCTGTCTCCATTTTTAAAAATAGGGCTGACAAAACATGTTTTCCATTTTTTGGGAAAGATTTCCGTTGATAGAGATGCATTAAATTTCTTTCAAGAACAGTTGACAGAGTACATCTACACTGCACTAAGATTTTCCTGGGATCACCGTCTGAGACCATACCAAGATTGCATTGAAGACATTAATCGGTTTTATTTGTAAAAGGTTCAAATCTAGTGTTCTATCGTGGATGTAATGTAATTCTGGGTGATCATTTTCAATGGTATTTGTTGAATCATTGAACACTGAGCCAAAAAACTCAGCAAAATAACTGGCAATTTTTTTGGGCTTTTATGAACTGGAACCTTTAAAAGACATTAAATTAGGGAGAATGTGAGACCCTTGTTTTTCGTGAACATATTTCCAAAACTCTTTGGAATAATTTTTTATTGAGTTCTTGATATGTGCAATATGTTCTTGATGAGATATTTTAGAAAGGTACCTACATTCTTTCCTTATGTGGAAAATACTGTATAATGGGACCAATTATTGGTCATTTTGTATCTTTTATGGGCTTTTTTTTAAATTAATCAATCAATCAATCAATCATTGATTGATTGATTGATTGATTAATATAGAGTAGTCACAAAACAAATTTTGTCTCAATGCTCGAATCTTTTGACCTAAATCAATCAATTTATGTTAACACAGAAAACATATGACATATGACATAAACGGTAATGATGTTGACAAACAATGGAACACATTTATGAATAATTCTATTATTCTTTTCAATCACTGTTTCCCTCTAAAACCAATTAAAATCAAAACTAAAAATAAAAAATTGAATGATCCAAGAGTTGACGAGTGCAAAAAAAGATTAGACATTTTATTAACTTTATCGCGTATAGATAATAATTTTAAAAAATCATACAACAAAACAAACGAAGAATATGACAATTTGTTACGTGTGGTGAGGTTAGAAGAATATGAAACAAGATTAGTATCGTCAGACAATAAAAGTAAGTGTATATGGAATATATGCAGACATAACTGGACAGGCTCAAGATCTAAATATCGATATTAGAATTAAAGGCAACCTGGATCAAATACCTGACCTCTATAATAAATAAATAAATAAATAAAAATAGCTATCCTTGTAATTTGCAATGTTCTATGTTATCAATAATTCGTTTAAACAAGGCATTTTTCCAAATAATCTTCAAATAGCTCTAATAAAACCATTATTTAAAAAAGGGGACATCAAATTAATGGAAAACTATAGACCAATAAGCATCGTACCATCCTTTTCAAAATTGTTTGAACTATCGATGTGTCAAAGACTGATAAAATTTATAAACGAATGCAATATACTTAATATAAATCAGCATGGATATACCGCTGGCAGGTCAACACATACTGCATATTTTAGATAATATTCAGTCGGGGAATTTGGCACTTGGGGTATGTTTAGATTTGTCTAAAGCGTATGATTGCATTGATTGTGACTTACTTTTAAAGAAATTGGAATTGTATGGTGTTAGAGGAAGAACATTAAGTTTATTCGAATTCTATTTAACAAGAAAAAAAAACAAAAAATTAAGGTAACAAAGAATGGCAAAACTTATTACTCTAATATAATGGAAAACAAAGTAGGTATAGCACAGGGAAGTATAGCAGGTCCAATACTATTTATAATCTTTCTCAATGACCTTGATTTCATAGCGGAACATCCAAATGAGTTTTTAACTTGCTATGCAGTTGACACTAATCTGGCGGAAAAGATCTTGCAGGTTTGCTAACAATGGGAACATCATTTTTCGAAAGAGCTTGTACTAGGTTTGCTGAGAATAGGTTATTTTTGAACAGTAATAAAACAAATATTTTACTTTCCAGAACAAAACAGTCAAGAATAGAAAAACCGCGGGTAATATCTTTGGTAGATTCTGATCTGGAGGTAGTAGAAAAAATGGACGAATTTTTAAATTGGTCTTATAATATTGAACAGCTGACACATAGATTAAACTCCGTTTGTTATGGAATCAGGGTGGTTGGGAGGTATATGAATGAAAAAAGTTTAAAAATAATATACTATGCTAACTTTGAATCTGTTTTGAAATATGGAATCATATTTTGGGGAGCTAATAGCTTAATACAAAAATTGTTTGTTGTTCAGAAACGTGTACTTAGAATTATTGAAAAAATGGTGTTTATTGAAAGTTGTAGGGGTGTATTTAGAACATGTAGAACTTTGACTTTAATAACAGAGATTTGTTTGACTTGCAAACATCACATGATTACAACACAAGGACTGTGAACGTAAATTATACATGTCATCAGTTAACTTTAACTCAACATAACACATTATATGTGCCTAAAACTTTTCAATGGTTTACCTGATAATATAAAATGTATTGAAAGCAAGAAATTGTTTAAAATAAGGATTAAGGAACTATTAATTAACTTAGAACCATACTGTATTCAGGATGATATCAGATAAGCATTTTTGGGTGAGCAATTTTTGTGTGTTAATTAGATGTAATACAGTTCTTGTTTTTATGACGCTATTTCCTTTCATGGTTGTATGTTTTTGTGTGCCTTTGGTACAGGTTGTATGTTAAATATGATTTAAAATAAAGATTATTATTATTATTATATCATTATTTTATCATTCTGTTTTTTATATCCCCACAAAATAAATAACAATCAAATAAATCTCTCAAAATGGCTAGTATACATCAAACACCTACTCATACTCGTACTTATTTATTTCATGTTAATTACACAAAAGGTTTACACACATCAAATTATAAATTCAGAACTAGTCCTACTTGTTGAAATGTTTAAAAAGTTACTAAATATACACATTATACTAGTTAAGATAATAAATATTGAAATTATTAACAAATACTAAGACAATAGCAAATACTAATTTACCACAAGAATAGCCCTAACACTGAATGACATTAAACAACAGTATTAAAATAATAGCCTAGACATTATACAGTTCAAACAAACAAACAAAAATTTTAAAATCTGAATGTTAAAAAATCATGAAATGAATAGAAATAATGCTTGACTAAAATGTGTTTTACTTTCCTGTCGAATTGATTAAAATCTAAGCTTTTGATATTTTCTGGTAAAACATTAAAGAACTTAATTGCCCAATATCCAGGCCCATCTTGATATTTCTTCAGATGCCAGCAGAGAGGCACCAGATTTTTTTTTCCAAATAATGATTTATTAATGAATATATAAAAAAAAATTCAGAACACATAGTAAGTATACATAGTACAGTATACAAGCACTGGGCTATGTAGGTCAAACACTTAATATTGCACCAATTGTTTGAAGTTAAATATTGTATATATAAACCAAATATAATACATTTACTTTCTACATAAAACAAAAAATCAAAAATTACACGATTCACAAGTAAAACATATAGCAGTCAATTATTAGCAAATAAATGTCTCTTTAGTGCAGGCTTAAAATGATGGGGTCGCAGGGACTTCAACTGAATAAGAAGGTCGTTGTAGTGTTACAAACCTTCTGTGAGTATACTTCTTTGGCCAGTCATTATTCTTACAGCAGCAGTTCTGAAGTTTCTGTTATTGCGGGTGTTACAGGTATGTATTTGGTTGAATGGAACAAATTGCCATGATGAATGAACGTCATTTTGGGAACAGTGATGAATGAAAACACATGTTTGAAAGATGGATAAAGAAAGAATATCAAGAATTTTGTTGAGGCGATAGAGTAAACTGGTTGGATAGCAAAAAGGAAGGTTGAGGACTTTTTTAACAGCTCTATTTTGCAGGACCTGTAAAGGTTTTAATTTGATTTGAGAAGTTTTGCTACACATAAGGTTTAAATAAGAGATATGGGAATGAATCAATGAGTTATACAGAAATTTTCGCTGGGTTAATGGAAGAATTCTAGCAGCTCTGCTAAGAACTCCCACTGTTGGAGAGATTTTTTGGCACAAGTGCAAAATATGCTGTTCCCAGGTGAGTCTTGAATCAATGTATAATCCAATGTATTTAATGCATGTGGACTTGTTCATCTGGGCTCCATTTAAAGTTAACTGCATGTTATTCCAATCTGGTTTTCTTGATATAATCATAAACTCTGACTTTGTAGTGTTCAAGGTTAGTTTATAGAATTTGAGCCATTCTGAGACCAGTAACAAATCATTCTCGATTGCCATCTTTGTTTCTGCCAGATCAGTGCCAAAATATGTAAGGCAAGTATCATCTGCATACAACTAAAGGATTCCCTCTAGTATTTTTGTCATTCTAAAATTATTTGTCATTTTATTTATATATAGGTATCTAATTGTGTACTTTAGTCTTAGTTATAATTTTTGACAAAACCTTGGTCATATGTAAATGATTTTATGGAAGAATAAATTGTTATTATTATTATTATAGATTAAGATGTGATAGTGAGTTTATGTACATAAGAAATAATGTTGTACCCAATATGGATCCTTGTGGATCACCATGGGACAAGTCCTTTATTTCACTTGACATACCGTTAATACTAACAAGCTGTGTACGGGCATTTAAATAATCCCTAAACCAATTCAAAGCCACTCCAGCTACACCAGCATGCTCAAATGTAGAAATCAAAATAGTGAGGTCAACGAAAACCATACTGCCCACTGTACCAGAAATTTTTTAAGTTTAGATAAGAAACAAGTCTTTTATTGATACATTTTTTTATAATCTTTGATATAGTACTGAGTAGGGATATCGGGCGGTAATTGCTTGGACAGGCCACACCTCCTTTATGTAGGGGTATTATTTTCGCGTTTTTTAGTCCATTAGGTAGTGAATCAGTTTCAAAAGAAAGTTTATTAAGTTACAAAGAATAATAGACATCTCCTCGCAGAACTCCTTAAGGATAACCCAAGTGACTGAATCTGATCCACAAGTTTTTCTAGACTTAAGCTCAGTGATTAACTGTTTTATTTCCTCTGTTGTGGTAAATTCCCACTGATGTAAGTAATGAGAGTGACTTCGGGTTTCACATAAGTTGAGGTCGGAATGTTTTCTGCTAGTGTTCTGCCTATCTCCGTGAAATGTATGTTTAGATGATTAGCAATTTCCTTAGGATTGTCTATAATTTCATTATCGACCTCAAGTTTGACAACTTCAACTGAATTTTTGCTTTTTTTTTTGGTATGTATAACTTCATTCAGTACAGACCACATTCTTTTGGAATTACCAGCAGCTTCTTTAATTTGGTTCTCATAAAATTGCCTTTTTGCTAGTAAGGTTCTTTAATGGTATTCTGAGTGTTTTTGTATTTGGTTGGAAAAAAAAACTATTTGGAAATTGTGTCTTTTCTTCTCTCTCTGTCTCTTCTTATTATTAATTGATGTAGTTGTATGTTAAACCAAGGAGCAGATTTACGTCTGAAACGATCCCTCACTGTTCTGTAAGTGATATTTTCTTGAAGGACTCTAACAATTTGATCACATAAGACATTTGGATCATGCCATGTCGAGTTTATTATATTATCCAAACCTATTTTACATGTTTGACTGTTTAAATATGCGTAGCTATAAAACTTTAGCCTGTTGTTGGGAATATGTAATTGTGTTTATTATATATTTGAATTCTATGATCACTTATATCGTAGTCCAGTGGTCTCCAACCTTTTCAAGGTGTTGAGCTACTTTGACAATTTAGAAATAAACCTACCCTACCTACTTGTAAGCAGCGTTTAAGCCAGCCTAAATGATATAATGCACAGTTTTATTTGACATACATGTTTTTATGTAATTAATAACTACTTAACTAATGCTAATACATACCTACCAACAGTAGGGGTGTAAAAAATAAACAAAATTTTCATATAGCCATAATGGCATGTCACATTCGTCTTAATAAAAGTAAACAAAACATTATAATTAAAATTTTAAACAAAAACATCTAATAAAAATGCGCGCGTTCAATGAGAAGGTTGACACTCGGACTCATCGATAAGTTTTTTTATGTTTGCATTGTAATTTAATACAGCCATTCGAACACAATTATACAAATATTCATCTGTAAAGCGATTGCGGTATTTGTTCTTAATAAACTTCATATTGGAAAAAGAAGATTCACACAAATAGGTTGAAGTAAATAACGCTTTCACTTTTAAGGCAACCCGACAGAGAACGAAATATTTGTCAGTGCTTAGTATAGGCCAGATACATTTTCTTCTTGAAACTAATGATTTCAATGCTAAATCACTTTGAAATGCAATCACTTCCAGTTAAGTTGCAGCGATGTCTTCGCCAAAGTTCTCCATAACACAAGTTGCAAGCTGTTGGATATCAATTTCCATGAAGGGTGAAACCACAAATTGAGCCACCAATGCCATGTTGTTGAAATCCTTAAACAGATTTTGAAGTTATCTTTCAATTTAGAAGCTATTTCTACATGAGATTTACTGTCATAGGGTTCTATTGGATTTTGAGATATCTTCTCTGGAAGAACAGGAAAATGCTTGACATCACGGTTGATTAGGGTTTGTTCCCAAAACTAAAGTGTTTTTATCAATGCATTTATATCGAAAATCATTTCTGTCAGTTCTTTATCTCTTCCCTGAAGTTGCAAATTGAGTTCATTAATCTTAAGTCTGTAATGTCCACAAGAATCCCAAAATCTTTAAGCCAAATTGAATTTCGGTTCGCCGTGATGTTTGAAAAATTTAACAATAACAGGGTTCATTAAAACGTGTTAATACTTGTCCTCTATTTAGCCATCGCACTTCAGAGTGAAGAAGTAGATCCCCATAAGGACAATCAATTCATCAGCTAAGATTTTGAATAATCTTCTTTGTAATGCGTGAGCTCTAATCTTGTTTACAATTTTTACTACCAATTTCATGACGTTTAGTTTTAAAAAATTTCAACATAATGTTTGTTGATGAATAATGCATTCCTAACACAGAAATTGTGGCAAGAGTTCATCTTTACGACAAAATGCTACCAGACCCTTATCACAACCCACCATAGCCCCATCAGTTGTCAAGCCTATCAATTTTGAAATTGAAATTTGCTCAGATATAAAATTGTTTTAATGAGAAAACAATTCCTGTCCAATGATATATCCTTTCAGTGGAATAAACTTAAAAATATCTCTTTGTTTAATCATAAAATCACTAAAAACAATCCTGACGAACACAGCAATCTGGGAGAAGTCAACCACATCTGTTGATTCATCCAGTTGAAGAAAGAAATAAACACAGTTATCTAAGTCAGTTTTTAACTGTGAAAAAATATCCTTGCTCATTACTTCCACTCGTCTCTTCAATATATTAGCAGAAAGTTGTATAGATTTTATTACTGAAACTATCTCGTCTTTATTTTTAAAGTTTGAAAATAGGGAATCTGCAGCTTCTAAAAACGCCTGTTTTATCATTTTCCCGTCTTCATACGGTTTCTTGTTTGTGCAATCATTTGGGACACACAATATGATGGTGATGATATTGACTGTTGTCCAATTAACTGGTTCTTTAATTGTTTCAATTTTTCTTTTCTGCTGGCAGCATGTAATGGGAAATATTTTTCAAAGAATGTACACTTTTATGATGCCTCCCAAAATTTCCTTTTTTAGCAACCAAAACACAGGCATTACATAACAAATATACATTTTTACCTTTAACTTCTGTAAAAAAATACTGTTCTTTCCATTCCGAATGAAAATTTTATGTCTTTACTTTCTTATTACTGCTTGCCATAATCTATTTTATTCACTCTGTGTACTAACACGACTAATGCCTTTCAGTTTTAAACTGAACACGTACCCCCGACAATTTATGGCGTTCAAAGCAATCTAGATCGTTCTCGTGTTCTCAAACATTCACGTGATGCTGGCGCTCTGGTCAATTCTGGCCGCTGCTTGTTTTCATATTGTGATTTTTTTTTCAAAATTTATGGACGGTTCTATGATTTTTACAAGATATATTGTGAACTACCAGAAATATCTTCGCGAGCTACTGGTAGCTCGCGATCGATGGGTTGGCGACCACTGTCGTAGTCAATAAGAGCCAAGTTATTCAATTTTCCATCAACATTTGTTAGAACATAGTCAATCAAACTCCTAGAATTTGCTTGCACTTTTAGGTTAATGAGACCCATTGAGTGAATTAAAGTATCAAGTGAAACTTTATGATGGTCATTCAGATCCAAAAAGTTTATGTTTAAATCTCCCAGAATCCAGACCGATTTATGAAGATTATTTATGTGTTCCAATTTCTGCTCAAAGATATCAAGAAATAGATTTCTGTCGAAGTCCTGAGGTTGATAAATGGCACCTATAATGATATTCTCTACTTGTAGAAACAACATAGAACATATGCCACATAACATTTTACAGAGATTAGTAGATCTCTGTAAAATCATATTTTTCCTTGATTAGAATTCTAACTCCACCACCAATCTTATCCCTTGATTCAAAGATTAGTAGATTGTAGCCTGGCAAATTGAAATAACACTCTTCCCCTGGTATTAGGGTGGTGTACTTGGTCGTGGGTTTGAAAATTGTTTCTCTTAACAAACAACAGATTCTCCAGGATATACAGTGAATTGAACTCCCAAAGATGAGAAAGTCCCCCTGCAGTCATCCCTGTACCCCAGCCTCGTCATTATTCTTACAGCTTTTCTCTGCAGACCAAACGATCTACGAGCCCTCGAGAAGTGTCTTCAGGCGAATATCGCGTAGGAAATATGTGAGTGGAAAATAGCAAAGTATGCCATTTTTAAACCAACAAGATTTCTTAAAGCACATAATCCTTGCGCTAATTTTTTGGCGACTTCACTGGTGTGGACATTCCATTGTAATGTTGGATCAAGAGTTACTCCCAGACCACACCCCTCAAGGTCACACAATGAAAATATCATTCGCTTCGTTTTATTCGCATTAAGAAGCAGCTTATTTGTGCAGAACCAGAGCTCGGCTTTCGCCTGTGCAGCCACAGACCCATCCTGCGCGCTTACTAGCCTATCCCCAGTAAAGGAGATAGTGGTGTCATCAGCAAAGAGAGTGTAGTGTGGGGTACAGTGTACTGGATCCTCTATTAATGGTAAGTCATTGTTGTATAAAAGAAACAGGATTGGGCTCAGAATTGAGCCCTGTGGGACACCAATGCCCACCCCTTTCTCCACCGAAGCCACCCCACCTGTGTTATATGGTGAAGAGAATGCCTCACAGTCTGAAATCTGTTGTCGAGATATGGGCTGATGCTACCCCCACTAAAATTGTAAGCATGAAGCTTTTGCAGGAGGATGCCATAATCCACAGTCAAATGCCTTGCTCAAATCACACAGAAGAACCGCAGTGTACTGCTTCCTGTAAAAAGCCTCCATAATGACTGAGATCAAGTCCAGAATACCCAAAACAGTGCTTTTACCCTGGCGAAAACCAAATTGATACCTTGAAAATAAACCATAGTTTTCAGAAAAAGTTGTTAGTTTTAAGGCCATGCCTTTTTCAAATATTTTGGATACTATGAGTAGGAGTCATATCGGCCTAGAATTTTCAGGGAGATCAGGGTTTTCTTTTTTAATGATTGGTATCACTATGGCTTTTTTCAGCACATCAGGGAATATGTTGTGTTTAAAGCAGTTGTTTATTAATTTAGTTAAAGATATCAGTATAACATTTTTTATAGCTTTAATTAATTTTTTATGTAGACCAAAAATATCCTTACTATTTTTATTTTTCCTGCTGTTCGTTACATCACGGACCTCATTGAATGTAACTTCTGAAAAGGAAAATTTATTAATTGGAGGAACAACTGAGTGCAAATAGTCAATGGAATTTATGCTACTGTCTGGGATATTCTGCGCTATGCTCTCAGCAATGTTAGAAAAAAAGTTGTTAAAATCATCAGGTGTCAATATAGTGCCTGGTGATGAAATCTGTGTCTTATCTCTATGTCCGTTTATGATGTTCCAGATGGTTTTGGTTGGGTTACTAGAGTTATTAAATTATTGTTTGCGGCAATTTTAGAGTCCCTAATCATATTCTTGTACAGCATTCTATATCTCTTACATTCTTCTTCACTCACACATCCATACTCTCTGTTTAAGTCTCTTAGAGTATTCACCTGTTCACGCATAGCTCTCAATTCCTCACCAAACCATGTGATATTATTGACCTGGTCAGATCTTACCTTAAAAGTTCTGTCTGGAAATGAGTTGAGGTAGGCCTGTTCTAAAATTTGAATGAATTTATTACATTGCTGGTTGACATCAAGGATGCCCGAAGTCACAAATTCCCAAGACTTACCAGCTAAACTGTTGTGAAATGCAAACAGGCCCCTTTGCATAATAGGTCTGCATACTTTTTTACCATAAATAAAATTAGATGCTTGCTGAAGGAGAAAATGGACAATTAAAAAAAAATAAAAATAAAATAATCTTTATTGTATAACACAAAATAGTGTCTATACAAAGGTGAAAAGTACCGAAAAAAATCGTATTTGATAACCACCCTACAAAACTAAGAAGGTAAATTAAGAATTTGTAGTAATGCGAAAACAGTTTACAAGAAAGGTGACTAGTACAAACATGTTTCTTAACATTAAATTTAAACGAAAGTACATTTAACACTTTAAAATTACGCGCAAGAGAGTTATATATTGAAGCAGCCAAATACAGGAAGCAGTTCTTAAAAATTTGAGTTCTATGTTTTGGAATAGAAATTACATCCCTGAAACGAACATCCACCTGATGAATATCTCCTCTAACAATTATAAACTCAGTTAGATATTGAGGTTCTTTGATCTCAATTGCGTTATAAATGATACAACTCAGGTGAATGTATCGCCTCTGTGCCATATGACTAACGTGATCCCTCATGGTAAGATTTCGCCCAAACCTAACACAGGAATTCTGCAATTTCTGTATTCGATATTTATTGAATTTAGTAAGAAAAGGGCTATAAACAACATCAAGGTAATTGGGTATTGAAAGAACCAGGCTCTCAGTTAATATTTTTTTAGTTTTAGAAGGAAGAACAGTACAATATTCATATAATGATTTGAGCCTGAAATAAGACTTTTGACAAGTAATGTTAACATGTTTATTAAATGTAAGCTTGTTGTCCATAATTAACCCAAGATTTTTTACTTTGTTGGACCATTCTACCGTTCTATGACCCAATTTAATGTTCAGATTAGATTTGTCAATGTCATTACGTGAATAAAGAATTGCCTGTGTTTTGTCTGGATTTATTAGTAAAGAATTTCTCTCAGCCCACTGCGATATACTCAGAAGATCTTTGTTAATTAAATCCACTGCGCCAGACAGAGAGGAGATCGATGCAGGTAGGTAAATCTGCAAATCATCAGCATACATGTGATATCTAGAGTAATGTATGTGTTGTATCAGATCAGCCCTAAATATGGTGAAGAGAAGAGGCCCCAAGATAGACCCCTGTGGAATACCCCGCTCCACCATCCTCCAATCTGATATTATTTCCTCACCATCCTGCCTTAACCTAATAGCCTGTTGCCTACTGTGAAAATAGCTATTAAACGATCCCTTTGCATTGATTTTATAATGTGTTAATTTAGCCAATAGTAAGTTTACATTGAGACTGTCAAAAGCCTTAGTCATATCAATTAACGGACAAGAGCTACCCATATCAAATGTCATTGTGATGTCACTTGTTATTCTTAAAAGTGCTGTGGTACAACTGTAATTTGACCTAAATCCAGATTGAAATTTTGGAATTACATTTTTATTTTGTAAAAATTCAATTATTTGATTTCTAACTATCTTTTCAAGAATCTTTGAAGCTGCAGGTAGTATACTTATAGGTCGTAAGTCATTTACATTTGTTGGGTTATTCACTTTAGGCACAGGCGTAACTAGCGCCATTTTCCATAGGTCAGGTACTGAGTTGTTTAGTAATGATTCATTAATAATATGAACTAACAATCTTAAACAATAAGGCATGGAATACTTTAACATGTGTATAGAAATTGCATCAGTTCCTATTGCACCACTCTTAATACTATTTATATAATACAACAGCTCCTCTTCTGTTATAAGCTTAAAACTAAATAGCTCCCAGTCAACAGTGGAGCTGAGAAAATTTGTCCTTTATGATCAGACATCCCAGCCTCAGCCACAACAGAATCACAAACCTCCAGTCCTGAGCTCACAAACACATTATCCAGACAGGAATTCCCCCGAGTAGTCGCACCTATTATCTGCTCTAAACCATAGCTGTTCATTAGGTCATATAGGTGTGCCGTGGGAGCATCCGTTGTGTGAAATCAAACATTAAGTCTCTGGCTATTATAACTTTCTTTCTCTAATGATGCCAAAAAGGTGTCAAAGTGGCTTGAGGTGACCTGTACAACATAAATATTAAAATTTATACAGTGAATAAGACAATATACAATATATTTATCAACATTAAAGATAAAACCTGGGTCTAAAATATCAAAATCTAAAATATCTTTAACAAAAACGGCTGAGCCACCTCCTACCGAGTGCTGCCTTGAGGAGAAACTTGCCAGCTTGTGTACCCCTGAATTTGCAGAATCTCCATTTCATCCTTTGTCAGCCAGTCTTCTGACCGGCAGACAATGTCAACATTCCTATTTGCAATAAATGCTTTAAGTTCATCTACCTTTTTCCTGAGCCACCTAACATTAATATGGAGAACTATTAGTTTTTTCGCTGGTTCTGTGCCTTTCCCTGGTGCTGTAGGTTCTGAAAATGGTTTACTATAACTGCCTTCGGCCACAGGTCTGGACACAAGTATTTCCCTGCCTCTTCACTTGGCACAGAAAGCCGAAAGGAGCCATAGCAGTTGTCCTTTTTTGTCTTCATTTTCTCGTAGCTCAAATTTGTATTCAACGAATGTTTCCCTAGGAAAGACGTTACATTCTCAGAGGTTACCTCTGTAGCTAGTCCTGACAAAAACAAAAATGTTATTTTAGCTGCCGATTTCAGGGTGGTCATTCTGTGAAGGTTTGCATTTTTATGTCTTCAATTCATCTTGTTTACATTTTTGGCTGCTTTTCTATTTCTAACCTCAATCCATTCGTTTTCTTTTTATTGGTCAATGTTCGTAGAGGTGAGCACTGGATCGACTTGCTTCGAAGCGCGGTTGTCGATATCGGTTTTTGTAACTTTTTAGGATTTATGGTCCGGTCGTTGAAAACCTCATCAATATTTGACCTTGACTAGGGTTTTTTAGGATTACTCATGTTTCTTATAGATGTTTCTGGGTTTGTAGATTGCACAGCAACAGCGTATTTTTTAAGCTTTTTTTCAAGAGCATTTACCTTTTCCCCTAATAATCTGCCATTTTCTTCCAGAATTTGGTTCTTCCCTTGTAGTTTCTTTACCAGGGTTCTAAGAAGCTCAATCTCCACAGAATCTTCAGCTGCCAAGGTAAGACTTTCTCTCCTAACCTTCACTGCTTCATGAGCACATTCAGTGTTTTTCTGTTCGGCTGCTTGTTCCAAACAAGCCGGATGATACAAGTTACTACACTTCTTAAAAATTCTTCAATGGAATATACGTAGCTTTAATTCTAATAGGGGGAATTTGATTTCAGTTATAAGGGAACATGACCCTGACATCATTTTATTGAATGAGACATGATTAGAAACTAATCATTCCTGTTATTTAAAAATTTTTGACATACTGAGATAGGATAGAGCTGATGCATATGGCGGTGTTGCTACAGTTATTAAAAAAAAATTAGCTATAGAAATATACAAAATCCACAACTAAACAATAACTCAGATAATAATATTTATTCAGTACCAAATGTTAAAAATTTTCGTCAGGAAATAATAAAGATCCTAGACTGTTTGACATTAGTCAGTATGAATTTGAGCTCTAAATCCATATGGAATATAATTCCAGACTGCGAAAATAGTCACCACTACCCCACCATGTGTTCTATAGATCGACAAACAAGTAGTTTGCAAGTAGATAATCCAAACAGGCTAGTTAAAAAAAATATTAAAAAAGCCAATAGGCCTCTCTTTGATCTTAAAGTAGAAACCAATTTTGGTAATCTGCCAAAACTTCTGAAAACAATCTTAATATGATAGCTGTGGAAACAATAGCTAACATACAAGAAGGCAACAAATATAAAATCTAATCTTGTGGGACAGTGAGTATTCAATCAATGAATCAATCAATACGATTTATTCATTGTCAATATGTACATATGCAAACAGATATATGTTTAACAAATTGTCGCAACTTTACAGCTCTGTAAACTTATAAGACATTAAATAGTAATGACAAATATACATTTAGAAAACAGTCCTACCTAATAATTTTAGTTATGTAAATTTATAACATTTAATAATTACAAACATCAAGGATATACAAAATAAAACAGATACTTTTACATGACATAAGACTTAAGCTTAGGCCACATTATTAACACGTGTTATGAAAATTTCTATCACGCTATTTTAAATAGATCCGTAAATATTATTATGATGTGTCGTCAGAGGCCGAAAACACGCTTTAACACGTCATACCTCGTGTTTTCAATATCTGTAGTGGCCAGATTTTCGTCAGAGTGTTAATACGTCAGCTCCTATTTATTTCGCTGGGTGTGCATGAAAATGGAAAAAATATTAATTGAAGAAGTACGAAAATACGTATTTTTGTACAACGTGCAAAGTAAGGAGTATCGAGATCAAAGAATTTAGTTCCTAATAAATCATAAAGCACGTCAAATTCATTCTTGGTCCTCCTTATATACATTTTACTCCTTTCATCATCAATGGCGATTTCAGGCTACAAAACACGAAATTCGCCAAACTCTTGCCTACACTTATTTATGGGATGAATGCAGTACTCTCTGGATTCTTATTGTAGAACAAGCATTACCGCTGTAGCGGCTTCCATTTCCTTCTCTTCGTTCAGCCAATCCATCTTTTTAAATCTATAAATACACTCTTACAACGACTTACAATGAAAACACTATTCACAGTTTTAAAAAAAAACTAAATCCAACCAAAATAATGCACGCTTCACAACAGAAGATGTGTCCGATATAACTGATGTGTCGCATTCTTCAGGGAGTTTATTATAAATCTTAACTTCCATGTAGTAAGGACCAGTTTCCCATAGCTGTGGTTATCTTTGTTTTGAGTGAAATGTGGCTTATTTTGTACTACGAATAATGCAAGTTGGAATATATACAAACAAGGTAAGGTGAGTATTTTTTGTTTTTTTAAAACTTGGTCTACAAGAATCCCTGAAAGATGCGCCATCCATAATACAGTGTTTTTTTATTTGTCGAATTAGAAAATGGGCTGAACTAATTTTATTGTCAAGTATATACCAAGAAACTTAGTAGATTCCACCTGATGAATTGTTCTACTCTCTAACTTTAAGAGCAAGCTTTTCTGTTGATTCTGAGTTTCTTCTGATTTCTTGTTGATTCTGTGATCTGGTTCGAATCACCAAGTTGAAGACAACTCCCAATCCCTTATGTCTTCAGCTTAAGGAAAGCAATGAGATTTTCTCACCTTTTCGGGCAAAACTCGTAAAGGTGCAAGAAATTTCACTGGGCTTTCCATTGATTTTAGCAATTTCAGCTATGCCAAGCTGATCTGGCTCGAATCACCAAGTTGAAGACAACTCCCAATCCCTTATGTCTACAGAATTTTTTGTGCAAAACTCAATAAAATTGGGTCCATTTATTGCAGCCTGCCCCAGATCTAATAATAAGTCTGTATTTTTATCCTTGACAAAACGAGAGGAGTCATCTGCAAAGATAACTGTTTGAGAAGCTAATTTACAGAAGCCAGACAAGTCATTTATGTAGACCAAAAAGAGAAGGGGCTCAGGATAGAACCCTGCGGTACCCCAACCCCACATGGTTTTTCCCAGAGATACTAGTCCCTATCACAACCCATTGACTATGGTCGTATAGATAGGACTTTACCCAATTATTTGCTGTACCTCTGACTCCATAGCTATTCAATTTCTCCAGCAAGATCTGATGATCGACAAGATCAAAAGCCTTGCTGAGGTCAAAGAATAACCCCAGCCTGTGTTCCTTGCCCTCTAAAGTGTTAATGATGAACTCTACAGTATCAACAATGGCCGTTGTTGTGGACTTGTTCTTTTGAAAATCATGCTGATTATGTTTTATAATGTTAGACTTTATTAAAAAGTTATAAAGCTTTATATGAAAACAGTATTCAAAGACCTTTGGAAACTGTGCTTGCAAAGCAATTGGTTGATAGGAACCAATCTTGCTGGTGGAACCTTTGTTTTTGTAGACTGAAACTATTTTTGAAGTCTTGAGACAATCTGGAAATAAACCCAAGGTAAAGGAAAGGTTGATCAGGTAACAAAGTGGTTCAGCCACTGTTTCAGCAGGGTGCAAGAAACATGCTGCTTGGATTTAAATGTGCAATCTGGCTCCCCAAAAAAGTCCTGCACTGATCAATATGAAAGAAATCAGAAAAATGTGCACATATTTCAGTGAGGGTTGTAATGCTTTTTGGAAATGCAGTCTCAAAACAATCTAAAAAAATTTTGTAAAAACATCTAAACTTTTCCTGAAAATCCAGCGGTCTATATATTTCACCCCAATTTGCATCAGACAAGAGTTTTTTAAATTTAATTTTATTGTTAGTATTAAAGATTCTTGCTAATTCTCTTTCATTCTCATTCAAACAAGACACTTCCAATAGAAATTTTACAATTGGAAAATTATGATCCGATAAATCGCTGGAACTAGTAGTTTTGCTTATCCTCTTTGCGTCCTTACAGCTGGCTCAATTCCGAACTGCAGAAAAACCGCTTTAAGTTCTTTTGCCGAGTTGTTATTCCCCAACAAGTCAATATTCAAATCTCCACACAAAATGATTTTATCGGACTGTTTATATATAAAATCTAATACTGAGTATAAGTCTGAAGAAAAGCATCTAAATCCCCATCTGGTAACCTATAAAGTCCTATGAAAGTGTAATTCACATTGTTAATTTTTATATTAGCTAAACATACCTCAAAATGTTTTTCAATTGTAATTGTTTAATAGTACATTTTATATTTTCATTTAAATAAAGACATACTCCTCCACCCGCTGAGTCGCTTCTTGAATAAAAAGTCACTAATTTATAACCAGTTAAAGCCAACATTTGGTTGATCATGTTTTAGCCATGTCTCTGTAATACAGATGAAGTCGGGTTCATATTAAAATTTCAACGACTCGTTTATTACGCGAAGGTTCTCCTTTTCATCTGTCAACTCAGCGTTACTTACTAGAGTTTGTTTTTCCTCAGATTTAGTGTGAAAAATTGTATTCTCACAGCACTTTTTACTTGACTTTACTGCACAACTGTTGTGGAAAACTTTTGAACAATTTTTACATTGCACGCGTTTCTTTACTGCTGCAGAATTGCAGAAAGAACACAGAGCTTTCACTTTATTTACTTCACTGTCCGCCATGTTTTGAAGAGTTTTTCAAGTAAGGTAAAGGAAAGAAAAACAGCAATCTCTACATTTAGAAAGACTCCAAATCTGCCCAACTTTATCAACTCAAAAAAAAAACAATATCCATGACAAAACAACAACGAAAAAAAGACAAAGTTTAGAACATATTGTTACACCCTTAATCGAGAATCAAATACGAGGGATGTGTGGAATACAGTTCGGAGAATTGCACATATTCAAGTAAATAAGCCATACCCTAAACTTCCCAATGAACAAATAGCATATGAAATTCTGGACAAACTTACTCCATGTGTGATTGATCCCCAATTCTCATAAAGACCATGCGATCCCTATTTTACATAAAAAATATAAAATATGCTCTTGCAAATAAAAAGGATAAGGCCATGGGCCTAGACAATATTACATATTCTATAATTTCTCATCTACCAGAAATAGGATTAAAATACCTTCTTAACATATGTAACAATATTGTAAAGGGGCAAAATATATCAGAATCCTGGAAAAAAACATTAATAATAGCTTTTCCCAAACCAAACAAAAACCCTGACTTAATTGACAGCTATAGATCAATAAGTCTGTGATCTTGTGTTGGCAAAATGTTTGAAAATATGATAAAGAATAAAATTGGGTAGGAATTAGAAATTAAAAAATTTTTCGTCATATCAGATGGGTTTCAGGAGAGGTATGGGAATAAACAATAACATCGCATATATCACAACATTCATATAAACAGCCTTCAGTCAAAATCAAACAGCTATAGGGGTATTTTTGGATATCAAATCAGCCTACATATATATATATATATATATATATATATATATATATATATATATATATATATATATATATATATATATATATATATATATATATATATATATATATATATATATATATATATATATATATATATATATATATATATATATATATATTTTCGTTTTTTTTTTTCTTTAACTTGTGCATAGGTTAACTCATTGAGAAGAAAAACTACAATTTAATCGACGTTTCGCTAATTATATTGAGCTTTTTCAAGATATTTTATTTTCTACAATAAAAACATGTATAGTTAGTATTTAAATTGGTTAAAACATTATTGAAAAAACATCACTCAAAAAAACATTACATTTAAAAGAAACTATGATCATGAACACAAAAATACATTTAAAACAAGATTAATATTATACAGAGTACGTACCTTGGAAACATGTCATGTGTTCTCAATGAGTTAACCTATGCCCAAGAAAATAATAAACAAAATATATGTGTATATATATATATATTTATGTATAATTATATATATATATATATATATATATATATATATATATATATATATATATATATATATATATATATATATATATATATATATATATATATATATATATATATATATATATATATATATATATATATATATATATATATATATATATATATATATATATGTATATTATATATATAAAAAACTTGTTTGACGTCCGTCCGAATATCGCACAGGACAATATCGAAACTCGGCTTATTGGATATGCAGATGATTTGGTTGTGATTTGCAAAGGGATTAATATCATACAAATGTTTGGTTCAAAAAATCTCGGTATACACTATATTTCCCAAATTTATACATTAATAATACAGTAATTAATTATAAAGATAAGCACAAATGTTTTGGTAATATATCTAAATAAACATTTGACGTAGTACACTCACATTAGTGAAATGATTATTAAAGCAAAAAAAAAGCTTGAACCTCATGAGAGTATTTTGTGGGACTTGGTGGAGAGCAGATCCAAAAACGCTGCGAATTGCTTTCGGGGTTGGTCAGTGCTGTGGAAGAAGAAGATCTTAATAAAAATGATTGGATGTTAATTCAAAATCATAAAAATAAACAAAAAAAAGGTTCAAGAAAATTGAAAATACCATCAGTAAGTAGTCCAGTTATCAGCAAAAATAAAAATGCAGTTATCTTGCAAGCTGCTAAAAAGCTAGACTCGATGTTTGTGTCAGGACTCAATAGAAAAACTACCTAAAAAAATTATGGATTTTTTAAAAAGTCATAATCTAAATAGTGACTGTGTCTGCGAAAAAATGCAGACAAAAACAAATCAGGTCAGCTTATTTAAGCTTGGAGTACCAATTGAAAAAAAGGCAAACCATTTTTGGAACCTGCAACGCCTGCACAAGATGAGGACTTCAGTTTAGTGTTCAGGGTAACAACTATGAACTATATTCATAATACTGACTATATAACAACCATCCTGCATGCTAACGTTCATGCCGATGAATTTTCTGTATTGATTCTAGGGGGTTACTGTGCTGCTTCTGGGTTTTGCAGGTCAATCAATCAATCATTTATTAATGACATTAATAGTACATATGTGTTACACATATCAAATAATCTAGGAAAGGGTAAACCGTAAGACATCAAAAAATTCCTTCACTAATAAAACCCTAGTCTAAAATATAATAAAATATATAATATAATAAAAAATATATAGATTAAAAATTAAGAACCTACTTGCTAAGCAAACATATTAAAACAAGTTTAAAATTGGTCTTGGTTTCAACATTTTACATATCATTACGGTCAGTACATCATTAAATTGTTTTCTTTGTAACCCTTTAATAATGTTAGGGAGTTTAGCTTAAAGCCATTTGGACCATTCTGGCATTTTCTAATTCTATATCTAGGCGTTACAAGATTTACTTTATGTCTAGTATTGTGGTCATGTACAAATTCATGTCCGTTAAAATCCCACAAATTATCTCAGACTTATAAAAGGTTCTGTAAGACAAATATACAAAGAAGTGTTAAAATCTTCAAATCTACAAACTAATTCCTACAATCTTCCCTATATCCCATACCAGCTATTATCCTTACTGCTTTTCTCTGTAGACCAATTATCCTGTGACATTGTGTGGCTGGTCCCCATATGATTGGGCATATGATACATGAGAATGGCATATACCAAAATAGGCAGTTCGCAGGCCATCAGTACTCAGCACATCCACGAGGTTTCTCAAGACAAAAATATTGAGAGAGATTTCTTCCCAAATTATCTGAGGATCCAATTTTAATCTGGAGTGAATTCACAAAAACTTAGCTTCATCTACTGTACCCAAATCGTCCAAAGTATCAAAAGATTTCATGCTAAAAATAACTCTATTCGTTTTGGTTTGATTTAAGACTAATTTATTTGATTGGAACCAATTCAAGGCCCTTGACTCCGTCTCACATGACTCCCATATGAAAACATCTATATCATTGTGCCAGTGAGAAGAGAGTGTACATTGCATGATCTGCAAGTGGCAGATCATTATTATATATAATGAAAATAATAGGTCCCAGCACAGAGCCTTGGGGAACTCCTGCTCTAAGCTCTCTCCTTGCAGAAGACATCTCACTAATCTCAATATTCTGAACACGTCCTGAAAGATATAACTCCAAAAGCCACACATTTAAAATGTTAGGGTTATAGATTTTAAGCTTCTCAATCAACAAGTCATGCGGGATGCAGTCAAAGTCTGAATGCTGCAGATTCTCAAATGCTTCTAAGATATTTGTAACCAAGTTGATGATACCCTTAACTGTATTATGCCCTTTCCTAAAACCATATTGATTTTTCACGAAAAGGTTATTGTTCTCAGAATATTGACATATTCGAAAAATCTTTGAAAAAACTGGTAATATGGAGATAGGTCGATAATTGGATGGTTCATTTTTTGAACTATCTTGAATTAGTAACACAGTTTTTTCTAGTTGATACCTATACCACAATTAGTTATGGCACACAATTTGAAATCAATCAATTTTTTCAGGTTGCATTTTAAAATATTTTATTGTGCCGCCATTTTGGATTCGTAACAACATTTTACCAGTTAATTACAACATAATACTTCATTCAGTTTGTTCCTGAGAGATTGCATATTAACATGAAATAAACTTACTTGCAGTAATTTATTCTCAACCTTCTTAAACTGGATATTTGTTCTAGATTTAAAAAATCATTGATCAAAATGCCATTTTGCCAAAAATTGGCTGATCTATTGTATCTCTACATTCCGTTGGTATTTGGAGTTTATGGGAGCTGTTTATACGGGACTTTCTGGTTCTGTTCTGTTTAGTATCTGGAGAAAGCCCAGAGAGAAATAAATATTTATGTTATTGCCCAATTGTTGTAGTAGCAATTTTTAAGCTATTATTTGCATTAGTACCTAGTATTGGTCGCGGTCGGTTGTCTAATCGTTTGTGTTTATTTGCTATTGTTAGTGTTTTTGTGCTATTTTTTAATTTTCATTTTGGAAATGGTGGACTTCAGCTCTTGCCCATTTTTTTTATGGTATGACCCTGTTCTTCATTTTGATTTAGACTGTGCTGAGGCCAGCTATTTTCTGCATAGGTATGATTTACTTCCAAAACTTCCTTTATTCCGTTTTCTACAGCAGATTTGGATATTCTGTGTGGAGGTTCACCATCATTTTTGACTTCTGTATTTGGTTTTGGTTTATTCTGTCTATTAGGAAGCAAAGAGCTTGTTGTTTTTTGTCTCTTTCATTTGTTATTCTTCTCTGTATTAGTTTATGATTTTTGAATAGCCTTTAGTATTGACATCTCAATTTTATTTTTACGATCTAGATATTTTTTGCTCAAGGATTGTTTCTACAGCTTTTATCAATGTAAATATAAGATTTTGTTCATTGCTTTCCCATTCACATATTCGACAGTTAAATTGAAGAACTCACTGGACTTTAAGATCCATGACTTTGATCCCACTCTCAGTTAAATTAGCACACTCGTGGCAGATGGGCTGTTTACATTGATCATAGTTATAAACTCCAGTTTGTGTTTGAACATTTTTTGCAGGTTAAACTCATTTTTACAATTCTGTGTGGAAAATGGATGTTTATTTAAATTGCACTGTTTTGTTAACACTTGCAGGGCAGTTTTTTTACTATTAAGACACTTTCTATACAAAAATAGTTAATTTTTGTTAATAATTTATAGAATTTTTGTCTAAAAAATCATAAATCACATGTGACGCATTTAAGGTTATATTTACGTTTACATTTCTTAGTATGACATAGGATACACACTCTGAGAGATTTCTCAATGGAAACAAACTAATATTTAGTCTCTTAGTAAGTCAATCAGTGTGGACATCCCACCTGAGACCAGGATCCAAGTGAATACCCAGAAATTTTATTGACCTGTGTCCATCATTCATATATGCGGTATCTCTAAGTGAGAACACAATCATTTTAGTTTTACCGTTATTTACTAATAGTTCATTTGCACTGAACCACCCTTCAGCTCTAGAACGCGCCATATTCAAATTATGCACAGCTTCCTCAAGGGTTCTCACAGCTACAGAGATGGTGGTATCGTCACCAAACAGAGTGAAGCTTGCTATGGTTTCTGCCAGTGTTAGATCATTTATATATATTAGGAACAAAATTAGTCCCAGTATTGATCCCTGAGGTATTCCCACCGCAAGCTCAGCCTCCGCACACTCCAACCCCCTCACTCTGACAGTCTGAACACGGTTTTGAAGATAAGAAATTATTAATTGAACTGCCACCTTGTTAAAATTGTAGTACTTGAGTTTTCTAATAAGTATACTGTGAGATACACAATCGAAGGCTTTGCTAAGATCACACATCAAAGCAGCGTTAGAGTATTTACCCTCAAAAGTATCCCGAATTCTTTGACCTAAGTGCAAAATACCCATGGTAGTGTTAGTGTAGTGTAGTGTCCTTTATGGAAACCAAACTGACACTGGGCGAAATAAGAATTGTTTTCAAAGAACTCTATTATTTGTAAAGACATGCACTTTTCAATAATTTTGGAAATTATAAGCAAAAGTGAAATTGGTATATAATTAGATGTTGTGTTCTTATCACCATTTTTATATATAGGGACAACTATAGCTTTCTTCAGAATGTCAGGAAAAATACCCAAGTTCAAACAGATATTAATCAATTTTGTTAGTGGATATAGTAGTAAAATTTGTACTGTCTATCTTAACATTAAGTCTAAAAACATCACAACCTGTTTTTTTTTAGTTACTTATGTCTCTCATTTTATTAAAACTAACCTCACGAAAATTAAAAGCATTGGGAATGTTTAAATGTTTTAAGTTATTTCAAGGTTCAATATTTGACTTTGGTGCAGTTTCAACTGTATTTTTTGCAATGCTACTAAAGTAATAATTGAAGTCATTAGCTGTTATAAAAGTATCTATTTCATCTTTATTTAATCTGCCAGTGCCCCTGTTTATGATGTTCCACATAGCTTTAATTAGCCTTCCATTAGCAGATAATTTAGAATTTTTTATTGCTTCTTTATATTCCCTTTTATAGATTTTATAATTGTTTAAATAAGGTTTATTCTTGTGCCGTCTACTCAACTCACCTGTTGCAGGTGTTCCCGCATTCCTCTAAGCCTTTCATCAAACCATGCTGTATTTCCCCGCTGGTCCGACCTTACAATATAGTTTTTTCGTGTAAAATCAACCACAATATTCTTGTTAATACCCACCTTATCAATTATTTCATCCATGACTTCCAGAAAAGTGCTGAAATGGCCCACTGGCGACCTGTAAACAGCCAAAACATATAAGTTAAGTTTTAAGGAAATTCCACAAATTTCTACCCATTTTTCAATATTTAGATTTTTAATAGTTTCAACTGGATGTGCCTCTACAGTGTCTTCCCAGGTGGTCAATGCATACGGCTGCATGATTCTTGTACCCTTTTCAAGGTATTTAAAGTTAGAATGCTTCTTAGTTTATAAAACTTAAAATACAATTATCTAATTTTACTTCTAACATAGTTGACTTGATCTTTCCATGTAAACGTTTCATCTAAATATATTCCCAAATATTTTAAAGAGGGTGAGAGCACTGTACCTTGCGGCACACTGAACTCCACTTCTTTCTTTTCACGTACTTCTCCCGAGATATTTGTACAATGTGTTCTTTTTAAGTAAGATTTGATCAAATTATAGGAGGTTTCTCTTATTCCTATGAAATCTAAGCGTCGTAGCAGAATTGGATGCGCCACAATATCAAATGCCTTTTGTAAGTCTAGAAAGATACCCATCACCTTTTTTCCCTGATCCAATTTTTTAGTATTGTTTCCGTAATTCTAGACAAAGCAAGCATTCTCACTACTAGAGTTCTCCCTAAAACTAATTTTATTTAGAAGTTTTTTTCTAAAAATAACATTAATTTGGTTCGGCAACATTTTCAATTATTTTACTTATTGGACTGGTTAACGCAATGGGCCTGAAAAGTCCAGTACTGAAAACCACATCTACTATATGTAGTAGTGGCGGTAGGAGTTTGTCTTTCTTCCCTCTCCCCTTAATCCCCGCGGCAATCCTGATTCTTTGATTTTGTTTGCCATTTCTTTCACTTTCACTCACATATTGTATATCGTGCTATATCCAAACATATTGTAAATATAATGGGTCTCCGACATGACTATCACATCGTCACAAATCCTTTTGCAATGATTCAAGAAACACAAAGATTTGATCAATGGTTTGGTAGATACTTCGTATATTAACATGCATTATACTTACTATGTTATGGTTATTGTCAAAAAAACTTACTTTAGTTAAGCCCTCACAGACATAGACACCTTTTGTTCTGCAGTCATCCAAAATAGTGCTAAATTCCATTAATGATAATATACTAGCACAAATCATTGCTGATTAACAAAAGAGTTTGTAAATATCACCCTCACCTGGAAGAGCTATACATAAAACAGACCGTGACAAAGCTTACAAGAGCAGAAAGAAAATATGGGAAAGTCAGAACCATAAAAGAAAAGAATATATGTGAGTTCAGGACAAATCTATCAGAGGAAAAATGGGAAAACATCTACCGTGATGACACTAACATCACCTTTGAAAATTTTGTTAAAACAATACAATGGCACTTTAACACAACTTGCCCAGAATTCATTCATGCGACACAACAGAAAAAGAACTTGGATAACTGAAGAATTATTGAACCAAAAACAGTAGCTTAAAAATGTATATGATCATATGACTAGCACCAAGGATGATAAAATGAAAACACTGTATAAAGAAAAAAGAAAAGCATATCGAAAAAGGCTTCAATCTGCCAAGACAACATCTAACAAAATTAAAATTGAGACTTCCCCAAACCATTCCAAAGCAGCATGGAATATTATAAATGCCGAGCTCTAAAAAAGAGTAAAACATCTATATCTGAGATTAAAACAAATGACAGAGTGATAACAGAGAAACAGCAATTAGCAGAAACTTTTGCTAACTTTTTTTCAAACATATTTTAATTTTAAATATAAAATAATAAACTCAAATCAGCACGGTTTTTTAGCCGGTAGATCTACAGAAACGGCATCATTCGACCTCATGAATCTTATATATGGAGAACTGGAAAGAGATGGCTACGTGATTGGATTGTTTTTCGATTTGTCTCATGCCTTTGATACCCTGAATTTGGATTTTGTAGCTCAGAAGCTGGACAGTTCTGGCATCAGGGGAAAAGCAAAGGCCCTAATAATGTCCTTCCTGGAAATTCTCTATATCACCAGTATTCAACCAGAAGTAGAAATGAACTCACAGGACCAATACATAGATCAAGATTTTATGAAAAATCCCCGTATTATGTGTATTTCAAATCTACAACAAACTCCCAAATGATATTAAGGTAGCAAATCCCACAGTCCAATTTAGGAAGAGACTGACTAGTTATCTAGTAGGAAAAGCATCTACACACTCGGAGAGTTTCTGGAGCATGTTACATGTAATATATAAATTTGTCTAAATGTAAGGTAATACTAATAATATCTGTATATATACTTCCTCTGAATTGTGATCTTACTGTACTTCGTAAACATGTCGAGTATAATTGTAAGTTTTGTGATATTTTTAAATAGATTAGTTTCAAGTGAGTTTTATGACGAACCCATTGTCATTGTTTGTGATCTTTTGGACTAATAAAATATTATTATTATTATTATTATTACTTTTAATTTTGACTTGCATGTGTTCATTTCATTTCTCTTTAAATATATAGACCCATTAATACAGAAAGCAGCCGCATACTTCTTATCTTTACTCTTTCTTTATCTCACTATCTATATTAAAAAAAGAAACTAAAAAAGATTCTAAGGGTTTTGACGAAATTCCCTGTTCACTGTTAGGGCACGTGGTGGAATACATTAAATATCCACTTATTAATTAATAAGTCTTTTGATGATGGATTATTTCCATCCTTGTTAAAGCAGGCTGTGGTAATCCCTATCCACGAAAAAGGGGCAGTGGATCAGCTTTACAATTATCGCGGGATTTCTTTACTTTCTGTTTTCTCGAAGCTCTTTGAAAATTCCTTTTGTGAGAATCTTAAACACTTTGTTGCGTTCAATCAAATATTGAGTACTTCGCAATTTGGATTTCGTGAAGGACTTTCTACAGAAGATGCTTTATTAAGGCTCATTAAATTGATTAAAAATGACAAATTTAGATGAAAAGAAGAAAACCTTGTGTATCAACATTGATCTTTCTTGTGCATTTGACACGATTAGACATGGTATGCTTATTTCTAAACTAGAATCTTTGGGTATTTGTGGTAATTCTATTTCATGGCTAAGATCCTACCTAGAAAATAGAGTTCAAAAAGTCAAGGTCAGTATTTCGGGACGTAACATAGAATCCAAACCAAAACTTGTCGATTTGGGAGTTCCTCAAGAGAGCATGTTAGGACCTATACTTTTTATTTTATTTATTAATGATTTAAAAATTAATTTTCAGAATTGTTTTATTTCACAATTCACTGATAACACCAGTATTATAGTATCGGCAAAGAGTGTCGGTGATCTTTCACTTGTGGCTCGTGCATGTGCACAGAGTATGACCAACTATTGTGAGCAGAACTTCTAAGACGGAAATGGTTTGACTGTGGTTTCAATGTACATTTTATCTTGTGTTTTATATATTAAAAAACACCCAGATCTATATGTATCATTTAAGGAAAGAGAAATCAATTATAACTTAAGAAGCACAACTAATATTTTGTTACCCCAGCACCAGTTGAGTATTGTAGCCAATGGAGCAATAGTTCTCGCAATAAAAATTTATAATCGCCTACCTGACTATTTAAAAAATTTAAAAAGCATTCCACTTTTCAAGCAAAATGTAAAAGACTTGCTAATTAAATATAGCTTTTATAGTTTAAGAGAATACTTTCAATGTGATGACTTTTAGTAATTTATTGTTTTCTTTTATGTACACTTCTATGTAGTATGTAACTGCTTTAATTAATTAGGTAATTAAATATAATTGTATTGACGTTTTAAGAAATAAAAGTTTTTCATTTTCATTTTATTTTCATCTTTAAGTATATTTTTCTATCTTCTTCAAGACCACATTTCCTAACTGTGATTCCTTTGATCTCTCGTTTTCTTTTCAGTATGTTTTTCTTTGCTTGTATGTTATTCAATTTTGCCAATATTGGATCACTATTATTTCTACCATTACATTATAAGTTTCATCTGATGTAAGTTGGTGAAACATGAGTTCTTGGTCTGGCAGTTCAGTAAGTTTTCCCTTTCTTACATATAGTTCGGTATACTTATGTAGTCCGAATTGCATTATAATGTCATCACTAAATATTTTCACAATTCTAAGAAGTGATTTTAGTTGTTTACCATTTTCACAGTACAATTTGATATGGTTTATAAACAAGAGGTGACTTAAGGTGATAGTATCTTTTATGTTAGATTCAGTAACTGAGAGAGGTGGTGTAATACCAGGCAGAAACATAAGAGCTTAGCGTGTCTCCCTGGTAGATTCCCTTTTTGATGCTGATTGTCCCTTGGTGACGTGCCTATACAAAGTCAGAAATATGTTTCTTTCATACTTTTAAAATGTCAGAAATTTCAACATTACATATGTGGTTGTAAATAAAACATGCTATTTTCGTTCCTAGGGAAGGTGATGTAAGGAAATCGTGGCTTGAAGCACGTAAAAGAGACTTCAAATAGCAAAACCTGTAAGGAAATCGTGGCTTGAAGCACTTAAAAGAGACTTCAAATACCAAAACTTGGTTTTACTGTTGTAAGGATCAGTTGAACGTGAGCTCCAGAACTTTTATATTTTTATATAGGAATAAATTAATTTTATATGTTCTAAATTGTATATTTTTTTAATTCTTGTATTTTTGTTTTATAAACTATTTGATATGCAGAGATACAAAAATCAAAATTTTGATGCTAAAAATAGGGGGAGCTTCTTCACGTCGTAGATTTTCATTCAAATATCAAAAAGGTACAGAAAGTAATTATTTTTAATAATCTTGCAACAAATGAGCAACTCACCAGCTTTTTTTAAATATGAATTTCTTATATCTGAATTTGTGACAACTTTACAATAAACTTGGCGTTAAAACTAGCAATAAATCAGGAATAAAAACAATAAATTCACAAGTAATTAAAAAAAACTATTAGGTATGACATTATGCATATAGTTATTATCTCCATAACTGTCTCTTCCAGAACTAAAAAATATGTTTATAATGGATTCCTAAACAAAATTGTCAGAAAACTATATCTTATGAAAAATATTTATCACTACTGTAAAATACCTTATTATTTTGGTTGTGATAAGCATCGTATATAATTTTTATTGTGATTTATTTGCTAGATGCTTCACTCCTCAGACTTCTACAATATTAAAGTACTCGTCCAACTTTAAATAAATCTTGCATCATAAAAAAGTCTACTTTGGATAAATTAGTAGAATTTGCTTGCTACTGGTTTAACCTAGATAAAGACATTTTACTCAACATATTCTATATTGTGGGTTTAAAAATTTTGTGGTATTTTAAACAGTCATTTTTGATATTAATTGTCATTTATTACCATTTTTCAAAACTATATAACATCGAATCAACTAAAACACAAATGACTTCTGACATCACACACATTGAATTTGAAGGAAAATAAAATGCGGAGTTTAAATTCAGCTAGCCATGAAAAAACACATACACTTTTTGTCTAGAGATGATTATTATTCCTTAAAATCGACAGTACAAGTAACCAAGGTTGAATACCCAATTAAATATCTCAAAAAGTCGTAAATACGTGGTAATTTGGTTATATATACATTTATTATATCATATCGCCGAAAAAAATCGGATTCGCGGTCAGCACTCTAAAATTTACTAGTGTACCAAAACTTTTTTAAATCAGCCAGGGTAAGCCTAAAGTTACATGGCTCATGGTCTTTTCTTATTTAGAGGTAGACCGAAACAGGTAATGCGTAATAGTAATATACTGAGTAAATACGTAAAGCAACTTATATATTAAATTTCAATTTAAATTGATATTCTGTTTTTGCTTCAGCTGACCAACAATTTAAAAATGTTTGTAATTAGAGAACTAGAACTAAAGTAATCAACTACATGCATGGCAATAGAAGTTCATTAGATAATCAACTGAATTATGGAAGTTGATGAAGCTGTTGTGGATTTGAGTTTGGGGTGTGTATATTTACTTATTCCAATAAAATGGCAGATTAGTTACCATCAAGATTGTTCCATTTAAATTGTAATGAGTTAAGTAGGGTAGGTTTTATATAAAATACTATAGTTTTGTTAGTAACTTTTTTATCTGAAAACCTCAAATTAAGTACATAATAATAATTTTAGAATAGACTAGAAAAAACATTTATGATGCAGTATACCAAGTAATTACATAAAAGGTAGCATTCACAGAGTGTTCTTCCATAGTATCTACTGAAAAACAGCTTAGACATAAGATATTCATTACAAACTAACAATCCTAAATATAATAAAAGGGAATTTAATACACTGTTTACAACATTAAATTTAGCAACTCATTTCTGTATTTCATCTTAAAAGTTTTAATAGAATTTTGGATAATCAAATCAGAAAGGCAAATGAGTTTCTAAATTTCGAAATACAATGTTGTAAATCTAGTAGCATTTCTAAGGTTTAGGTTGTGAAGTTCCTGTCTGGCTATAATATATTTCCCTAAGTAAATGAGACATGATAAAATTCGAAGTTTAAATAATTGTAATAAGCAAAGCAACAGTAATCTAATTGTGAAAAAATAAGAGATTCTACTAGCAATAACTTAACCTTTTTGGGAAGTTGAAATTTACATTGTTTAAAAAGTATTAACAGAGGATTATTTTTTGTTAAAATGTTATGATTTATGTCAAATGTGATGCCTAAATTTGTATTACACATTGCAGATGGTGGAAGATCCTCACCTATATGCAAAGAAACAAAGTTATGAATATTAATTCTATTTATGATAGGGTTAGTGCCAATAATCATACAGTTGCTCTTCTTGTCATTAAGTAATAGACCATGTCCAGTGGACAATTTTCAGGTCGCAGTTTATTTCCTGAGAAGCCAAACTGGCATTTTCTGGTTTAAAAACAGCAACCAACTGTGTTTCATCCGCGTAGAAATGGAGGAAGCAGAAACGAACCTACTTGGTAGTTCTAAAGTGTATTTGGGGGGGGGGGGGGTGCAAGAATATTTCCCTCTGAGGTAAGCCATATTGCAGCCTCGTATCTAGTTCCAACTCAACTATCTGTACACAGAAGTGCAGATAATTAGCAAGATACTGACAAATTTGTTAGGAGAAACCACTTTAACACCCAGCATAGAGTGGTTAACTAAATCGAAGGTCTTTCTATAATCCAGTAGTTTTGGGAAGTGGTATAATTCTAGAGGTTTTCAAGATTTCTGGAAACACTCTTTCTTGAAGGGAATGATTAAATAACCCTGCTATCACCGAAACTATGTGTTTGTATAGGTAAGGACTCCATCTAAGGACTTTAAAATTTTGCTTTATCATCTAAATCACTAAAACCAGATATATCAAACTCAAGACTCAATGTTGTGGCATTCAGTTAATATGATTATTTCACAACTTTGTAAGTTATATGCTTGAAGAAAGACTAGAAACTTATCAAGATTAGATTTAACACCTCTGATATTTAATAAAATAATATGTTAATGAACTTTATCAAGATTAATAATATTGTTGATAGTATCAGTATCTATAGTTATTTTTTTGTTACTAACTATTATATCCTCAAGAACTTTGGCTTCCCTATAGGAGCTTATATATTTTTTTATTAGTTATTCTCACACTTGATCCAAATTTCCCTGAGGTACGCCATATTGCAGTATTGCAGCCTCGTATCTAGCTCCATCCAACTCAGCTATCTGTACACAGAAGTGTAGGTAATTAGCAAGATACTGACAAATTGGTTAGGGGAAACCACTTTAGCACCCAGCATAGAGTGGTTAACTAAATCAAAGGTCTTTCTATAATCCAGTAATATGGGACAAGAGGCTGTTTATCATATTGCGAACTATATTCTAATGGTAATAGGCTAATGGGTCTTAATTCAGATAATGACTTGATTTTGTAAGTTTTAAGAAGTGGTATAATTCTAGAGGTTTTTAAGATTTCTGGAAACACTCCTTGAGGGAATGATTAAACAACCTTGCTATCACCGAAACTATGTGTTTGAAGTCAAAGAGAAGCATGTAGTATCTTATTCGATTGACACCAACACTTTTTGATTTATTGAAAAACGTTATATTCGGATATAATCTTAAAAGAAAGGTTTCTTTTATCTAGACCCTTCAGCTTATTATTATTATAATAGTCAAGTACTTCAGCAGCAGGAGCAGCCAACCAACTAACACCCGCAAATTGTTTACTAATCTCTTCTAAATTTTTATTGACTCTCTGTAGTTCAAATGACATATATGCCTTCTTTTCACTACATTTGCAAAAGAAAGGTAGTTTTTAATATCTAGTCGAATCATATTTCTAACTATAATCAATCTACTTATCCACCTTTGAATATTTCTGCTCATCTTGGTCCTGCACTTAATGAGCTATTTTTTTTCCGCGCGCGTTTATTTTTTATTAAAAAAAAATTACAATGTTTGCTTAAATATTACACGGAAACACCTAGGTGTACATACACCTGTGTGTGCTTTTATCTTCACCTAAATATCCTAAAATTATACAACAATCAATAAGTATCCAACTTGATCTCATTCACAAAACATAAAGGAATAATTAAATTTACTTGCAAAAAGAAAAAAGTAAGAAACTCTTAAACTACCTATAAGATAAAGCCTTGATTTACCCAGATTATTGGTTGATTTAATCAGAAAGAAAAACAACAGAATACATAAGCTTTTAAAGAAAACAAAATTTAAAAAATGCACGTCAATTATAAAAAAGTGAAAAACTTATTCATTTGGCAGCAAATTATAAAACTTAGGAGCTAGGCTAGGCTAGTTACTTCTGCTTTGATGTTCGTGGCTTATAAAAGTAGTCTGTTTTTTTAAGTTTTTGTGAATGTAAGAACAATTTGTCAGTATATAAAAAGTGTTTATATGACATATCTCTTTAGAGTACAGTAAACTGGTGGAGTATAATTTCGGCCTTCTTAATATTATTTTCACCATTCATTTTAGTATAACTTTAAGCATTTTTATATTTGTCGCATAGGCCCCACCCCAAAGTAGAACTCCGTACCTTAATAAAGATTCTATTAACGCTTTGTAGAACATGATTAGCAGTTTTCTAAAAAGAAATTCGCAAAGTAGGAAAAATTTATGCAGAAGTGGCTTATATATATATATATATATATATATATATATATATATATATATATATATATATATTTTTTTTTTTTTTGGTTTAAAGAGAGTTTAAAGGAACATTTTTATAGTCGATAGACCCTGTCTGAATTTATATTTTACTTCTTCCCACGAGTCACCATTGAATATTACTGCTGTATCATCAGCATAGGATACAAATTTACCCTCAATGTCAAGATTGTTCAATGTATTTATACAAATATTAAAAAGAGTGGGACCCCAGACTGTGCCCCGCGGTACCCTTTTAACAAAATTTGGTTCACTAAGTATTCCATTTATTTTATGTACTGTGTCTGATTTGATAAATAATTCCTGAAAAATTTCAATACATTGCCACAAATGCCATAATTTTCTAGTGTGTTTAACAAAATAAGATGTGAAACAGTGTCAAAGGCCTTTGAAAGATCTAGGAAAACCCCAAGGCAGTTCTTTCCACAATCAAGGATTGTAGTAACTTCCTTGACCATCTCATACATAGCATCCACTGTGCTTAAGCCAAAAGTGAAACAAAATTGACTTCTTGATAAGATATTATTGCAATTTAAATAGGATGTTAATCTTTCTTTTGTACATTTTTCAACAATTTTTCCTATATTAGATATTACACGTATTGGTCTGTAATTTTCAATTTGTGACTTTGACCCAGATTTATGGATAAGACTACTATTGAGAGTGAAGAAAGTGTCCATATTATCTCAAAGAGACCTGGTAATGAACAAATTAAAAAATCTATACACAAAGTGTAGGTCTCAGTCAAAAATAAGTTCATAAATTAAGAATAGGTTACATGTTTCTAAGCTTGAATGACCAATCAGAGACTGTCGTAAAGTACATGCTACATTAATAAAAAGAAGAAGAATTAGTGAAAATGATAGAAAAAGCTTGAAGGTTGTGCAAAATATTTAGTTATTCTTTTGAAACATTGTTGAAAATCAAATGAGGCTCAAAATTAAACACTTCATTAACGCAAATAAGGATAGGGCTGTTTTTAGCTTTTGTTATTTCCATCTTTTCCAAAAGATCCAACTTCATTTCTAGAAATGATAACAAAATTAGTTTTGAGGTATATAGAAAACCCTCCTGTACTGATAATATCATTCAGTTTATCTGACTCACCATTTTCTCACAAATTTGTAGCTTTTAATTCGTTTTTGTACAGACTTTTTAAATTACCATTATCCCAAGCTGCTTTTACTAAAGAATTAGATATAAGGGAAATTGCCTTAAAAAATGGTTTCCCAATGAAAACCTTCAACAAACTTTTTTATGAATGTATGAACAAATACAAACTCTCTTATAACATAATACATAATAATCTAATTAATACAAACAAATTCAGAGTTTTAACATACTTTGGAAATATATCTCTACATTTAGCTAAATTTTTTGTCATTTAATATCTCCATATCATTTAAAATAAACAATACTTTAAAACAACACATAGTTAGAATCAAAGACAAAAAGGATAGTCTTGAGAAATCTGGAGTTTATTCCCTTCATTGTGGAGAGTGTCCTGCTGTTTACGTGGGACAATCGGGTAGAAAATTTTCGACAAGGAGCCAGGAACACCTCAGCTTGGTTACAAAACATCAAAATACAGATATTTCTAATACAAAATCTGCCTTTGCGAATCATTTCTTATTCTCAAAACATCGTTTTTCCATATCTGAAAATGTAAATATAATTCACGAATGCGATAAAGGTAAGAAGTTGGATCTTTTGGAAAAGATGGAAATAACAAAAGCTAAAAAGATCCCAATCCTTACCTGCGTTAACGAAGTGTTCAAAAGAATAACTAAAGTTGAATGCGGTCTTATCGTGCGGGTCCAAAGGTCACCAACATTATGAATCAAATCAGAAAACCCAGTGAATACCAAAATGTTGTGTGATTCTTTTATCGAGCTATTAAATCTCGATGGGCTATCTACAAATATACAGGGAGAAAGAAAATTTTTTTTTTTTATTATATTGCGCAATATTATTAAGATAGCCACTTAATATTATTTTATATATTAAATGCCGAGGGACTAAATAAGAAAATTCGCTAAATATGTATTTGGTTGGGAAAAACAAAAATACACAAAATGGCAAGCGCCTTAATAAAGTCGGAAGGCGGTTCGAATCAGTGAAACAATCAGGATATCTTCTGTTTATACAGCCACTTAATGAAATGAGATTTTTTTTATCAATCATCAAAAATTATGAGCCCCGCTTGACCTAAAAATCTAACCACTTATACAGTGTCATTTATTTAAATGCGGGCCACCCCTGCGCAAAGAAAAGTTTTTTTTGTATTGTGATAACAAAAAAAAAATATTTTGCAAAAATATTATACACTTTTGTTAAAAACACAAGATAATTAGTTATTACTTCCCTCGTGAGATTTTTTCAGATCTTTACGTTTAAGGGTCCCTAGATACCGGAAAACAAGTTTTCTCAATTCCGTCTGTCTGTAGGTATGTCTGGCCGTCAGTCTGTTCGCGGCATAGCTAAAAAACTACTTATCCGATTTCTTCACATTTCAGTCTAAAATTAAGGGCCATGCATGCGAAAAATACAGGCTATATATATATATATATATATATATATATATATAGCCTGTATTTTTCGTTAGCCCCGAGTTTCTGGTAAAGTGATTTTACCGATTTATATATATATATATATATATATATATATATATATATATATATATATATATCTCATTTTGTCTTATAATTAATAAAAAAAATTACTTATTTTAAACACGCTTTAAAATGGGAACAAGTATTCTATAATTATTTATTTATTGTCGACAAAATTACAACTGTACTACAAAAGTAAGCAAAAAAATGGTGTCAAATCTAATAAAAAAAATTTAAATTAAAATTCACTGGCTAATATCCAGGAGCCAGTGGCAAAAGCTCTGAGAATCGGTATAAGGAATGTACAGAAAGTTGTGCATGAAAAAAAAAACATAATTTACATCCGAAGAAGATTAAGAAATATACACGAAAAAATCCAAAGGTAAAAGACTTAAGTTACAACGCAAAAATGGATATTCATAATGCAATTTATGATTTATACACGTCAAAGACTAATATAATCCTTCAGAAACTTTTTAATGTTATAGACTAAAAAATATCATCATCACTTAAAAAGTCGTCCTCAAATGGCGCAATAATCATTGGTGCTATTTCGACGATTATCTAGAACTCGCTCTCGATTCCACCAATCCCATATTAATTTCTCCGTATGTTCCACAGATTTCTTCCAGTACTCCGGCGTAATATAATTCAATGAATCTTGCCAAACAATTTGCACTTCATCTGATGTAAGACCATCGTTCACGTGTTTTTCGTAATATGATTTTGCCCCAGCCCATATTAATTCTATTGCGTTAAACTGGCAATGGTATGGCGGCAGCCGTAAAACCTCATTTTATGATTTCATCTACGGCATATATTGTTGGTTTTTTAATAGATTTTGCCATTAAAAGAAGTTCTAGTTTCAGCATATTGGGTAAAGGATTTTGTTTTTGTTTTATTAGCCAGTCATAAATATCACTTTTCTTCCAGGATGAAGTAGGTTGTTTATTTGTTTGTAATGATAAGATGCATTGTCCAGAATGATTAAAGATGGAGCATCTAAATTTGGAATCAGTTGTTCTTTTAACCACTTTTCAAACAGTTTACAGTTCATATTATCATGGTAGTCCATGCTTTTGGATGCTAAAGAAAACAGTAAACTTGCACCTGGGAGAAATCCTGTTGAAGAACCTGCATGCAAAATGATGAACCGTTTTCCCGTCCCACATCCCTTTTTTTCTCTTGACACTTTTTACAGACTCGTCCTGCCAAGATTTTGATCCACTTCCATTAGAAAATATCCAAGTCTCGTCTAAAAGTACCACTTTTCTAAATTTTAAATTAACATTTTCCGTGTATTTCTTTAAAAACTGGTTACGCTGACTTGCTAAATGTGGCAACTCGCATAAAAATCTTCGATTACAGTCCTTTTTATATCGAAAACCCAACATTTTTATTAATTTTGTCAACGATTTTAGTCCAATTTCCAATATGCCTCGATTTTTTAAAGCTTCTTTTAAAACATAGGGTTATATTAGTTTTTGATGTGTATAAATTGTAAATTGCATAACGAACATCCATTTTTACATTGTCACTTAAGTCTTCTGTCTTTGGCTTTTTTCGTGTACATTTTTTAATCTTCTTCGGTAGTAAATTATGCTTTTTTTCATGCACAATTTTCTGCACAGTCCTTATACCGATTCCCAGAGCTGGATATTGGCCGGTGAATTTTCATTTTCGTAATATTTTATTAGATTTAATACCAATTTTTCGCTTATGGATGCAAAAAACCCGAAAATTGTTTTCTATTACTCATTTTGTCATTGACTTGTCAATCTGACTTTGAAGCGACATTGTTCAAAGATTTTTGCAACTGCTGGTATTTATATGTTTATCCTCTTTTTTCATATGAAAATATCATAGGTCTATCTAATTCATCTTCCGGATTTTATGCGGAGGATATGATTACACGTAATAAAAGAAAAACAAACTTAAAAAGTTTGTCGTTGATAAATTGTATGACCCGCACGATAACACTGCTTTTGACTATATATGTTTTTATTTTGCATGACCTTGAAGCTTTTTCTGTCATTTTCACTAATTCTTCTTTTTGTTAATGTAGCATGTACTTTACGACTCTTAGTCAAGCTCATCCTGAACAATCTCTTCTTTTTTCGTTTTTCACCTATCGCCTCTCATCAAATAAATTTACATCGATGTTTCTGATTGGTCATTTAAGCGTAGCCTTGTTTCGTATTTTATTGTTTATTTGGTTATGTTTGTGTTATGTACTTTGTAAAATTTGTTTTGTTTATGGTAAAGTTATATATTATTTAATTGTATTTTCCGTTGTAATGTATATTCATTTTAGGTGTGATGATGCCCATTAGGGCGAAACAAACTATTCTTAATTTATAAACTTATTTTCGACTGAGACCTAGACTTTGTGTATATATTTATTAATTTGCTTACTATTGAAGTTTTAAGTTGACTTTCCCAGACTTATAAATTATAATAATAATATATGTGTGTGAAGACATTTTAAAACTTTTGAGGTGCTTCCATCTTTTCTCGGTGAATAATATAGCTTATTTGTTTGATTGTCATTCTCTGTAATGGGCTGTAAAAACATGGAAGATAATGACAGATGCTATAGGCTTTTTTGGATCATTGATGGTTTTCTCTTTTTTTATTCCAATATTTTTTTATTATCATTTACTGGGATATCATTTTCATTTTTGATATTACCAATTTCATTATTTTTTTGTTATGTTTTCATTTGTGGCTTCTCTAACAAAATTATACATTTTTTTGATGTTATTATTTTCATTTATTTTGAGCTTATAGTAATTATTTTTGGTTTCAATTATGATCTTATTTAGTCTATTATGGTAATCCTTGTATTCCACTATTTTTTCTGGAATAAAATTTCTCTTCAATAACTTTTTCATTTTATCTCTTGTTTTTATGGAGGTTATGATCCCATTTGTTAACCAGGGTTTTATTTTACGAAATTTCGTATTTATGACAATGCTATGCTGTGATTTCTCGATTAAATCCTTTGTATTTTTAATTGAATATTCTACTGCTATTTCTAATTTTTTAAAATTAATTTTTTTAAGATAATTTGGTTATTCGGAGTTATTATGTTAGTTTTGTCTAGAGAAAGATTTACTATAATTGGTAAGTGGTTTTTTATATCATGATTTACTAGAGCTGGGTATACTTTTAATCAGTGGCGGCTATTCAGGTGAAGTAGGTGAAGTGCTACTTCACCAGGAAAAATAAACAAGCAAACATCTAACTATATTTATTATATATCTCTTAAAATTTTAGTTTTTACATTCATGTATTCACCTAATTGCCAAAAATTAACCTATACATCTCGAATAAATATTTTATTTGACCTTTGGTGGCATGTCTTTTTAAAACTTTCAAACGAACTTTATTATAACAACTATAACAGTGGCACAAACCGCTTCGACTTTGCTGGAGATGCTATGTTTAGTTTACGATTTTGCTACTATGTTGCCATGACAATGCGTACGCAATGTCGTCGAGCGCATGGAACAACAATGTTCACCAGCGCCATACAACGCTCTCGGCGAACTGCTGCGGCAGTACACTACACCCACGTGTCGTTCAGGTTGGAGTGGTTGTTTATTTTTATTTTCGCGGATTTCGCTGCAACCGGTGAGTTCCTTTGCAGTCTGCTTGACTGTTTTGTATTATATTTATTTATGGTGTTGTTACAACTTTATTTGGTGTCGGGTTTATTAATCTACATTATTAATTGACTATAATATTTACGCTTTAAAATGAATCTGATCACGGATCTGGTTTGCATTTTGTTGGAAACTCCATTTAATCGATGGGAGAAACAAGATCAGAGGAATGTATTAAATGTAGGGCAGCGAACGAAAACGTGCGATTAAATGGACTATTTATGTGCCTGGTAATTGACGCAGTTTTGTACCTTGCAAAACAACATTAGCCTTTCGCGGCCATGATGAGAGTAGCGAGTCAATACACAGGGGGAATTTTAAAGAGCTTTTAGGTTTATTAATATCGAGAAGTTCCCAAGAACTAAAAGATCATCACAAAGAAATTAAAAATATTTTTACTGGTGACTCGAAAACTATTCAAAACGAAATAATGAACACACAGTTTTTTTCTGTGCAAGTAGATGACACTACTGATATTACGCAAACCTCCCGGTGCACCATAATTTTAAGATATGTTAATTCAGAAGGTTCAGTAGTCGAGAGATTCTTAGGATTTTATAATGTCAGCTCCGATAGAACGTCGGAGAATTTCTTTCTCTATTGGATCAAATTTTGGACCAATTTGCCTATAAGCATAAATTAATAGGGCAATGTTACGATGGCACAAGTGTGATGTCTGGGCATCTAAATGGCCTTCAAAAAAAAAAATAAAAGGAAAAGCTCCGCAGGCTGTAGTTATCCATTGTTTTGCGCATCGTCTTAACCTTGTGACGCAGCAAAGTCTAAAAAATATTTCTAAATGTCGATTTTTTTTTGCAAACCATAGTGGTATTCCATCATTTTTTCATCACTCAGCCAAACGAATGTATGCTCGTACATCTGCATCTACGAGGCGTATACCAACAATTACAGAAACTCGTTGGTCTTCAAATTCGAAGTTAGTAAATGTGATTGTTCAAGACTGGAATATATTAAAAGACCTCTTTGAATTTATTACAAACTGTGACAAATCTAATGAAAAATCAATCCGGCTTGCGAAAGGATTTTTAGGTGAGATGAACGATTTTGAATTCACGTCTCTGGCATTAGTGTTTATTGACAATTTCTCAATCACGGACATTCTATTTGACGTTCTTCAAAAAAAATTGCTTGACATTCATTTTTGCATATCCAATATAAAACGCTGTCGTGAGGCGCTCTGTAAAAAAAGAAATGAACATTTTTTTTAATAATATGTTTGATAAAGCAAATTCTATTACAGAAATAAATTATTACAAACGTGAGCTTGCTAAGCTTCACTGAAGAAATTAGGGTTAAGTTTAGAACCCTTTTTTACGAAATATTGGACCATATTTTAATGGAAATGACACTAAGATTTCAAGACTGTGAAAAACTTACATTTTTATGTTTGGCAGATTTGCTAAATTTTCCGAATATATTGTTCTATGCTTCCGAATATAGTTTAAATTTTCCGACTGGTCCGTTTGAAAACTTGTTACAGTTATATGGGGAAATATTTTCAAAAAGTCAATGACTTAAAAATGAGCTTGGTCTTATTTTTGCCAATGAGAGTAATTGGAATATATCGCTGCAAGAGCAAGTGCAAAAAATTAATGAAATTATTTTGACAAAACCGTCGACAAGTGCTTCAGTGGAAAGAGGTACTCATAAGTGAAATGAAATAGTCTGTGTTATCTAGAATGTTAAAATTTATATCGCCCATGAAAAGTTCAATGTGAGTTTTTTGTTTATTACTGAAATATCCATCTAAATCATTTAAAAAGTCTAAAGAATTTGAATTTGGGGAACGATAGCTTACATTTATGCTTAAATTTTTGTTTTCATATAATAGTGATAGGTAAGATATACTAATTTTACTCATTCTTTGTCTAATTGTGTGGTTAACTGGATTTAGCGAACATTTTGTATAGGTAAGAACTCCATCGAAGGACTTAAATTCTGCTTTATCATAATATACACTAAAACCAGATATATCAAACTGAGAGTCAATGTTTTGGCATTCAGTTAGTATGGTTATCACAACTTTGTAAGTTATATGCTTGAAGAAAGACTAGAAACTTATCAAGATTAGATTTAACACCTCTGATATTTAATAACATAATATTTTAATGAACTTTAATAAGATTAATAACATTGTTGATAGTATTAGTATCTATAGTTATTTTTTTGTTATTAACTATTATATCCTCAAGAACTTTGGCTTCCATATAAGAGCTTATATATTTTTTTATTAGTTTTCTCACACTTTATCCAAATTCCATTACGGGTATACGCAGAATGAAGCTTTTTTTCTTTCTTGAAGTCTCTCATTCTCTTAAATAAAATTTGATTCTGAGGAGTTAAATTTTCATTTAGATAGATATTATTGTTTCTTCCATGCAAGCCACATGCCTGAGTATTTAAACCTTTGACTTCCCTGCTCTTCCTCAAAATCCTGATTTTCTCTTCGTGATTTTTTAGTTTCAGTACTATTCATGCATCTTGATGTTTACCTAGGCGGTAACTCTCCACAATATTCTCGTTCTTGATTTCTTGTTTCATAGATCTCAGAACTTGCTCTATCACTTGTACCATATTTTCCTCATCTTGATTAGGAAAAACGTTCACAATTATATTGTTCTCCTTCTCACTTTATTCTATAGCATTTAGTCTAGTTTTCAAACCATGGATCTGTTGCCTCATCATTGTATTTTGCTCCTTCAGGGAGAACTGCACTCAAAAAGTGAAAAACCAGCGACAAGTTCTAGTCAAGTTCAAAGTAAGATGAAAAGGTACCTACGTATTAGAGAAAACCTCCTGCACGTCCGACCTCAAAAAAATGTGTTATGTATAGGCAATTTAAATCACATTTCGTTTAAAAATGGGTTCAAAAGGGTTCACGCGCTGCAGAAATACAAAGACTTAAGTACGATTTACCATTTCAAATTTTGCATTTACGTAGACAAAGGATCAGTGCAAGGCGGTAAAGAGCTATTTTGTGGAAAAAAAAATTATATGCGACGGCATTTGCGTCAAAAAGTGATCAAAATATGGTCGAAAATGGACAAATCTACTTCTATTTTATAATTCTAGATTTGATTTTTTCATAAAAAATCGCATTTAGCGCCCAACTATACATATTTCCCTATTAAAATCACATTGAAGCTAATACATATCTCTTATAGTTTTAACATAATATTGCAGCGGCGGAAGGCTTGCAAATGATCCATAATACTGCGTGCAGTTCCCCCTTCAGTTGATTTTTCTCACTCACTAACTTCTCAATGATAGTTTTTTGTTCATCAAAGCAATCCGATATATATTGAATTGATTTTTTTAATTCGCTTAAGTCTCGTTCTATTTCCTTCTTAAAGGGGATCAAATATTTTTTAAAGAGCTCTCTAAAGAGTGCTTTAATTTTCTTTTCTTTTTTTTTGTAGTACAACATTTTACTATTTCGCTTTGATTCTTGTCCTCTGTCATCACATTCGCCTGACTAGCGCAACTGTGGTTAAAGGCTGAGGCACAGTGTTGACAATCCCAAGAGTTATTAACACTTTTCTTACAGTGTTTGCAAAATTTTTCCTCGATTTCGCCCGTTGTGGACGTCTTTGTCTTTGACATACATTTTTGAATGGTTCAGTTTAGCTCCTAAAAATAACACTTTTATAATTCTATATGTAATTTATCGACTTAGCCGTTAATTGATGGAAATTCATTATCACTAGTATAATAAATAAACAAACTATATTTGTTTAGTAATTTCCACTAATTTGTGGAATTAATGGAAATTACTAAACAAATATAGTCTGTCTGTTTATTTATTATGCCATGTTCAAAAGACTCAGAAACACGCGGTAGTAACTTAACCGTGTTATCCAATTACTAATTTTTGCCGAAAAACAAACAGCCGTTGCTTTCTATACGCAGCTAAAATCAGTTCCTCAGTAACCCCTTTTCATAGAGTATACCAAATAATATCATTGATCATACTTGATGATCAAACCATCATTGATTTTATTTATTTCAAGGCGGATTACGATGGGCTTAACGATTATTTTTTAACATCGACTAGACCCTCTTAAACTCATGTTCTGACATAGACCCAACTGTGGATATGTTTTATTCAATCATTTATGTCGCTATTGACTTTTTGTGCCAAAAAAATACTTCTCACGTAATATTATCAACCTTATAAAGAAGAGAAATTAAACATTCAATAAATTATAAAAAATAACAGTGGGAAGTGCCCCTTTCTAAATCGCGACTTCAAACTGCTAAGATCACAGTCCAAATTATTAATTGAGGTTGATTACAGAGCCCTCATTAACTCCTCCGAAATATAATATTCTATGCAGAACGTAAAGTCTTTTTGGTCCTATCTAAAGTCAGAAAAACCATCAGTGGTTTCCCTAAGCAAATGACTTATAACAATAATACTTCGACAAACCACAAAGAAATAGTGAACTTTTTTGCTATATTCTTTCAGTGTGTTTATTCAATAGGGTCAAGATATAGTACAAATTCACTTTCCTAGTAAAGCCCCAGAGCCGCTACCAATTCCTTGCTCTAAATATACACTTTTCACACATATTACAGAGTAGTGCAATAACTTGATTATATGTCTTAAATGTTATGGAAAACACCATACAAATAATTGTACTACCACCCTACCAGAAAAATGTGCTGCATGCAGAGAAGCAGCCTGGCTTACGAAATGTCCTAAACGACCAATGAAACCAATCGAAGGTATTCCCAACACCAAGATCAAGTCAACAAACAATATCAATCTTCAGATGTTAGCCTGGTCAAAACACGAAGAAGCAGGATCCACAAACCACTAACAATACATGACCACATAATCGAAACCTATATCTCAGTACTCAATGATGACACAAAAATAGACAGACAAGAACTGGTAAACAAAATTAAAAAACATTCATTAACTTATACAATATATATTCAACACCATACAATATATATTCAACACCAGTATTTAGTGGTAATCACTTATACAATCTAATGTGTGATATTAACATTAATAGTTATAACTCAAAAAATTATTTAGTTAATTATTTTTTACTAAAAAATAATGTGGATAGTTTGATGTTTCTAGAGACTAAACTAAATAAAGAACGAAATCACACCCCTAGGTAACTGGGATATTATCCAACAAAAAGGGAATATAGTTAATGTAAATACTGGAGGGGTCCATGGTACAGGCAAGTCTAACACTAAAGCGTTGTAAATCAAATCCTCCCACAATAAACAGTCCTCTAAATAGCTGCCTGTATTTTACTTTTTCATTTCACAATACCAAACTTCATGTATTTTTAGCGTAAATTCGCCCTACATCTATGATAGAAGAAACATTTTTTATAAAAGCCGCACAATACGAGTATGCTATGGTTATAGGAAATATGAACGTAAATACCCGCAAAAAACTCCAACTAAACCAATTTATACAAAACTCAAACTACATACCAATTCACACCCCACCAACTTTTTGGATGAATAACAACCGAAGCACTACTCTAGATATCCTACTGTATACAGAAAATATTTCAAAAAGTATAGGACTGCAGCTCACGCCAGACCTTGACCACTTGACACTTTTTTACTATGGATATGAACTGTATGTCAGAAATATCACATGAAGTATATGTTAAATATAATATTACTCAATGTAACATGGAAGTAGTAAACGAAAGAATGTTGCAATTTATAAATCAAAAGGACAAGATTTCAAAAACTTATATTTCACTTTTTAATAAAAAGCTCTCTTGTTTAGTTCAGGAAAACTTACCAAAAATAAAATTCAGTGTTTTGAACTATACTTTACCACCCAATCCAATTAAAAACTCAAACTCAAAATATGTTTTATTGTCTATAAACATAAAAATTGTTGTCGACAAAGCTTGAAATTAGTCAGTAATATAGAGAAGATATTGTTCATGCATTAAAAATATTTATAAATAAAATAAAAGCAAAAAGGGCTGCATACAAAAAAAGATACAACTCTGAACAAATAAATTTTAATAACTAGTAAATAAAACCTAACAAAGAAATATAAACTAACAAGAACGAATAAGAACATTAATTCAAATAAGAAATCAGCAACACAATATAGAACAAACAAAACATACCTTTTATCAATAGAGAAACAGAAACATTTACTAATTAAATTTAAATCAAAACTATCACTAAGATACTCTTCTAGTCCATAATATGCTTTAGTGATAAGGAATGTTTATTTTTTTTTTCTAAAAACAGAGTACATTTTTACTTTGCGAATTTGTAAAATATAGAGTTTTTTGTTAATGCCAAGGAAAGGATTGGTAAACTGATATTATATGGACTGCGGGTCATTACGGATGGTGTGGAATGAATATGTGTTGAACATTTTTTATGCATGAGGCAAACTGTCTCCAAAGTATAAATTCCTGTTGGGGTGAGGATCTTTTCGGAAATAAAAGCTGGCTTGCATGAGTCACGCAGTTTAAGGCAACAGAAGTATCTAATAGCGCGTTTCTGCAGGCGAAAAACTCTCTGAAACAGGTACTGTGAGAAACAGATGCCATAACGCAGGTGAGATTCAAGTATTGAAAAATATACATTGCGTGCGACAGTATAGTTTACTTCAGTTCTAACAGTCCGAACAGCAAACAAGGCAGAGGACAATTTGGCACTAATTGAGACATATAAAATCTTGAGTAACTGCTACTCTCTAGATCTTCAGTTAGATTTCTTTACCAAAAATAGTAACCTAAATCTCAGAAGACATTTCAAAAAGTTGGTTAAAGAGAGGTGTACTACTCTGTCTAGAAAAAACTTTCTAAACAATAGGGTGGTGTAGGCATGGAATGCAAGATGAGACCGTCAGGCCTCCTTCAAAAAATTCCTTAAAAAAATAGATTGGACAAGAATCTTACAATTATCAACTCAGCTTTTGTACATTATTTATAAAAACTTAAGTATCCAGAATCCAAAAATATTGTATGTTGTCTGATATTGAGTTCTCCATATTTAAGATTTTAAAGTTGTTGAAAATCGTATCATACTGAAGAACCTCGGTGCCGGTATTGATTGTAAAAGTTTAAAGAAGAGAAGAGCCGGATGATGCTGATCAAGGGGTAGCAGAATGTCATCTGCTATACTAATTTGTGTGTTATGGATATTTGACAAAAGGAGATCAAATATACCATTATTACAGCTTAAAATAATTGGTTTGTTGTTAAGTTGTGAAAAGATAAGGTATTACATAAAATTTGACTACAGGGGTCGTTACTAACTCCGGTAAAAGTATTGCAGGCTGCGATGAGGGGAGGCGGCGCTGGCTGGTCCCTCTGCCTGGTCCTAGGAGTAGTATCGACTGCCGATCAGGCTGGATTCGAGCACTTTTATATGTTTTCGTCAATCACTAGTTGGGTCCGACGGGTGGGTTCTTCGCGAACTATGTCTGGCGGTCCTATTAGCACAGCACTCTATAACAAACTTCCCGGAAATTTACTCGGTTTTCTGCAGGTTGCACAACGTGTTTTATTGTATTAATAACGTGGACATTTTACTGATTATTTACTTGAAAGAAATGGAATAAGGTAGATATGGGTTTATATGGTGTACATTAATTACAATTAAGGTAGAACGTGTCAAGTTTAGGTAAATTGGTTAAACAGTCACTGTATAAAAAATGTAGAAATGTTTTAATGTTTAACTAGCAATGAAAGACCTATTAATGTTGTCTATAAAGACGTGCAATTGTTTTAAAAACTGGATCAATAAATTAACTAAATAGCAATTAAGTTGTGAAAGTCAAAGCAATGAAATTTAGTAAGCAATAAATTGAAAATTTAATTTATTAAAATTCAAACAATAAAAATTGAAAAAGATGAGACAGTTAATAGCACTGTTAAAGTGAGAGTTCATTGAGTTGTTTTAAAACATATTTTTCCAATCATATCCATTTTTTTATCTTTTGTCTTAAATCTCGTATCTTATTTATTTATCGATGAGCAAATTATCCAATTAGTAATACAAAATTTCTAAAGTATAACAATTATAAAATAGTAACAGAAAAAAATCATTAAAATACAGTAAAAGGTTTTTATGTTAATAAAAGGATATTTCCATATAAATAAAGAAAATGGGCCCGACATATTATGCAGTGTATCACAATTAGTTGTTAAACTATTAAATTATTAATGTTTAAGTTGCTTAGGAAAAAACTCTAAATTATAATGACTGTTAGCTAACCTGGATGCTCTAGAAATAAAAGAGTTGTACCCATAATTAGTTCTGTGGTTTCGAACAGAAAAATGGAACAAGTTGCTTTTGATGGAGCATCAAGGCCAACTTTATTTAAAATCTCAAGTGCAGATACTCTATTGAAGAATGTTATAAAATATTAAAACATCTCTCCCCTGATGAAGCACGAATATTTGTGACAAGTTTAGTTGGGTCAGAATTTCTTCATCTGAATAATCAGCAAGATTAAATTTATATGACATATTGCATTCAAGTGCATTTCTGTAGACATAATAATGTGTTGACCAGACACACGAGGAGTACTCCAAGTGAGGATGAACAAGTGCATAGTAAAGCCATATCAGAGGGGCCAAACTATTGAAGTCCACAGTGCATCTTTTAATAAATCCAGGCAATCTGAAATGCCTTACTAGCAATGTGGGAAATACAAAGTCAAAGTCAAAAAATAGCTTTAATGCCTAAAATTGTTTTCATTGTTGACAAAGCCATGCTATACAAGAATATAGAAATGCAGTATATAAACTTACATAAAAGTTATATTATAAAGCAAAAAAGCAAAACAAAAACAGTAAAATCCAAATAAAGTATCCATATAACTATACTCAAATGATTTTTAAATTTATACAAACAAGGAGAAATCACAGAACATAGTCTAAAATTCTCACATCTAAATCACTCTAAATGGTCTTTCAAAAAATTCTTGAATATTATAATACGCCTTTTTGAGTAATACCTTTTAACACCCTTTTTAAAGCTTTTTTGGCATTGCATCATACGCAGTTCAAGAGGAAGACAGTTAAATATTTTGCGACTGTTATAACCAAAAGAACCTTTTATCATTTGTGACTTAGGAATCGGCAGCCTCATCTGATAAGTTTGTCGTCTATTATAATTATTTTTCTTTGAGGTTAGTTCACTTTTATATTTTTTATGTACTAAACAAGCAGTCTCCATTATAAAAATACAGCACAGAGTCAAAAGAGAATGTCTTATAAATAACGGACGACATGAATCGCGCAACCTAGCTCCGCACATATACCTTATTGCCCTCTTCTGTAGTAAAAAGACATCATTACACAAATAATTAGAACAAGAACCCCAAAATGTTATTCCATAGTGTATATGTGATTCAATCAGTGCAAAGTATGTGCTACGCTCTATTGATATATCTAAATTGTTTGAGATAACCCTCAATGCATAGCAACCTGGTGATAATTTCTTGCATAGTTTGCGTATATGCTTATCGAATTTTAAGGAACTATCAATTATAATACCTAAAAACCTACTTTTATCAGGTCTAACAATAATTTCGTTGTCCAAATAAATGTCATCAGTTACACATTTAAAATTTAATATTTCTGTTTTTGTAGTATTAACAGTTCGTTTGCATCGTACCACCGTTTAATCTTATGTAAATCACAGCTTATCTTTTCCTTAAGAACATCAACATCAGTGCCATGCCAAAGAATGGTAGTATCGTCAGCAAAAATTGTGTAATCACCCTGGATCTGCAGATGAAGAAGGTCATTCATATAAATTAAAAAGAGCAGAGGTCCTAGTAGAGATCCCTGAGGTACCTCAGCATTGATGTTCAACTCCTGAGAGTTGTCATTGTTTCAAACAACAATCTGAGTCCGATCTGTCAGATAAGAATGAAACCATTCCAGAGCCACATCCCTAAAGCCATATTTCTCCAATTTCCGCAGAAGTGTTCCGTGGTCCACACAAGGCTTTTGAAAGATCACAGAACACCGCTGAGGCGATTTCTCCAGAGCTTCGGCCAATATACAGATGTTCCAGGAACTGAAACCCTTATTGTTCAACGTGTACATACGTACGAAAACATAATTTCTGAATTTCAATTGTTTGCTGACAATCTAAAATTATCTTGTCAAATACATGAACCCAGGGACTGTGAGAGACTTCAGCAAGATCTTCATAGCTTGGTGGATTGGTACCAAAGGAATGGAATGTCATTGAACCCTTACAAATGTAAATATCCTTTTACAGGTGTAGAAATCCAATTATATTTAACTACACTATTGGTGGGATATTCCTTGACAAAAATTATGTAGTGAAAGATTCAACTTCAACTTCAAAATAGATTTATTGTCTTAAGTTACAAATTTCTTTTAGACAAAGCAACTAAGACTAAAACTAAACCTAGTCTGACTGGGTAAAAAGATTTCGATCAAGATAAAAGATATAGACCAAGCGCAGTACAAAAAAAATAAATAAATTTATATTAAAATATCCTATAAAGTGACATTACAGATGGTGGATACGAATAATTATTAGTTGAAGAACCTTGATTAAAAAGATTTCAGGTAGGATAATAGACATGACAAGCATAATACAACAAAAAAAGTTAAATATAAATACATTAAAACATTCTATAAAGTAACACTTAAAAAGTTAGGTCAAAGAGATTTCAGTCAAGATAACTGTCATAGATTAAGCGTAATACAAAAAAAAAATATATAAATTTATCATAAAATGTTCTATAAAATAACACTTAAAACGGTGAATCTAAATAATTATCAGTCAAAAGACCTTATACAATCACATTAAAAAACATTATACAAACACATCTGTCTTATACTCATGGCAGATGATTAAATAATTTTTTGCCATTGTATATTATTGAATTTGTCACCATAGCTGATGATGGAATTGGAAGAAGAGTAGTACACAGTCTCCTAGTCGAGTACAGAGACTCCTTTGATAATTCAGCCTTAATTTTTTTATGTGTTAAGGAAACGATCTCCAGTTTAAATACAGAAGGCAATGTGAGAATTTTTTTAGTCAAAAATATTTGTTTACAAGACTCACGAGGCTTCATGCGACACATAAATCTCATTGCTCTTTTTTGTAAGACAAACACACTTTTAAACAAATAGTCAGCACAAGCACCCCAGAAACATATACCGTAGCGCAGGTGAGATTCAATAAGAGCATAATAAACATTTCTTGATATATTTACACCTAAATTGTTAGATACCGTTCTAACTGCAAAGCATCCCCTAGAGACCCTTTTACATAGTTGTCAAATGTGCTCTTCAAATTTTCATTCCTTGCTATAGCCTGGTTATTAAGAATTACTTCATTAAATTGACGTTTAAAATTTATTAATTTTGTTTTAGATGCATTTACAGTAAGGTAATTAGCATCAAACCATTCTTTAATTTTAATTAAATCTATATTTACAATATCCGCTAGTTCATCGGAATTTCGACTATGGTTATTCCACAATATTGTTGTATCATCTGCAAATACCGTAAAGTTTCCGGATATGTCTAACATTGTCAAGTCATTTATATAAATCAAGAACAGCAATGGTCCAAGAACGGACCCCTGTGGAACTCCTGCATGCATGTTTAAGCAACTCGATTGCTCCTTATTAAATAACACACTCTGACTTCGACCAATATAAAGATAGCCATTCAAGAGATCTTCCCCTAAAACCATACACCTCGAGCTTCCTCAGCAGTATTCCATGATCTACACAGTCAAAAGCTTTAGTGAGATCACAGAACACCGCCGCAGCAGCCTCCCCATCATTTAGTTTCAGGTACAATCTCTCAAGGAAGGAAAATATTGCATCGCTTGTGTTCTTACCAGCCAAAAAACCAAATTGCGCCTCGGAAATCAGACCATTTCTAACCAAAAAACCAAGCATACGCTTTTTCGCGAGCTTCTCAACAACTTTTGCTAATGTCGGAAGCAAGGAAATTGGACGAAAGTTAGAAGGTTCCTCTGCATCGCCTCCCTTAAACAGAGGAATAACCGTTACTAATTTGAGACAATCGGGTAGTACTCCTTCAGAAAATGACCAATTTATTGCCTTAACTAGAGCATTTAATGCAGAAGTTGGTAATTTTAAAAACATTTGTATAGAAATATTGTCCCATCCAGCAGCATTTTTATTTTTGATTTCTGTAAAAGTATCTTTTATTTCTTGAATGGTGGTGGGATAAAAGAAAAAAGTTTCTTGTACTGAAACTCGATTAAGAAATGCTAATGCGTCATGTTTCTGAGATATACAGCTAGTTAAATTTGATGCTATTGAGGAATAAAATGAATTAAACTTCGAAGGGCTTATACTAGAGCCAACCATTCCAACACTACTCCCATTCAGTTCTCCAACAATTTTCCAACATTCCTTCTGCCTATTGCTTGATTTATTTATTCTGTTTGAGAAATACATATTTTTTGCGAATTTAATTGTTTTTACGATAAGAATTGTAGTATGATGTAAATACAAGATTATGAATAAAAAATTTTCTTAGTGTTTGTAGAGATCTCATATTTTTCGCTGATACTTTTAGTCCTTTTGTAAACCAAGGTTTCTTGTGTTTATGTTTAATTTTTTTAAGAGGAAAAGCAATATTAAATTTATTCAGTATAATATTATGAAAGTCTCCAACAGATTTTCAGCATTCAAAACTATATCCCAGTTAACATTTTCAATAAGTTGACAGAACTTACTATAATTTCTGTTAGTAAATAATCTACCATATCTTGTCAATTTTTTATTTTTTTATGCTCCTTTTTTAAGATTTTAAATTTACCTAAGACAGCTTCGTGGTCCGATAAGCCGGGGTTTATCACAGAACAGTCAACCAATTCGCTATTTATATTAGAACATAAGTAGTCAATTACAGACACAGAATTCTTACTTATACATGTAGGTTCATGTAGATGCATTTGTAAATTAAAACAATCAAGTAAACTACACAACAAATTAACATTTAGTACAGACACAGAATTCTTACTTATACATGTAGGTTCATGTACATGCATTTGTAAATTAAAACAATCAAGTAAACTACACAACAAATTAACATTTAGGCTGGAGTAATCTAAAAAATTTATGTTAAAATCACCTGCTAAAATAATATGCGCACTTGCTGGAACCATAGAAATAAGCAGCTCCGATCTAGATATAAATAGATTTAGGAATGACAATAGATAACCTCCCTAACTTCTTTAAAAATTTTAGTTGAGGTTATAAACATGTCCTTCACTAAGGGAATTTTCTCCCCCTGCCTGAAGAAGGCTGTGGTCGTTCCGGTCTATAAAGGTGGAGATAGTCAAAGCTCATCAAATTTTAGGCCATTTGATTACTACCAACATTAGCAAAGATAGTTGAGAAACTTGTCAAGGTTAGAATGGTGTCGTTTCTAAATAAGCATGACTTAATGAGCACTCGTCGTCCTAAATGGAAACCTTGTGACACTCTAGAAGGATTATCAATCTCATATGAGTAAAAATTCCCCATTCTTACAATCTGCTTTCCCTGGGAATGGAAAGTTCCCAGGAGAGAGAGAGACAAGTTAAAAATATGATATAATGGTCTAGATAAATTAAAGCTACAATATTTCAGAAAAATTGATGGTATACCATCTGGCCCATAGCCCTTGCTGATGTTCAAGGAAGGCTTTGTGTGAATTTGAGATATTAAAATGTGTTTAAAAAAGTTAATATCGTGGTAGAAAGCCCATCAGAGGGGGGAGTGTTACAATCATTACTGTATACTGTGGCGAAGTAGTCTTCAAATATATTCACTCTCTCTTGACCTGAGCAACTCTTAGTTTTCATGGGAGAATTCACTAGGATAATTATTACTTTGACGTTTACTATTAACAAAAGACCAGAGTTGTTTTAAATTGGAAAACATTGATTGCTCAGTACTATTTATATATTCTCTATAAAATTTGTGAGTTAAATCCTTACACAACCCTCGTAGTCTAGAAAATTCCCTGTAATCGTGCACTGAATGGGTGAGTTGGTAGTGTTTGTGTGCCATTTTCTTAGCTATAATGCAGTTTTCTAATTCCAATGAATATCATATAGGAAACTTTCTAGCAAAGTACTTTTTTAGGGGTACAAACAAATCAGTACGTATATACAGAACCTCATAAAAAAAACTCCACATAACATAAATAGTCTTATCCGTCAACAACAAAACAAGAAAAACAGACACTTCTTAAAAATTGGCTAATTTAAAGTCTCGGTAAAATCCTTCAAAGTTTAAGATATTATCATTTATTAATGTGCTCGCACTAGCTTCCACTCAGAGTGGGGGATGGTAAAAGCCTGGAGGAACTATAGAGTGATCATCATTATAAACATAGTTGGTAGCATTATGAATCAATGTAAAGTCCAGCAAAGATTCGTTGGCATTTAGAACCTGATTAACCTGAAATAAGTTGTGGAATGCACAGGCATTATAGATTTCTTCAATTGATGCAACCTCATCGAGAAGGATACCTCGAGCTGCTGTCACTGATGAACTTAAAGGACTATTTGTCCAAATGCCGTGAGGCAGGTTAAAATCTCCAATCATACAGAGAGTTGTAATAATGTAATCAAAACTGTTTTATCATTAGAAAATGTCCTACACCATACATATACTTAAAAAAAAAACAATATTCCCCCTTTATATCAGAAACAAATAGAGCAATCATTATGGTGCAAATAACAAAAAAGTCTTAGAAATAGACCTAAATTTGAAATTTAAACATTTTACATATGTTTTATTTTTTCTGGGCGTCGCGACGCATGAAATTATGACAGAGTCAATTTGCTTTTAGCTTAGAATAATTGCATTTTACTGAATTAAATAACCACGTTCTACCAACAGTTTGATATCCCCGTTATGTCCCGAGCAATCAGCGTTTGAAGTTTAAGAGAAACACCCTGTATATCTTAGTAACCACTGTGGTAATCAACTTGTTGCAAATAACCAAAAAAGTCTTAAGTTTAACTAAATTAGATTCTATCAAATAAACACTACCGTTTTTTGATATCTCACTAATTCCTAAGAAAACGGTTTTTGGAATTTTAAGTGAAAAACCCTGTATATACTTTTTAAGCCTTGTGCGCCACTGGCTACTGATAAAAGTAAATTAAATAAGTTCCACTAACCTTTCCAACTAGAAGTACAAATCAAATAATAATAAAAAAGGAAAATTAGTTAAAAGTTAGACTAAACTTCTTTGTGATTGTGTCATCAAGTAAGCCTTGAAAATCCGGTTAGAGATATGGCCCATAGTAATTCAATGCCATATAAATCATGAATCATAAGACATTTATTTATGCCACAGTCGTCAAGTGAAATTTAACCTTTTTACATGTCTTCACTACGCCCTGTATATTGCCCAAACCAAGACTATCATTCTGTAATATCAGCAGCAGATACTTAGACAGTGTACCTTAAACATATCCAAAATTGAAATCAAAATATAAAGAAATTGAAAAGTTATAAATGGTTTTCCATTTAGAAGTGTGAGAATAGTATCTTCGTTCCTTTTTATACGATTCAAAAACCAAAATTAATAGTGTTGTATCTAAAACCTCGACAAAAGCCTATTGTCACTAGAAAATTGACAACAGGTAACAAAAGGCATACCACCTTGTTAACCTCTCTCAAGAAGTCCTGGATTCGAGTCCCAGCGAAGACGAGTTAACCTTTCAAATTTAATTTGTCTGATAGGCCGACTAAATAATTTTGAGAAGTTTATAATAAAATATAGATTTGATATTATTCAGAGATCTGCCTTCTGCTGAAATCGCTATATATCGACGATGCATTTTTGTAGCCGCCAAATTCTCCAAAATTATTGAAGCATCTGTCTATAAGCAAATTTGAATATTATTAAACGAATCTTTAAATAATTAGCTACAAAAATTTACAAATAATGCGTATTTCTCTATGGTATAGTTCAATTTAAGAATTGATAAGAATAAGATTTGGTAACGTTTTTACTAGGTACTTATATCTATATTTTTTGTTTTTCAAAAATATGGAGCACAATTCAAGTTTAGGGCCAAAAATTTGGAATTCTTGTAAACTTACGATTTAATTTGACTCATTTTTAACATTAAATTTTTACTGTAGCTATCTTCTGTAGAAATAAACACTTCAGATTTAATGTATATCAATATTCATCCAGATAATATTAATTAACATATGATCTTACTCAAACAAATGCCTAAAGTAATAAAATATTTAACCATGTATAAGGTTTAAACTATTACATTACTTCTATACTAAATTTTAAATATAGCTGCATATTAATAACTAGGGATTGTATGTGTTACAAGTTTGTTCCCGATTTGTAGATATATTACCAAATACCTATTATTGGTATCTAGATATGCCTATGAAAATATAAACTTATTTTTGTTGTCTATTTCTGTTTTCTTGTTGTCTATTTTAAGATTTATATTACATATTTTTATACTTTGTTTTCGATAGGTTATCTAAATGTTTGTTGATACATGCTGGATTTGACTGGTTAAAAAACTTGATCATGAAAAAAATTATTTCACATTTTCACTGTAGATTGTCACTATTCACTATGTCTGTGATGCTGAGGCCTGTATGACTGTATAAGTACATTTAGTATGGAATTGAGGCGGTGGAGGTGAGCACATCTGCCAATATGCTCATTTAGAGCAAGAGTATTACTGTTTATCACATGACTTGTTTAGGGCATATCAACAGAAATTTGTTGTTTGGATATAATTTGATGGTATATTATTTTAATTCACTGGACTTCTGGCAGTGACAGTTAGTGGTAACTCGCAAGTGGTACAGACTCTCTTGGGCACAATTTTTGTCTCAAATAAGGAACTCGTGTTTAGGGTTAAAATATTACAAAATTATCACCTTCAGAAAATTTTCGAATTTATTTAATTATGTTAATTTTTTTAGTGCAGCTCTTTGGTATTTAATTATTCAAGAAAATAACCTGAGTCATCAGGTAGTATCTATTAATTAATAGTATTTTAGTCTACAGGTTTAATTAACACACTCCTCCTTATGAACAAGTTCGGATTACTAGGCCACAATATCCTTGGAATGCAGTTAGGAGAGAAAAACAGAACTACCTAATAGAATGTTTAACTCTGGTACTTCAAAGCCCACTTGAGTACTTTAATGACTCTTAACATTAAAAATAAGAATACTATACGAATGTCAGAAACTTTAAAGAATATTGAAGCTGTGAACAAGTCAAAACCTTCCATAACTCAAGAGAAACTTAATTTACAATTTGCAACTGTTAATGGAACTAATAATAATAGTAATATATCAGTAACTATCGTAATGTACTTTAACCCCTTTATAAGTTCTGTGTTGAAGGAAATTTTCGCGAATTGGGCTTAGGTTAAGCTAGATTATGTTCGCTTAACCTCGTGATGTAACTTTTTATCCCTTACTACAATTCAGTGATAACTTAGTTTTTGTCGCGAAAAAGTAGATTTAAGTCAATCGGTTTGTTATTTTTTTTGTACTAAGTTATTTTGCCCTTCTCGTATTTTGGCTTTACTGGAAACGATTTTGTATAGAAATAGAGAAAGTGGTATTACAAGGGATTTTTGATGACTCTAATTTCGATTGGTCTTGTAGAATTAGAACAAATATCGTCCCCAAACTTCAACAATTGAAAGTATATTTTGCAAGGAAAATTCGAAATAAGTTTTGGGGCGAAGTTATGGGGAAAATAGGAGGCTGCAGCAATATGAGACTGTTATATTCCATTAATTTTTCAAAATGGGCAAAGGAACATATGAAAGGCTATATCAAATTTTAAATGAAAATGGTCTTCATCATTTGATTAAGAAACGGTATAGAGGAGGAAAGCCCGCCTATGAGCAGACAAATCTTTATTGATATTTTTATGGTACAAGACACCTTAAAAAGCATAGGCCACGAATTTAAAGTTACATTAAGCACAGTTGTGGAAATAGTAAATTCATATCTATATATATGTTTGAGCATAAAAGAAAAATATATTTTTTGGCCGAAAAGTTAGCGAGAGTATCTGCAAACCTACTGCTAATTACTCTGGTGAGTATTTTTTAATTTTCACATACCAACAAAAACGAACCAAGTTAATATAATATAATATATTTGAAGACAAATTTACTTATCATTCTACATAGGCATATCATTGTTTAAAGTATGTACTAATTAGAGATCAAGTGCCATCATAACTTTGTTCTCATATAGTGCAACGGATTAGAAAATATTAACTAATGTAACAAGTCATATACTAATTTTATTAAATCTCATTAATTTTAGGATGCCTAGGTACAATTGATGGATCACGAGTTGATTTGAAAGTGTCTATGAATCCCATGATAGTTATGTGGATACATTCCAAAAGCACTCAATAAAATTTCTGGCTATATGTAACAGCTGGAAAATATTTACATTTTGTTTGCTTTACCAGTGTCAGCACATGTCTCTACGGTATTATAAACTTTTCTATTTAATTATTGCCTCATTGTATAAATTAATGTTCTAGGTATTCTCAAATTGTAAAAAGTAATATTCTTTCGTCGAAGAAGGAAAACACATCATAGGGGACAGTGCTTTTCCAATAAAGCCATGGCTGATGACGCTTTACAAACATAATGTGCATCTCAATGAAGTGGCAGCTTACCACAATTTTTATTTGAGTAGCGATAGAATTGTGATAGAAAATAGTTTTGGACTGCTTAAAGGACATTGGAGAAAACTGATATTTATAAATACTTATTCAGTGTCAAAACCTACTGTAGCATGCATTTTGCACAATTTTTACTATCATAATAATGATTTTTAGGATGAAATATTTCAAGAGGAGACAGGGTCAGCTAAATAGGGATAGAATTGCTCAACAATTATATGTAAGTACATAATAAAGATTGTAACCAGTGTGTCTGTCAGCTGTAGGTTAAAAGAGGACAAATGTTTTTTTCTTTGGAAGATTTGTTTTTTTTAGTATTTATTGTATTATTTTTTTACAAACAAGAGACTACAAAGTTATATAAAACAAGAGTTAAATAAAAAAATCTTCAAAATTATAGTTAGTGCGAAAAATAGTTATTTAGACTTCTTTGGTTAGTGTAATTTTTTTGTTTTCATTTTGTTCATTAAAAAATCCAAGTACCTAAAAACCATTTTTTTGTAGTTATGTTCCTAACCAAGAGTTGACACTCCCTGTACATATATCTATATTCACCGATCCTTTCAATGCTGGCATAGAATGTCGTTCATTCCTTATCTACATGCCAACCATTGATGAATTTAGAAACTCATTGGTGGTTTAACATTTTTTTTTTCTGGAACAGGAAGTTACATGAAAGAAATAAAAATTCTGATAAGCAAGTATGATTTATTGCCATAAGAAAATGTTTCAAGCATAAATAAGATTTAAAAAAATGTACTTATAAGTATAACTAGCTGAATTAGCTTCACTCATTTTATTCTATATGTATTTGTATATTTTTTTGAACAGGTATTTGTAATGATAAATTTGTACAAATAAAATAGTAATTTTTATAATTTAAATTATTTGGTTGCAATTTCCGCTCTCGGAAAAATTAGTTTTCTGGTATAAAAAAATAGGCTTTTTAAGTAAATTATAATATATATGAAAAATCTTATTTTAAAATTTATTTTTTTTAGGTTCAACGAGCATAAAAAATGAAGTTTGGGGAAGAAAAAGAAACGCGTATATATTTTAATTTATAATTATTTTTTAAGATAATAAAATGCTTTACACAAACAAAACTTAATTTTATTCTCTAAAACAATGTAAGTAAAAATAGCAACTTACAAAATCAGTCAAATCAGCACCTTAAGAAAAAAATAAAATAATTGTGAGGAAATATTTGAACCAAGTTCTTAGTTTAAATGGTGACATTACAAGCATCACTAGTTTATATATTCATAACCACTTAATCACTTTTGAAATGATACCTTTAAAAATAAATAAACAAAATAAATAAATTATTATTTATTTATTTCACTTATAAACTCTACAGAATTCATCTTTCCAAGTGGCATAAAATAAAAGGTCTTAAATACAAACTATAAATTAGGTACAAAGTCAGTATAAAAATGTGATAAAAGATACATTAAAAGTCACACTAAGAGTATGGGCATACACCATCACATGGTGTATGTCCATAATTTTGCTAAAATTACATTAAAACCATATTAATTAATAATAATATATAAAAAAGGCAATGGACGTGCAATACACTCAACTAAGCATGTAGCAAAAATAGTCTTGATCTTTTTTTAAAGGATTCATGTGTAGAATTCAGGTTAAACTTAGTAGGAATATAGATGTTAAAATAATCCACGATTCTATTCATGACATTGTTCCTCCCAATATCAGTGCGGCTGCTAATAATTGAGAACATATTGCAAAGCCTGGTATCACGCGATGGTGCACGAAAATTAATAAGTTCGAGCAGGTCAGGGCAATCTCCTTTATTAGTAAGAATTTTATTTCCAAAGATCAAAGTTAAGTAAATTTTTCGGGTTTCCAGAAGGTGTATATCCAATAATTTCGGTCTTTGCTGGTGATACAGGAGGTGTTTATCTATATTTAATTTATAAAGTATAAAATTTACAAATTTTGACTGAATGCATTCGATTCTTTTGACACATGTTTTGTAAAATGGGGACCAGATGATACAGCAGTACTCTAGGTGACTTCTCACTAATGAATAATATAGGATCTTTAAAACATTGATGTCTGAGAAATCCCAACAAAGTCTCATAATAAAACCTGCCATTTTAAATGATTTTGATAATATATAATTTATATGCTCATTAAATCTTAGTTTTGAATCAAAGATTACTCCTAAGTCATTGATTGAATTTACTCTTGATATGGGCGAATTTGAGATAAGGTTGGAATGTAATATAAATGACTTTTTCCTCGTAAAGTTTATTATCTTACATTTTGAGGTATTTAACTGCATATTATTTCATGTGCACCCATCTGTTAATTTGTCAATTTCCAGCTGTAGTTGCCGATAGTCGTTAATGTCGGACAGTTTTTTTAATATTTTTGGGTCATCTGTATACAAAAGGAATTGAAATTTTTTAAATATATTGCTCAAGTTATCTATAAAAATTAAAAATAAGACTGAACTCAAATGCGACCCTTGTGGTACACCAGAGAAGACTAAGATTGACTTTGACAGAAGAGTATCAATCAATTCGACCATCTGAATTCGATTAGAAAGGTAACTAGAAATCCAGGATAACGGGTCTGCTATGCGAATGGAAGATAATTTACCATTAAGAATATTGTGATCGACTCTATCAAATGCTTTTCTAAAATTAGAGTAAATTGAATAGACTTGGTCACCCAAGTCTACTGCTATAGTGAGGTAGTTTGAATAGAGGCACATATTAGTTTGGCATGACTGATTTGGAAGGAAACCATTTTGGTACTCAGAGAGGATGTTGTATGTAGATAATAGTAGATTATTGACGACAATGGATTTTAGGATCTTAGCGAACCAATCAAGTCAATATATTGGACGATAGTTTTCTACATCCACTATATCGCTACCCTTGAAGATGACGGTAATATAGGCATAATAAGGTCGGGCTGCAGTTTTTACAAAAATTGAAAAAAATCCATCTGGTCCCTCTCCCTTCAATCAAGGTTATTCATATTTTACAAGACAGTAAACCTATTGATAAAAATATTTGATATAATTGAACTTTTTATGTTAGGATCGTTTGTGTTAATATTAATTGTTGAATGATTCTGAATAAATACTGATTGAAAAAATCTGCAAACAAGTTAGCAACTAGATTGGGACCGCTCTCTTCCTGATTTTCTAATTTAATTTTTACAGAGTAACCCATTGTTTTTCGCTAGGATTTGATATGAGACCATAAAGCTTTAATTTTTTTTTAATACTATTTTGACTAGACTGAATAAATAATTTATAATCGTCCTTTATTGACTGTTTTGTCTGAGATCTCAATACTTCATAACTGTTTTCATCTAGAGGTAATCGAGTGTGCCTGTATTTTTTAAAGGCCATGTTCTTTTTTATCAGGCTAATTGTATTTTTTGAAAAGTAATTAGGATATTTAAAAGTCTGGAAACGCGTTTTTGGGACGTACAGAACTACTGCATTGTTCAGAGCAGTGTAAAAGATTTCAGAAACAGCATTAACGTCCTTACATTTTGAAAAACTCCAATCAATACATTCGAAATACTCCTTAAGTTTTTCATATTGGATGCTAAGTTTTCAGAGCTCATCAAAGTAAACTCTATAATTATAGATGGATGATAACTGTCAACGTTGGTTAACGAAGGCGGATCATTTCGTACTGAGATATTTGGAAATTGGAGAAAACCAGATCTAAAATTATGTTGTTAAAACTACAAACATTATTACACTGAGTGAGCTCGAAAAAAGTCAAAACATACAAAACAGACCTAAAATTGCTATTCGCCAATATATTTTTACAATCAAACCTGAATGAAAGAGCGTGTATAATTGGGTAAATTAAAGTCGCCCATTCATAAAACTTTAGAGTTCGGGAAACGATCAAGCACATAGCTAACATTGTGTATGAAGGCTTCATAAACCGATGAACTTGAGGCTGGAGGTATGTAGAGCTCATTTCCAAACTGAACATTATTAAAGCAACTGTTCAACATTGGTCTCTGGTAACGCGAATATCATGGATGCCAATGAACACTTGACCGCGATGAGCACACCGCCACCTCTGGACTTATTCGTTTGGTTGGGATCTTTATCTTTTTAATATACTACATAGTTAGCTGTAAATAGTTCTTCACTTGCAATTCCGTCATTTAACCGCGTTTCGGTTGTGACTATGATACCGTAGTTGGAATTAGATACCTCTTGTTGAAATTGCACCGTTTTGGTTAGTAGTCCGCGGGCATTTTGGTAGTTTATACATATATTATCAAGCAGATGGAGACGATTGGAATTAGAGCCATTATTCTGTGCTAGGATTGATTCTACCCGGTCGGATACAACTAAACAGTTGACTGAGAAGAAGCGTTAGGAAGTCGGTTGGAGATCAGAAATTCTGAAGAAGTATTAAAGTAGTTTCTAGACAAGAATTCAATTAGGTCCGCCTTTTTGGTATATGATGCGTGATCACGAATGGTAATGGTTAGTGGGATAAAAGTGTAATTTTTTTGTTTCTGCGAAAAGTATTTTTGTAGAAAAAAACGTTTTGCTTGTTGATAAATTCGTTTAGAACTGGTCTGTTTCTCCAGCGATTGTTGCCCACTTTAATTAAATTTGTGTTACAGGAAGATGCAGTTAAACCTTCGATTTGATCACTTCTTAAAAGTACTCCTTTAAGAGCATTTTCTGGTCCGCAGAAAAATGCAATGTAGTCCTCCTTAGTTAACTTTTGACCATATAGTATATACTCGGTTACTAGTTCCTGAAACATGGCAAAAAGGGCCTTTCAGGCCTAGTCGCTGGGCTTGTCCCCCCACCTACTACTACTAGTTCCTCAAACAAAAACTTGCTACGCCACTGACAATTCAAATCGAAAGTACCCTTTGTATATTTCTTAAAAAGTGTTACATAACGTCTAGCCATCTCATTCTCTATAATCAACGTTTGGCCACTTCTTTGAGTTGGCTTGAAGTTAAACCTTTTGAAGGTTTCCCTTAGTGTAAATACCATCTGATTCAGTTTCTTGATTTCCTGAATATAGCATTTATTGTCCTTCTCAAACAATTGAGCTCTTATTAAGGTTAGTAAGTTCAGTTTTTTAGAGTCCTTGAATTTTTCTTATCTCATTTTGTAATTTGACATTTTTAGTACCCATTCTCTTTATTTAAGTTTGCAACTCGTCGATTTTCTTGTTCTGTTTCTCCAACTCGGATGAAAATTTTGCTCTGCTTGCACACATGTTCCTCTCAACCACTCAATTTTCATTATATCAGACATTTTCATTTTATAGTGGAAGCTTGCCTTACGTCCACTTATTTCGTATTAGAAATATGTGGTAGCTAATACCTTATATGGGAGCCTTTGAGGATATTGTTTTAATATCTGCTCCACTAAAACCAAAGCACTGGTTCAGATATGTAGATGATACTTTTGTTGTTTGGCTTCATGGGCAGGAGAATCTCCTGATATTTCTGGACCACCTTAATCAACATCATAGTATTAAGTTCACAATGGAAATTGAATTTAATGGAACGATTCCCTTTCTAAATGTATTTGTTCAACGGAAGGAAAATGGTACATTAGGACATTCTGTGTGTAGAAAACCGACGCATAGTTAAATGCAAATTCCCACCACTATCCAGCACAAAAGAGATCGGTTATTAACTCACTAGTATTTAGAGCAATTTCGGTTTTTGATTAAGATTCTCTAACATCGAAACTGACGGAAGCACTGGGGGGAAATGGTTGGGGAGGGAATTGCACTGAAGATTTTGCGCGTTCAATTAAAAAATATAGTGATCCGACTCTGCGAAAGAATGAAACGGAGCCACCATTAGGTAGTGTTGTTCTTCCCTACATACATGACACTACAGACAAAACAGGATGATTACTTTGGCGGTCCAACATACGTACACTCTTCAATACACATATCCGAGAAAGATATTGTAACTTGTCAAACAAAGGAGTATATAAAATTCCTCCTGTGGAGAAGTATATGTGGGAGAAACAGGACGCTCAAAATCAATTAGACTTAAGGAACATGAACGATGTATTAAAGAGAAACAAATTGTTCAATCTGCTGTAGCTGAACACCAGCACACCACTGGCCACATTATAAATGTAAAGAAACCAAGGTTTTAGCATCGGTTCCAGGATTTTATAACGACAAATTAGAGAATCTATTAAAATTTTTAAACATACAAAAAACTTTAATATAGATACGGGTTACGGTCTACATCACACGTGGAAACCGATCTTAACACAGGGTCACGGTTCAGCGAGCACAAGTCAGGTATAAAAGCCCGTCTGCATGTCTCCGAGGCCATTCAGTGTTAAGACCTGGTGGAGTATTCCTGAAGATGCCTCGGGCAATCGAAGGCGAAACGTCGGATAGTAATTCGAATTTGACACGGTCTAATCCCAAGAACCATGATTTCTTAAAAAGTATATATGACACTAAAGTTAATTTATGTTAATAAGAATATATTAAGAACTTAAAATAAATATTGTTTGAAACACTAGCTCTGCCTAAGTTTATTTCAGTATTTTTAAGTCTATTATATGTTTATTGTACCGTTTTAATGTTTTTGACCAATATCGAATTCAAAAAAGACAAAATTTTCTCTGTAGATTTCCATCTGGTTTCAGAAAACGAACACACAAGCCTATTAAAAATCTCGGTTGGCTCAAAATGGCAAAAAAATGGAGTTTACTTGTTATATATGACCCAGTTTATATTTATGTGTATGATTAGAATGTTCTCTATATTCAGTTGATTTTATGTAAATCATTGCAATTTTAATTGTTGTTTTAAGGAAAGGCATATAAATGATATGCCCTCCAATTTGCCAGTTAAAACAACGTTATTTGCTAATGATGCATTTATCATGATTACCACTGCTGCTTCGCACGTGCATTTGGACGGTATTTTGAGTAAAACACTTCAATCAATTTAAAAATAGGTAGTATAAAATAAATCACATAAAAGTAAATGAAAACAAAATGTAGTTCAATATTCGTCTAAATATACATATTCAAGACCCATTTAATATCTTTTTATTCAGAAACCCTTAAGACTATAGGGTTTAAAATTCATATTGCACACTCCAGGTATGATTATATTGAACAACTTACAAAGAAGCTTTCAATAACGCCTCCTCCAGAGCTAGTATCCCACGCAAAATGTTTGAAAACAAAAATTATTTTATAAGACATTACAAAGATTCATATTATATATTATTAAACGATACAAAAGGTGAGTTTCACAGTATGTAGTTGCACATCGCCTTTGACGGTTTTAGAATCTTAGGCACTCGTTTTTCTTTGAATAATACATAAAATTTATATCGTATATTTTTTATCGATTAGTACCAGTGCCTACCCTACCACCAACTCATATGATAAGTATTCAGGTATTATACGCTACAAAAGGTGAATTTCACAGTACGTAGTTGCACATCGCCTTTGACGGCTTTAGAGTCTTAGGCACTCGTTTTTCGTTGAATAATACATACAATTTATATTTTATATTTTTTATTAATTAGTACCAGTGCCTACCCTACCACCAACTCAGATGATAGGTAGTCAGATTAAAAAAAAGCTACAAAATGGTTACTATTATTACATACTTGTCGTAATCAGGTAAACTAAAGTTATGACAACTAAGTTTATTATATTAAACGTAAGGTATATTCACATTTATATACCTTAGTCAAAAGAGAAACTACTTATTAACATATAACTTATAACAATAACTACTCAATCTATTGCACAAGTTACTATGCACAAAAGATCATTTGCTAAAAACCCGTTCTAACTGCACAGATGACGCACGAATTGATAACAGTTTTTTTAGCAAGAGAACTTAAATTATTATATTTTTTGGAGGCTAATTCTCAATACAAAAATGGTTTTTACTTAAGCCGTCTTTTCCATAAAGTACTTCAAAAATTTCAGTATTACTGCTAAACTTTACTAAATCTTCCATGCCTGGCGCATCTAGATTCTCTAGGAGATAGTCGTTTACCAAGTCTACTTGTTCATTAAGTTTTCTGCCTCTGTAAGATGGGGTAAATAGTTCGCAACTAGGAGTGGAACTCCTGGTTCTTGGAACTCTGAGGTAAATTCAAGGCTCAGCCACGTTTCTGCAGCGCATGCAATGCTTGCTGTCGTCGGTTGGCATTTGTTGATCAATATGTATACCAGGTCCAACAATGAAACACCTTCAGTAACGTTCTTGATAAACCTTTGATCAAAAATTAGAGCAGTTAAATGGGTTAGAATTGATTTTTCAGGGTTCTCTGAAATGACACGTTTAATATAAGGAAGATTCTTCAAAAAACATGAAAATGAATCGCTATTTGAGCACTATGTGGTCTTGCAAGGTAAGCTGATTTTTGAGCCTCCAAATCTTAAAATTTGTGCTTCCATATCAAGGCCATTGAATGTTACTCGAGTAGCTAGTTCACCAGGTAAAATATGCTTTGGCAATAGCTGACCTGTGTGAGAATTACAAGTGAATTATATCAGTTAAACTACTCATTTTCATCATACTAGCAGCATTATCACTAATTGCTGCAGATATTTTTGTCTGCTTGAGTTTTTGCAAATTCAATTATCTCTTTCCTTTCTTCACTGAGGTCTCAATTGTCCAGAAAAACTGCTTTGCCTGTTGCAGATTGCAGCAAAACCGTGACATTTGTCGTATTTGCATTTTCATTTTTCTAGCCATCAATAAGCATAACTGAATCTAACTTCAAAATTGCAAAAATGGACTTATTGTACTTTGAGAATGATTTTCATAATGTAATGCCACATATAGTAATACTCACTGTTCACTCTACTCCTAATCTGGAGTTCACAATAACAGTAACACTTTACAGTTTACAAATTCACGATAACAATAATTGGTTATTTTGTCATGTGCCATGTGCTATTAAAAGTATAATACCGTATAATACGGCATAATACTATTTAATACAACCACTATTTTTACGACGTATAATACATTATACGCCATTTAATACATGTAAAGTATAAAACCAATTATACGGTATCCTTCCCAATCTTGAATTTAAAATTGATGCAGACAAAATCCTCGTGGAAATTTGGTTAGAAGCATTCATTGCCAGTGTCTGACGAGATTATCTGTGTAAGGTTAAGACAACAAGATTCTGCTGAATTTTCTCTTTATACTTCACTAAATTAGAATAATTGTCGGTAATAAATAATACTCAATAAATATGATTTATTTTTGTTATCGTAAAAAATGTTCCATCGTTAACTATAAGAGTAGGTTTTAATTAGCTCATTAAAATAGCTTTAATTCTAAAACTTAAATAGTAAAAATTCGAGTTAAGATTTTTGTCATCTTAAACTGGCCGAGCATATGGCCTAAAGATCCAAATAACTTGACTTAGAATACAAATAATATATGTACCTAGTTAAAATAGAATATACGATACATTAAAATTTTCGATTAATTTTCTTAAAGTCTCATAGCCGTCATCTTCAATTTATATTACATAAAAGTGTAAAATTTTTGTTGTCATCTGAGGTTAATAAGAATGTCTGATTCCAACAACTCAAGGGGAAGTGGGTTAAAATTGAATTACAAGATTTGGTTTCCTCTGCAATAGCACAAAAAACAAGGGGAACTGTTTATTTCAGTACTTATTACAGAAAGATCGAAAATAAAGAAATCGTTTTGACAAAATGGCCCTTTTATCCAAAATTGACATCGGAATCACCACATTTTGATAATTTTCGAACCGATTAATGGTGAGAAAAATAAAAAAATAGTCTCGACTACCCTGTCATTTAGCTTTGCCACATTCTAATACATATCTTTATATTGATTATTATAGCAGCATCACTTCTGACTTCTCATTCGCAAAAAGATTTAATTACAAATTAATCAGTAAGAAAATGTTCAAATTTTCAACTATAGTCAAAAGCAGTGTTATCGTGCGGGTCATACGATTTATTAACGACAAACTTTTTAAGTTTTTTTTCTTTTATTACGTTTAATCATATCCTCCGCATAAAATCCGGAAGATGAATTAGATAGACCTATGATATTTTCATATGAAAAAAGAGGATAAACATATAAATACCAGCAGTTGCAAAAATCTTTGACCGATGTCACTTCAAAGTCAGATTGACAAGTCGGTGACAAAATGAGTAATAGAAAACCATTTTCGGGTTTTTTGCATCCATAAGCGAAAAAAATGGTATTAATTCTAATAAAATATTACGAGAATGAAAATTCACCGGCCAATATCCAGGAGACTGTAGCAAAAGCTCTGGGAATCGGTATAAGGACTGTGCAGAAAATTGTGCATGAAAAAAAGCATAATTTACTACCGAAGAAGATTAAGAAATGTACATGAAAAAAGCCAAAGAGAGAAGACTTAAGTGACAATGTAAAAATGGATGTTCGTAATTTACGATTTATACACATCAAAAACTAATATAACCCTTCAAGTTTTAAAAGAAGCTTTAAAAAATCGAGGCATATTGTAAATTGGACTAAAATCGTTGACAAAATTAATAAAAATGTTGGGTTTTCGATATAAAAAGGACTGTAATTGAAGATTTTTATGCGAGTTGCCACATATAGCAAGTCAGCGTATCCAGTTTTTAAAGAAACACACGGAAAATCTTAATTCATAATTTAGAAAAGTGGTATTTCTAGACGAGACTTGGATATTTTCTAATGGAAGTGGTTCGAAATCTTGGCAGGACGAGTCTGTAAAAAGTGTCAAGAGAAAAAAGGGATGTGGTATAGGAAGACGGTTCATCATTTTGCATGCAGGTTCTTCAACAGGATTTCTCCCAGGTGCAAGTTTACTGTTTTCTTCAACATCCAAAAGTATGGACTACCATGATAATATGAACTGTGAACTGTTTGAAAAGTGGTTAAAACAACAACTGATACCAAATTTATATGCTCAATCTTTAATCATTCTGGACAATGCATCTTATCATTCAAGAATCTTAAATAAACAACCTACTTCATCCTGGAAGAAAAGTGATATTTATGACTGGCTAATAAAACAAAAACAAAATCCTTTACCCAATATGCTGAAACTAGAACTTCTTTTAATGGCAAAATATATTAAAAAACCAACAATATATGCCGTAGATGAAATATTACGGGAAAATGGACATGAGGTTTTACGACTGCCGTCATACCATTGCCAGTGTAACGCAATAGAATTAATATAATAATATAACGATGGTCTTACATCAGATGAAGTGCAAAGTGCAAGATTCATTAAATTATATTAGGCCGGAGTACTGGAAGAAATCTGTGGAACATACGGAGAAATTAGTATGGGATTGGTGGAATCGAGAACGAGTTCTAGATGTCGAAATACCACCAATGATCATTGCGCCATTTGAGGACGGCTCAGAAGAAGAGGACTTTTTAAGTGATGATATTTTTTAGTCTATAATATTAAAAAGTTTCTGAAGGATTATATTAGTCTTTGACGTGTATAAATCATAAATTGCATTATGAATATCCATTTTTGCATTGTAACTTTTAAGTCTTTTGCCTTTGGATTTTTTCGTGTACATTTCTTAATCTTCTTCGGAAGTAAATTATGTTTTTTTTTCATGCACAAGTTTCTGTACATTTCTTATACCGATTCCTGGATATTAGCCAGTGAATTTTAATTTAAAAATTTTTTTATTAGATTTGACACCATTTGACAATAAATAAATAATTATAGAATACTTGTTCCAATTTTAAAGCGTGTTTTAAATAAGTAAATTTTTTTATTAATTATAAGACAAAATTTGATGTATAAAAATCGGTAAAATCGCTTTACCAGAAACTCGGGGCTAACGAAAAATACAGGCTATATATGTATATATATATATATATATATATATATATATATATATATATATATATATATATATATATATATATATATATATATATATATAATATATATAAATATATATATATATATATATATATATATATATATATATATATATATATATATATATATATATATATATATATATATATATATATATATATATATATATATATATATATATATATATATATATATATATATATATATATATATATATATATATATATATATATACAGGGTGCCTCCGGTTAAGTCGGCACCATTGCTAACTTCCTTATTATTGGAGATATGAGGTCGGTTAAATTAGCAAACTAGCAGCATTTTTTCTGCTGATTAAGATAGTGAAATCAGAAAAACAATTGAACATCGCGTCTTTGAGTTATTCCAAAAAATGTATATTTTTTCAATGGAACACCCTGTATATTTTTCGACATAACGTTAGCAAATCTTCCTAAGAATAAAAAAGTTCATATGCCCTATCTGCCTAAACCTAATAATAACAAAGTTATAACGATATTTTACTAACAGTCAAGTTGGCCATGAAATTAAAAATAAAAACAATTGATTGGGTGGCTTGGCGATATAAATGACAGTTTGTAGATGAGGGGCGTTTTGTTGTAGCAGAAAAATAATATATTTACAGTTTTAGTTGCTAAAGCTTGTTTTAAAATGTTGTTCACGCATATTGAAAAATGTGATATGTTAGAAACATACCTTATGTGTAGGAAAAATAGTACTATGGCAATACAAGAATACCGCCGAAGATTCCCTACTCGTAATTTACCGGACAGGAGGTATTTTTTAGTTCTCTATAGAAAATTTAGAAGTAACGAGGAGGTTTTTAAAAAGACAAGGAAGAGAAAACCTTTTATAATAAGCGAAGACGTTGAAATTACCATATTAGCCTATTTTGAAGCACATAAAGAATACTCAACAAGGGATTTAGCAAGAGATTACGGTGTTAGTTTAGTGACAATATGGCGGATCTTAAAGAAGCACAAGTTTATTCCGTATAAGTACCGGCCAATTCAAACATTGTTGCCTGGTGATAATGAAAGAAGACTTGCGTTTTGCCATTGGTTGCATCATGTTTATGAAAGAAATAATGACATTTTGAAGAACATTATTTGGAGCGATGAATCCAATTTTTCCAACAAAGGTATGTTCAATCGCAAAAACGTCCATTATTGGTCGCAAGAAAATTTATTTCTCACTGATCCCAGAAATCCTCAGCATCAATTTAGTGTCAATGTTTGGTGTGGTATGAGAGGAAGCGAAATACTTGGACCTGTATTTTATGAGGGTACTTTGACAGGAAGGAGATATGTTGACCTGATAATTTCTGGGGCGTTAGAAGAATATTTGGACGGCGTCAATTTGGCTACACGACAACTAATTTACTTCCAGCAAGATGGGGCCCCACCTCATCAGTTTGGTGATGTAAGAATGATGTTGCAGAGATTATTTGGAGACAAATGGATTGCCACAAATGGTCCAGTTCGCTGGCCACCTAGATCCCCAGACATAACTCCTCTTGATTTCTATTTTTGGGGTTACGTGAAAAATGAAGTTTATAAGAAGAAATATGCAAATTTGGAAGAACTGAAAATTGAAATAAGGAGAATAATGGCGTCTATTGATGGAAGGACAATTTTAAAGGCGACGAGGCATGTGCTAAAATGTGTCCGAAAATGCATAGAACAAGGTGGTGATGTGTTTGCTCATTTACTGTGACAGTTAAATCTAACCAATTAAGTAATATTGTTTTTATTTGGAATTTCATGGCCAACTTGACTGTGAGTAAAAATATCGTTATAACTTTGTTGGTATTAGGTTTAGGCGATTAGTGCATATGAACTTTTTTATTCTTAGGACGATGTGATGACGTTATGTCGAAAAATATACAGGGTGTTCCATTGAAAAAATATACATTTTTTGGAATAACTCGAAGACGCGATGTTCAATTGTTTTTCTGATTTCACTATCTTAATCAGCAGAAAAAATGCTACTAGTTTGCTAATTTAACCGACCTCATATCTCCAGTAATAAGGAAGTTAGCAATGGTGCCGACTTAATCGGAGGCACCCTGTATATATACGTATATATATATATATATATATATATATATATATATATATATATATATATATATATATATATATATATATATATATATATATATATATATATATATATATATATATATATATATATATATATATATATATATATATATATATATATGTATATATACAGGGTCCTGCAGCTCACCTCCCGTCTTTTATTATACCTTAACCATTTATTTTAGAAAAAATATTTAAAAGCCACTATATGCTGTTGAT